>JAKLNE010000013.1:148675-625016 GCA_022814615.1 Waltergamsia citrina | reverse complement strand
TATATAATAATAAACTTTTAAATTAATTATAATATATATAATTAAAAGAATTATTTTATTATTATTATATAAGTATATTTTCTTTTTAAATAGCTTAAATATAATATATTATAGATTATTTATATAATATACTTTTATAATATATTTATCTTATTTTTACTTTTTTTTTATTTTTTAAGTACTTAAATATAATTTTAGAATAAAAAATAGTTTTTATTATTAATTTTATACTTAATAATTTATAAGTATAAACTTAAATTAAAGAAAAATTTAAAGTCTTATTATAAAAGTATAATAAAGGTTTTTTTATATATTTTATCCTTTTATATTATTTAATTCTAAAGTTTTTATAATTTTAATTTTTTTAAAAAAATATTTATACCTTAAAAAAGTTATAAAGTTATATTATTTTTTTTTATAATATTAATCTTTATATTAAAGTTATAATATATATTTATTATAATTATAATAAAAATTTTTTATAATATTTAAGTATTTAAGAATATAATCTTATTTTACTCTTAAATTTATTTATTATTAACTTTTTTTAGCTTATTTTAATTATAATAATTAAGTATATTAAAAATAATAACCTTATTATTAAATTAATATTAAAGTTTAAAGTTAAATTTTTATAGCTTTAATACTTAATAAACCTATTATTTATTTAATTACTTTTTTATAAGAAAATACTAAAAGTTCTTATAATTTATTAATATTATAAAAAAGCTATAATTTTTTAGCTTTATTTTTTATACTTTAAGCTTATAAATAATAATTAATATCTTCTTATTATAAATAAGATAATTATATTTAGCTAAGTTTATTTTCTTAAAAAAATATATAATAATATAATAATAATTTTATAAGTTTTTTTAAGAAAATACTTTTTTAATAATTTAACTTAATATATTTATTTTTAAAAATATAAGAGTATTTAAATTAAAATATTAAAAAATTAAGGTATTTAAAAAAAAGCTTTTTAATTATTAAAAAGCTATATTTTTTATATATTCTTAAAAAAATAAGACTTTTTTTTTTATTAGTTAATATAATAAGACTATTATTTTTAAAAATATTAGTATAAAAACTTAATAATAGTTTATAAATTTAAAAAAGTTTTATATTTTTTTTATTATTATTAATATTTTTTACTTATAAATAATTTATAGCTTTTTTAAATTATAAAATATTTTTTTACTTATTTTAATTATAAAGCTTAAATACTAGACTTTTTTTATAAAAAAAATATATTTTTTTAAGTTTAAGTATAACTTTATTATAATAAAAGTACTAAAAATTTAATAAATTTTTTTTTAATAATTTAACTTTAAATTATTAAAATAAATTAAAATATTATTTATAAATATTATAATAAAGTTATTTAAGTATTTTTAAAGTATATTATTAATATATTATTAAAATATAATAAAAATATTATTAAGCTTAAATAAATAAATATTTTACTTAAAAAACTTAAAATATATATAAAATATTATTTTCTTTTTATAACTCTTAATTATATAAATTTTATAAAAAGTTATAATTATATTTAATTTTATAAACTATTTTATTATAAATAAGTTATAAAATATCTTTAAGATTAAGAATAATAAATAATAATCTTTTTATATAATTTAGTTTAATACTTAATAATTATAGTAAAAATAAAAGCTTTTACTTAGTTTTTTTATAAATAATATTAAAGTTATTATAGCTAAGTTATTTACTTAAATAAACTCTTTATTTAAAAAATTTTATAAGGTTTTTTAAAAAATTAATAGTTTTTTTCTTAATATATTATAAAAAGTTCCTTAAGGTAAAGAAGTTTTATTATTATTATTATTTTATTAAATATTTATTTTTATATTAATATTAAGCTAATATAATAATAACTTTATAAAATATTTTAATATAAAAAGTTTTAAATATTTCTTTAAAAACTCTTAAAATATAGTTTTTTTTAAGTTTATTTATAGCTTTAATATAAGTATTTTATAAATATTTTATAATAATACTTTTTATATATATACTTTTTAAACTAATTTTTTTATTTATTAATATTTTATTATAAATATATTATTAATTAAAAGCTTTATAATATAAATATATTTTACTTTTAATAATTTTTTTTTTTTATTATTTATATTAATATTTTAGTTTTATTATACTATATTTATAATTTTATTATATAATAATTAATTAAATTTTATTATATTTAAAAATTATTTAAAAAAAGGTTATAATTTAATCCTTTAATTATATAAATAAAGATCTTTTTTTTAAATCTTTTAATCTTAATTATTATCTTAATAAATTTATTATTAATTTTAAGCTTAATTTTTTAACTAAACTTTTTAAATAATATTAATTATTAAAATATATATAATAAACTAAGTTTTTTTATTAAAGCTTTATTTATTATAATATAATATTTATACTTTATATTTATAAATACTAATATAATAAGTATACTATTAATTTATAATTATATTTTTAAAAAAATATTATTTATAAGTAAAAAATATTTTATCTATAACTTAAAGCTTATTTTATTTATTCTTAAAGCTTATTTTTACCTTAAGATATATTTTTTTTTTAAATAATTTTTTTACTTAAGTTTTTATTAATATTATTATTATTATTATATATAATATATATAACTATTCTTAAATATTTTAATTTAATATACTTTATTTTATTATAAAATTAATATATTATAAAATAATATAACTTTATTATATTTTTTCTTTATATTATATAATTTATTTTACTTATTTTAATATCCTTATTTATATTTTTTAATTTTATTATACTAAAGTACTAAATATTTAGCCTTTTTTAATTTAATTATAATTTTATTATTTAAGCTATACTTTTTTATTTTTATATTATATTTTATATATAAGTAATTTATTATAAATAATTTATTAATAAGTTTATTAAGATTAATATATTATATAATTATTAATTTATTATATTATATAAAAAAATAAGTTATATTATATTTATTTATATACTATTTTTTATATTTATTAAGGTTTATTTAAACTTTAAAAAGAAAGTTATAAAAACTTAATATTTTTCTTATTTAAGGTTCTTAAATAAGTTTATTATTTTTATTTATTAATTTAAGTTAAAATAATAATAATTTAAATAAATAATAAGTTTATAAAAGTTATAAGCTAATTAATTATTATACTTATAGTATATTTTTATAATTTATTAAGTTTTAGTTTTTAAATAATTATTTATAAGGTACTAATACTTTTACTATAAGTTATAATAATTTTAATTAAAGGCTAACTTTTTTATTATTTAGGAGCATTATAGTTTATAATTTTAGTTCTTTTTTAAAAACTTTAATAAATTATTAAGTAATTTTTTTATTAATTTTTTACTATTTTTTAGTATTTTTTATATTATTAATAATAATATATAGATCTTTAATAACTTTAATTTTAATATTATTTTTTAAACTATAATAATATTATAAAAAATTTATATAAGTTTTATAAGCTATTTATAGATTAATTTAATAATTTTATTAACTTTTTTTATAACTTATTAATTAAATTAATTAAAATTTTTTATTATTATTTATATTAAAATAAATTTAATATAATAAAAAAATAAGTTAATAATTAAATATATTAAGAGCTAGTCTAAACATTAATAATTAAAAGCTTTATTTATATTTATCTAGCTATAAAAAGAAAAAAAGAAAAAAGGTTATAGATTATAGCTTTTTTATAATAACTTAGCTATAATAAATCTCTAATATTTCCTAGGTTTATTATAGATAGGCTTCTGCCTAGTTGTGCATAGGTTAGCCCGTAACATAAAGCTTGCCTATATTATTAAAGTTTTGTATTATTATTTATCTTAATATTAAACTTTATTAAGATCTAATCGTTATCCTTATAGATAGATTAGTTGTTAAGAAATAAAGCGTATTCTTTCATAATACTTCATAAACCTTCTAAGATTATACCTATCTTTTATGTTTATCTCTATATAACTAAATTATAGTCTTATTTATCTAAATAATTTTACGTTATTAGGAAATTAGCTGGTATTAATGCCTTAAAGTAAAATTTAAATGATACTAAGCCTTTTTAATAATTAAATAAAGATACTAAAGTGCGAACCTATGTTATAAGCCTTTAGACTTTAAGTAATTAATAAGAGTCTAAATTAAGCAATTTATGTTAGTTTTTTTAAGAAAGTTTTTGCTAGGTATAAAAGCATCGTTTTCAATCTTTTGTATAACATGCCGTTTATCCTGATCAGTTAGCGATTATAGGTGTCCTAAGTGTTTTCATAAATAGCCTAACTTCTAATCTTGGTAGCGTCTTATGATACCTAAGACACTACCTAACAAAATGTTCTCAAATATATTAATCTAAAACTTATTATACCTATTTTTATAGTGCATACAAACCCTTATTCTTCTATAAGAACTCTAATAAGGTTTTCTAAACAGCGGAACTATTGAAAATTAATTTATTTTATCTTAAAGAGAGTATCTACATTTACTTACACTGCTTGTTACGGTATATCTATGTACACTAATGCCTAGCGGATCGGAATTTCTTTGACCCCACTGTAAGAGTTCCCAGTGGATACCTAGAAGAAAGGAACTGAAGGAACCTAAAGGCAGTCCCTGCGGGTCAGCACAGACTTTGTACCACTGAAGCAGCTCAACTCACTGGCTGAGGACCGCTAACCACCACACCAACCGTCACCGAACCAGTCTACTACCACCAAGTCAAGACCAACCTGAGGTTCTCGTCCTTGTCCGACGTCAATTCCTCCCTCTCACCACACAAATTCTCCCCTCATCATCCCAACCCGCTTTCTGCGCACTTCCTAGGCCTTCAGTGCCGCGCCATCTACCGACACCATCAAAAAACATCAATCTCTTGTCTGAAGAGTATCGAAGATCATCGCGAAAAACGAACCTTTCATCAACGGCGGCAAACTTTGACGAACCCTTGATACCAAACGACCAACACAGGCGCCTCCTACGCCATCTGCACCCGATCAATATCCCGTCAACCTTCGCTCCATCGACGCATCCTTCGAACTCTATTGCCTACGGATAGGCAACCCCTTCCTCTCTCCATCACGAATCCAGCCCTCCTGTTTTGCATACCTACCTACAACACATCTCTCCCCAGGTCTGGCAGTTCCGGTGACGGAGTGCCACCTCATACTACACCATGTCGGATCAGCTAGCAGACCAGCTGCAAAGCACTTCACTCAGGTTCGCTACCTCGACACTTGTCGGCTTGTAGCCGTTGGTCGGAAGTAAAAGTTGACTAACAGGCCGTCTCAGTGATGGCACTACCTCAGGCGACAACTGGAAGCAAAATCTCAACCTCCCCGCAAAGGATAGCCGCCAACAAACAGAAGTACGTTGCTTAACGGCAGTTTTGAATCTTAAGCAGACATTCAACTAACATGCTTCCTCCCGCTAGGATGTCACCAACACAAAGGGCCTCGAGTTCGAGAACTTCGCCTTAAAGCGAGATTTGCTGATGGGTATCTTTGAAGCCGGTTTCGAACGACCATCCCCTATTCAGGAAGAAGCCATTCCCGTGGCATTGACCGGCCGAGATGTTCTCGCCAGAGCAAAGAACGGTACCGGCAAGACGGCCGCCTTCGTCATTCCTTGCTTGGAGCGCATCAATCCCAAGGTCTCCAAAATCCAGGCCTTGATCCTCGTCCCCACACGTGAGCTTGCCATGCAGACATCCCAGGTCTGCAAGACCCTTGGCAAGCATCTCGGCGTCAATGTCATGGTGACCACTGGCGGTACCGGACTTCGAGACGACATTATGCGTTTACAGGATCCCGTCCATATTGTGGTCGGCACGCCGGGCAGAATTCTCGATCTCGCAGGAAAGAATGTTGCCGATCTGAGCGAATGCCCCATGTTTGTCATGGACGAGGCCGACAAGCTCCTCTCGAGCGAGTTCACGCCCGTCATCGAGCAGCTTCTTCAATTCCACCCCAAGGACCGCCAGGTCAAGCTCTTCTCTGCCACTTTCCCCATGTCCGTCAAGGACTTTGCTGACCGCAACATGGTCAACCCATACGAAATCAACCTCATGGACGAACTTACCCTCAGGGGTATCACCCAATACTACGCCTTTGTCGAGGAGAAGCAGAAGGTCCACTGCTTGAACACTCTTTTCTCCAAGCTTCAGATCAACCAGTCCATCATCTTCTGTAATTCAACCAACCGTGTCGAGCTGCTTGCCAAGAAGATCACAGAACTCGGCTATTCTTGCTTCTACAGTCACGCAAGAATGCAGCAGCACGCTCGTAACCGCGTCTTCCATGACTTCCGCAACGGTGTTTGCCGAAACCTAGTGTGCTCCGACCTTCTCACCCGTGGTATTGACATTCAAGCTGTCAATGTCGTTATCAACTTCGACTTCCCCAAGAACGCCGAGACCTACCTCCACCGAATCGGTCGTTCCGGCCGTTACGGACACCTCGGTCTGGCCATCAACCTCATCAACTGGGATGACCGCTTCAACCTCTACAACATCGAGCGCGACTTGGGCACGGAAATCCAGCCCATCCCCGCAAGCATCGACAAGAGCCTCTACGTTTACGAAAACCCCGAATCGATCCCCCGACCCGTTTCCAACTACCAAAGAAGCACCCAGCCTTCACAGGCGCAGCAGCCGCAGCAAGCAGTTCCTCAGCAGCCTGGGGCCTGGCAGGGCCAGGGCGGCTACCCCAATGGGAACTCGCAATATAGGGGACGTGGCCGCGGTCGTGGCTATCGTGGTAGAGGAGGTGGCGGCCGTGGCCGCGGCCCGCCTCGCGATATCCCAACATAATTTCTTTCCTAGCATGGGCCTTCCCCTCCCGTGCTTGCATTTTGACTCGGAGTTTTCGAGTTCGCTTTTCTTATGTTTCTACCCTCTTGGGCATGACTTCATTTCCACTTAGGAGAGGGAGGCGTTTCAGATTTTCATGATTTTTCTGTTGGATTGTACAGTATTCGCGACTTATGAGCGAATGGAGGGGTTTACGGCGAAAAGGATTTCATTGCAGACAGGCTGTGTGCTTGCTCCATGACGACAACGGACTCGATCGGAGTTCCTTTCACGGCTTGCGAGCGAATATCGGAGGGTGTTTGCATGACTTTTAGTTGGCGACGATGATTCTTTGTGGCTTCCGCCGTCCGAGGCTATACGTGTGCATATTGCGCGCCTCATTTTGACGGTTTCTTTCGAATCTTCTCTCGGCTTTGATCCTTCTTATTCCTCATTGGCTTATGATGTCTACGGATAACGAAGGGAAGGGCGAGCGAGTTTCACATCAGGTACTGGAAGATGCATAGTACATGTGAAGGGCGAAACTTACACGGTTACTGGACGGCTAGTGCTTTGACATAGAGCCACGAGGGGGTTTATGGCGCATCATTTGGTTCTCATTGCCACTTTATCGTGCAACTGGGATCAGCTCTCGTGATGAAAGTACGATTTGGCGCTTTACGGAGGAGATAGGTCGGATGGGTGAACGCATGGCTATGATACCTCGAGAGGCGGATGATACGGCGGATAGAAGCTTTGCCTATCTGAGGCGAAGTGTTTTTTCTGGAAGACAGAACGGGGATTTTTAGAGTGCCCTTGGAGCAGAGTTGTCCTCTTTTGACTGGGCTACACTCGCCGACACTTCACTTGCTGGGGTGCAGCCTCTCGCGCAAGGAACCTCGCGAGAGAGTTGTCCAACAACCTGCGAGCCAGTCTAGGATGGAACAACAATTTTTTTGGTGGGGGAGAGAGGGCAAAGACATAAACAAGAAAAAAAACTATGGAGAGAGAACGCTGGATCTTTTGCTGAGCCTTCGAACCAGTCAACTTTAGGGCTATTGTCTGGTAGTACTCGAGTGTTGGATCTGGTGGGCTTTGCATGCGATCTGAGCAAACATATAGAACTATCTTTCTTCTCTCTCATTTACACCTCGACAAGTTGCTGTGACTAAACTGAAGATGCATGTCTGCTCCACGTTTACAAGACTATAGACGGTAATGGTCTAGATCTGAGTAAGTACGGAGCACCCCAAGCTACCAAGTGGTAATTGAGGTGGTGATTTGATCTCCGGAAGGAATGAGAGCCAGAAGACATGCGTCCATAGAGGCGTAGTCAGCAGCCCAATTGAAATCCGGTTTTACTACTGCTATATCTTGTGTGCTATCTTGGTCGTTCTCTACCGATGCTACCGGTTCATCCCATTTCGGATTATCTTACCCTTTCAACTCGTACAACATAAATACAAGGGACGGCGTAGCTGAAGAGCCTAACTCCTACGTCTCGAAAGGGCACCTCATAAGAGACAGTTGTAGGTCACGACCGGTAGCAGTGGGAGGAGAATGAAGAGGAACGTTGAACCGGTCAGCCGTTGGAAATTTCACATGGGGAGGTATCGTGCTTACTCATCTCTCTGGGTGCATATATTGATCTACCCTACAGCTTGTCCTGCAGGAAACGATTTTCTTGGTTTGTCAGAATCTGGGAATTTATGAAAAGCTTTTTGAGCGTTGTTTATTAATGCATGTGTCTTTCTATGTGGAGTTTATTGAATTGGGGGCGTTTATCGAGGCTGGCGTGGAGATTGTAACATGAACACTTCACTACTACACTTACATGATCACATTTACGCCCACAATGTATAGCCTCAACAAGACACAGTTTCCAACAAGTATAGAAACGCGTGAACTTCTATTTATAGCATATAAAACCACACGAATAACACGCGTATCTCTTCCTATTCGAAAAAAACGCGCTGCCTTACTCTCACAGTCCCACAAACGACCGAATCGCGTCGGCGACAGGAGGAATGGACGTGAACACAACCGTCACCGTGCCAAATAGCACCATGGAGAGACACGACAAGGCGGCAGCACGCGGATCTGTCTTCAGCAGCAGCGCTGTCGCGATGGCACTGGAGTTGATTCCTAGCGTAACACCGCGCGTCACGTAATCATCTGAATCCCATTTTTTATCAGCAAACGCACTCTCTTTTCACAGAGACGGCGGGTGTGAGGAGGTGTTTTTACCTTCTGGGATCTTTAGCAGTGCTAAGATCCGCTGTCCGCATAACACGCCTAGTATACCACTGACAATCGCCAGTGCGGCTGCTGTGTTCACATCTCCGCCTAGATTCTCTGTCGCAGGCGTTGCTAGCGCTAAGGTGAGACTGCGGCTGGCAAAGGCTAGACTGCGACGGGGGTCGATGCCTACAGCGAGTCGACACAATGGCGGATAGGTGAGTAGGGAAGCTACGGAAATGAGCACGCTGGGGACGAGTAAAGGCGTGAGATGCTGCTTCAGTTCACGGCGATGCTGGAATGTTGGTAGAGCGAGGGAGAGGATAGAGGCATCGAGGGACGTGGCGAAGATGTCCCCGGCGCCGGGGGCGGGTGTCGATGACGAGGAAGATGGGTTCCAGAGGGTTAAGTATTTCCCGCCGGTGCGGTAGGCTGAGAGAGCGGTGTGGAGGGAATCTCCTCGGGAGGCGGCGAAGGTCCAGATGAGGAGGACGGTGACGAGCGATGAGGTTAGGACTGGGTGGAGGTATGTCCGCCAGGAAGGAGGAGGCAGCGAGTTGGCGAGGATGAAGACGACAGTATTCAATGTGAGATGAAGAGGCATAGCGTAGCCGGTAGTGTAGTACACGGGGATCCCTATCAAAAGGAGAAACACGGCATAAGAGACAGCATCAAAGTTAGCCGCCAGCCACGCCGCCCACCTCTCCGCCCTGGGCGGCGGCAACGGCGTCTGCTGCGGCACCGAAGTCTCCTGACCCAACTGCGAGAGCGCCAGGCAAACAGGGAGGTTGCTGTTCCTGTGGTGATGCTGCTGGAGGTGTAGCTGGGGAGGCGTCTGAGGCCTAGACGGAGCGGCCGAGGTTGGCGGGGTGGTGTCGTCTCCTGCTGCGGAGGAGGGTGCTGCTGCTTCTGTTAGGGGGATCTGGGCGGAGGAGGAGGAGGAGTAGTCGAGGTCTTCTGCTCGTTGGGTTTGGGCGCGTTTGGATGTGCCGATGAGGAGTTGGAGGGTGCGGGTGAGGTAGGCTGCGAAAGTCATCATGATGAAGAAGCCGATCACTGTAAGTTGTCAGTCTCTTTTGTTCTTTCCCTTCCATATCCCTTTTATTTTCCTGAGCACCAGGTACCCATTGGAAAGGTCGAGGAGAGTTTATCATACCAAATACAGCGACGATCTTGAGAACTTCGATGACACCGACTGAAGGACTCAGCGGCAAGAGTACAAACGGCGGCGTAAAGAATACATTCATCCAGCGAAGTGCCCAACTCGCCGGTATATCAATAATAGAAACAAGCCTCCTTGTTCGATGATTGCCCAGCAGCGCCTCGCAAAGCAGCAAAGCTAAGAATAGCAGCACAAGACAAGCTACCGAAGCTGGGAACGACACGCCAGTCAATAGTAGTAGGGAGTCCACACCGAAGCATGCAAGGAGCATCAACGTGATGCCGAAGGGCACGTAGACCCAGGCTTGGAGTAGGCCCGATGATGACTTTGCCGTTGCCTTATTGACATTTTTGTTAAACTTTTCTTCCTTCTTGATGATATACAAGAGGATAGTTCTCAATGAAGAGAGACGGATAGACTTACTAGCTTGAGCGCAATGGCGGCGTCTCTTATTATTGGGTTCACCTTCATGGTGACAGTCATAATCGCTCACATGTGCAGTACGCTGCAACTTGTAGAATAGAGTAGATCGGGATGTCTCTGAATTTTTTTAATATTCATAAACGACAATCTTCTTCTCCGATATCAACGCCGGTATATCAACACATGACTCTGTCTTTCGGAGCCGATGTTATTGAGGATAGTTGCCACTCTCGGCTCTTATCCGACGTATGGTTATGGTCGTTGTCCACCCAGATTCCCTTAGTCGATAGTAAAAGTACGCCAGTCCGCCAAGGTGGATCCCGACAACGGACTTCTGGGAACGATAGCCTTCCGATACTTTTATCGCCTTTCTACGTTCTCTAAATTTCAGTGACACAATATCACGACTGCTATGGCGGTAGTTTGTCATATTGAGTGCTGTCATATTAAATGCTCGCTTTAGAGAAAAAAAGAGAGAAAACAACAAGACCTGCCAAAAAGGAAAAAGGCATAAACCTCAATATGAGAGTTTGTCATGGTTCCCATCTCATCATCTACCGTTCCCTTTGCCCAGTGCCTATCTGTTGAACGCCTGCCTACCCCTACTGGAGTTGGAATTTACAAAAAAAAGAAGAACACATCATCTGCTTCTCGCTCTCACGCTTATCTTCATGCTGTTTAACCCATCTTGCCCCTGAGAGCGTCCACCTCTCGCTGCAGGGCGTCCAAATCAGCTAAGATGGAGCCTCCTTGCCCGGGATCGGCGGGCGCCGCCTCGGCTTGTTGAGGTGTTGATCTTGGTATGGCATCCGAGGTCGTGCCCTGCGATGACGGTCTATCCATGCTTCCCTTACTGCTCCCTCTCTTCCTCGCGGGTGGCGGCGGAGGAGGCAGATGTTCTCGAGATCGAGGTATCTCCCCAGACGCTGACCGGCTACCGAGACCCTCCATACTGCTAACGCTAGGCGGGCGTCGGACAGATGTATTCCGTGCTGGAGGTGGCGGCGGCGGCAGCGCAGATTTGCCTGCATGCTCGAGAGGTGTGGAGCCTTCCTGTGAAGGGGTAGACACGGGGCTCTTCTCAGAGTCGTAGGGGTGTTGACTGAAGGTTGCAGAGGTAGGTGATGGCTGTACACCCGATAGTTTATGGCTCGCGTGGGGCCGTCTCGGCGGCGGCGGCGCGGGTGCGTGTGTGCTGTGACGAGGATTTGTCAACTTGGATGTTACCCCTTCCATGGATGATCGAGCTGATGTTTCCTCCTCATGCTGGTGGGGGGTTGGTGCAGGACTGGATGCTGCCGCTTTACTCTCGGCTCGGGCGTGCCCTCTCCGAGGCGGAGGGGCCGGAGCTGACTTCTTGGAGGCGTGAGCATGATCAGCCTCGAATTCTGATGCTTTCCCTGTTGTTTCACCGGTGTGGTGTAGTTCACTGGCGTCATCTGCACCAGCGTGGGTATCAGCATCGGGCTTGATGGACTTGCCATGTCGTGAACTCGGAGGCGGCGGAGGTGCCTTCTTTCTCGCACCAATCTGTACAGCAATACTCGAATCGGACTCCTCACCCTCGTCCTGTAGATTAGAACTTTGGTGACCAGGCTCAACGCCCACCGCCTCGCTCGCGCCGTCCGTGCCAGCCACGCCATCAGCCTTGTTCCCCGTCATAAGCAACCTCTTGAAAGCATTCACATCCATCGCCCCCTTGGCATTATTCGCCGCTTTGAGAACCTCACCCTCCTCTCGCATCTCCTCTTTTAGCTCCTCCTCTTTCTTTGTATCCACAAGGTCTTGTAGCGCTCTGCTGAAGGACGTCGACGATGGAGCTGGCAGCCCACCCGGACCTACCGGCTGCGTCGACGTTGGCGTTTCTCTCTCACTTCCAAACTCATCCGTTATCCCATTGGTGAATGGATCTTCTGCAGAAGGCTGTCTCAGCGGTGCCTGCGGCTGTTGAATCTGCTGGGCAGGTTCGTAAGGCTGCTGAAACGGATACTGCGGTGCACCCGTCGCACCCGGGTACGGATTATTCGGCCACTCCGGTGAATCGGGGGACAGCGGCGGTGGTGAGAGCACCCTGACTTTCTTGACAACTTTGGGTTTCTTCTCAGCCGGTGGTGGAGGGGGAGGATGCGGTTCGGAGGAGGCTTTTTCGTCTTCTTGCTCGCTGTCTGTGCGGCTGCGGAAGCTCACGGGCGGAGGAGGCGTGGAAGCTTGCGGAATGCCGGTATCTATGGATTCGAGGGCGGGAAATCGGACGGCGCCGTCGGGTTGGGAGGGGCCCTTCTTCCGGAAGGGGTTCGAGGAGGACATGGCTGCTTTTTCTTTCTTGGTGAGGTTGTATATGTGTGTGTGCGAGTATGTATGTGGTGCTTGTTGTATACGTTGCAGGAAATTCGTAGGAAAGGCCCGCCCTAGGGCACCTCCTTTGCGAGAGAATCTAGTTTTTCAAATTTCCCAGATTCCCGAAAGTTTAGGGATTTGTAAAGGAAAAGGGGAGATAAGATAGTCGGCGAGAGCTTCACGAGATGGAGGGACACAAGCCCGTCTCCATTGCGCACGGATCGCAATCGAGGTCAAGGCGGGGGAAAAAGTTGTAAAATAGATGAATGAGTTTTAGAAGAGGGAGGGAAGATGTGTGTTGTTACACTGCCAGTTGCAGTGGAATAAGGATGGTAGAAGAGGGCTAATTCGTAATCGAGGGTGATATGATGGTCGCGAGGGGTGGGAGTGAGCGGTGGGTTTGGATAGAGGGTTGGATCTGGATCGGCGGCGGCGACAACGGGAACGGGTTGGACAGCTGCCCGAGCTTGGGGGCTTTGATCGTTATCGACCTTCGCTTAGCTGTTGTCAGCCAGCTCTACGGAGTACCTGAGCGCAATATAAAGATACCTACAGATGGGTAGAGGGCGTTACCACAGACCAGGTACCCCGCTATCGCATGGTAGCCCCTCGGCGGGCAAAGAGCTTAATTAAAGAAGAGTATTGAGAAAGAATACTAGTAGTATTGTTATAACTATCTTTGTTCTATTCAGGACTTATTGTTCAGCTACTAAATATATCATAACATATTAACACCTACTAGTAGTTAGTAGTAGTTGGGAAAAAATCCTATCCTCTTGTAAGTACCTTTACCTCACCTTTACCTTGCCTTAGCTTAGGTAGCGTCACAAGTAGAAGACTATGACAGCAAAGGAGGGAGGGGCCAATGGCTCGAGCCCCTTCAATCATGTCAGAAGGCTTAGCCCCACTGACGACGCCAGCTCATCTCAACTCCCGACTTGTGCATTTCATCATATCACCCAACTTCTCCCGCCGAGTTATGAGCAACAGTAGGAAAATGAGGACACAATGAGAAACCATGCCACTAGTTCAGCATTCTACAACTCCATATCAATTCATCTGAGGAATAGAAGCACTCTACCAAAAATGCTCGCAAGCTTTTTGACTACAACAGCGCCAAAGACCTGTACATGTTCAAATCTTCCCCCATAGTCTTTGCATGACACGTAGGCAACTCTATACTTGAGGATTGACTAGTTCAACTATGTCGCGCTAGCACGGCTCTTGGCTTTTACTGTTCGCTATATATGAGCTGTTTCTTTAGAATCTACACCGCTTCTAGTTGAGGTCTAGTGAAAATGCATGTCAGTTGTTTTTGGTGGTAAAACTGGGAAGATACAGGTGGGTAGATAACATTCTCACCTTCTCACGAACAACACCATCAATTAGGACCACATATAGCCTATATCATATTCTTACACCTACCGAACAACAGACTTCATCAGTACAAAGCCATATCACGACGATGGCTGGCTTCGCGCCTGGTTAGATATTGCCCGTCATGTCGTAGGGTAGTGGAAGACACACGGGATCTAGTACCCTTGGCCGGGAACAATACGCCGCGCTCATACGGAGTACAAGGTAAACAAACCAAGGAGCAAAGACGCGTCGCAATGTTATCCCACATTATCATGACCGCTGTGCGCGATCCACTTCTCAAAATTCACAGTCACATATCGTAGTTTGAGACCATCAGATGAACATCAGACCTGCCAAATTGGCAGGCGTCAAATTCCATTTCTTCCAGCAGGCCAAATTCATCATCGCCATGTGATATCGTACAAGGCCAACGGGCATCCTAATATGAGAAAAAGAAACACCGCCCACGCCTGCTGCGCGTGCGCGTCGCCGTTCCTCTAGTTTTCCCTTGCTGGCAGACACCAAGTAAAAAAAGTGCCGTGCGCAGCAAAAAAACAACAAAAAGACCCCAATACCAAAACAATGCCAACAAGATCCGGCGCGCACGCCCCCTTTGCATGTGTTGCAAGCAATCAACATTCGCATTCCCTTCGCTTCCCGTTCCAAACAAAAATCCTTCACCCCTTGCCCTAAGAGTGAAAACCGAGCAAAAATCCATAACGCCATTGATCGTCATTAAGTAAAAGCTTCATCGACAACTAAGAAATAGACTTGCGACATGGGCATATTTATGCCTTGGCGGTAGCCTTCTTAGGAGCGGCCTTCTTTGCCGGTGCAGCCTTCTTGGTGGTAGCGGGCTTCTGGGTCTTGGCCACGCGGCCGGACTTGGTCTTGGTCAGAACAGTCTCGGGCTTCTCGGCCTGTAAATAATTAGAATGTGCAAACAAAAAGGAGGGTTTACTATGAACTAACCTTGGCAGCGGGCTTCTTGGTAGTAGCAGCCTTCTTGGTGGTGGCAGTCTCCTTCTTGGCAGCGGGCTTCTTGGCCGTGGTGGAGGCCGCCTTCTTGGTAGTAGTGGTGGCAGCCTTCTTGGGAGCAGCCTTCTTGGTAGCGGTCTCCTTCTTAGCGGCGGGCTTCTTCTCAGGAGCCTTCTTCTTGGCCAGCTTGGTGCCACCAGAGGGGCCCTTGGGCTGCTCAAAGACGCCCTTGTCGACACCGTTCTTGAGAGCCTTGTTGAAGAGAGAGTCGAACATCTTGTCCGAGGTAACGTTCAGGTTGTTGTTGGCCTTGACGTACTTCTTCAGGGCCTGACGAGAAGAACCATTGCGCTCCTTGAGCTGTGAGGGAGAGCCACGTTAGTGAATGCAAAAAATACAAATTAGATACAGCAATGGATAGCGTGCGAGATTGGGTCAATCGCAAAAGGCCTTGGAGCGCGACTGTGCAGGATGCGACAGAGGCGCAGGCGATTGCGACGACCCCAAGATCGCGTCGCGCCATGGAGTCGAGATGACAATCAAATACATACGTTGGCGATGGCATCAGTGATCATGTCCTAAAGCCCTGTTAGCTTGGGTTCGTATAATTAAAGGGCGCGCCATAACGAACCTGGTAGCTGGGCTGAGAGCTCTTGGGCTTGGAGGCAGTGGTAGCCTTCTTCGTAGTAGGAGGAGCCATTGCGACGGTGTTGTTGTGCGGTGGACGCGTTGTTGTGTGTAAGTGGGATTGGTTAGCGTAGCTGGTAGATGAAAGAAGCTGGAAGAGCTGGAAGCTGGACGCGATAGATGATACGAGATACAAAGATACGGAGAGCAAAAGAGAGGCAAAACAGAAGCGACCGACTCTGTCGGTGGGCGTGGAGGGGAGGTGGCTTGTTTATATATCAGGCGGGGGGTGGCAGGCGCAACACCGCAATCAGTAGCAGGAGCAAGAGCAGGAGCAGGAACTACTACTACCTACTAGGTACTAGTGCCTTAGCTCGGGGTGCGCCTGCTCTTGGTGAATGACACCCCCGGTCAGTCTCGAGAAAGGTAAGAGTGATCCCTGACCCACTTCCTTCCCTCTTCCCTCCCGGGGGATCCACCGTCCATTGGCGGCGGCGTTCTCGGCCGGGGGAAAGAAGGGAAAGAAGACTGGCAAACTGCACGAGCGCCACACCTTACGTGCCCTTACGTACCTTACAGCACAACATAGCACCCGAATTGGGCAACGTGCTGAGAACTGCGCAGGCACATCACTCTATGCAAGAGGTACTGTAGCTCCAACACAGCTCTTTCAACAGCTTCAGCCACAATGGATCCACCCCAAGACCAAGACCAGGACCATGACAAGCTTTGATCTGGCAGCCTGTGTTATCGCAACTGGTAAATGCGACACCCCCGGCGCGGCAAAAAATACCTGCACCCGTGACCGATTTTTTTGATTGGCTGGCCGGGCGCCGGCACGCCCACCTGGGAAGTCCTCCCACTCCGAAATAGTGTGTGTTGCGTGTGGTGTGCACATTACCCGTTCCGCACGTCGTCGTCGCAGTCGTCGCACTTACGCTACGGTCTATTCACAAGTCGTGGCAAGGCAAGGCAAAGTAAGGTAAGGTAAGGTATGGCTGAGGGAGGGTAGCGCATTCGTACCTACCTAAGGTACCTACGGTAGCGTTGGCTTGGTGTGATCTGTGATCTGCTCTCTCACACACCTCTCGACTCTCCCCTCCCCCAAATCCCCCAATCCCCCTTCACCCCCCGAGTTCTCGTTCCCTCTTCCTCTCGCTTTTCTTTCTTTCTCGCTCTCTCTTCTTTCTCTGCGTGACCCTCCTTTACGTGGATCAATGCGTCATTTTCCAATTATTGCTTTCATGCATGCCTGTAGAGTTTCGCGCTAGTGTATGTGTGAGTTTGTCCTCCGTAAGATCCCCTATGCCGGCCACTTTCGAGATGCCCGCGAACGTAGTCGTAAATGTTGGGGAGAACCACCCGCCTCGCTTCTTGTCGCATTCGCCGTTGCTGCCCAACGAATGCATTCCTTAGGTCGTAAGAGGCGCCGTAGTATTCTTTCGAGGTCAAACTTTTCCATGATGGTCTTTGTAATTTTCCTCCATGTTCCATGGTCTTTCATTGCCGTTTGCGCCTGGGTTGGGCGTGTAAGTCGGCCGCTTTTGTTCTTTGTTGCTTGACACGTCTGAAGCTATCCGCACAACACCACACATTCACCCTCCGTGCTGCAGCACAGCACAACCATAATTTGTTTGCTCTTTTTGATCTGTCGATTCACTGGAAAACCAATTCTAGATACTGTAGTCTTTTTTTCATCATGTAAATTTGATGTCGCGTTGTGGAATTACGATTCGTATGTTGTCGATACCGGCGGAGGTCGAAGCGTCGCGACGAACAGCTCAATCCACCATCCCATCCAAGACCAACATGCCCATTTTTTGTCCCAAAAAAGTTGAAAATCGTGAAAGGGACAAGGTTGAGATTGATTCTCTCAAAAATATTTTTTGACAATTTTTTGGTACTTGTGGTGGGCTTCCTAGGCGCAAAGCCGCGTGAACATCCTCCGACGCGCGACGTGTCAACTCAACAACAGCGGTCGCGGCAATAACAGAGTACTGGCGCATTGTAACATTTCACTTGCTACACAGCATTTCCTTTCAATAGAGATGACAATGTTTCCCTTTCGTAAATATTCAAGTTTCTTTTCAGGAGCTAGAGAGAAGCTTTGGCTGGTTTTGCTTTGTTTTCGGTTGACGCTCGCCTTCGTGGCCAGCGCGTGACTGTTGGGTTAAGAGATGAGCGCAATTTCACTATACTACCTTCTTGCATGGGCTTGATACAATTGAGAGACATTCTTCTACGTTCCCATTCAATCGAGTTCGCTTCTGTCTGCTTTTCTATGTGTTTTTGTCGTAAGTGTGGCTAGTCGTAGGCAGCGATAGAGCTCATTGGCCATACGGGCTGCAATGAGGCCAGCCGCGCGGCTAGCCACAAGATGCCCTTCAATGGCGTCTCGCAAGGGATTAAAGTCTAAAAAGACTTTCAAAATAGCACAGATTAAAACCGCTGGTCACGGCTCTTGATTCTGCTCTAATCTTATGCTGCTCCCAGGGTAGGACGACTCTGCCGTACGTATCCTGGGCTTCACGTCGTGTCGGTGTGACCAGCCAGTAACTTGGGGGTGAACCTTGATAGCTTAAGTTTTGAGCAATATGTACCAAATCGAAGAAATATATTGGTGAACGAGTTGTAGTCGATTGGGAGACAAATCATTCGCACCCAAAACATGCCCCTGTTGCCTATGGCTATGTGTAGCTTCGTTTGCCGGCGTCTTCATGTTAACCAATTCCTCGATGGCCGGACTGGGCAGGCGTCGTTGAATTCCGTATGGGGCCTCTCTTACATCTCACTAGCACTTACATGCACAGAGCATGTGACCTTCCCCGTGACCTTCCCTGGCTGGGTCTGCGAGCACGGTGCCGATAACCGTGCGTGTAGATATTCGCACTAATTAACTGACCAATAGAAACGCAGACAGGACGTGTCCTAGCATGTGGGAATAGCGACCACCGAAAAGGCCACGAGGCAAGACATACAAACGGTCAATTTATTTTTTTTTGGGCCACCAGCTTGAGCCTGGGCCCATTGACTACGACTCAAGGAAACGACACTGAATGAGGCTATGAGGGCAATTCTGTAGACCCTTTTATGATTCTTTTCTTTCTCCCTTTCTGACGCTTTATACCTCTCCGTCCAAACCTCTGTCGGCCCCCACCTGCTCCTATTCGCAGCGATATCCATCATCCCACTTCCATGATCACCTAAATACGAGCTTCTCTTCTTCCATCTTCCGGCCTCATCCGCCACACCATGGCCGACCACTCGCAGTATCATGCTCTCGCCGCAGAGGGCCAGTACGATCCTAATGACCCCAATCGAAACCCCGCGCACGGACAGCAGCAGTATTATCAACAACAACAGCAACCTTACCAGCAGCAACCGCCACCGCAGCAATATGGAGCTCCTCAGTATGGCTCTCCCCAGCCGCCAGGACAGGGTTACGGGTCTCCTCCACCTCAAGGGCCTCCGGGCGGCCAGGCCCCAATGGATGGCGCCTCATTGGCAGGTCAGATGGGTGGAATGAGCCTTGGTGACGGCACGGGAACGGCTCGGCGGAAGAAGAAGGACAGACACGCCTATCATACGGTGGAAGCTCAAGGCTCGTCCCAGGCTTTCAATGGGATGCCCCCGGCTGGGACTCCTCAGACTCAGTTCTTGAACAGCCCGGCCCAGGGAGCTCCCGCCTTTGCTAACCAGTTCGGAGCTCCCCAAGGCAGCCCTCAGCAGGGGCATGGTCCTCCAGGATCTCCTTTCGCACCAGCTGCCGCCCCAGCCGACACAGCGACAACCATTGCTTCTACCGGTGCAGGTCCAGCTCAGGTCTCGGCGGATGACCTGCCCAGCGTGCCGCTCTCTCGCGACGGAGTACAGCCGTACTTCTTCAAGAACACCTATCCGACCTTCGAACGACACGTCCCTCCTCCTGCCTCCGTCTCCTTCGTAGCCTTCGACCAAGGCAATGCTTCGCCCAAGTACGCTCGCCTGACGGTGAACAACATCCCCTCGACTAACGATGGGCTACAAGCCACGGGGCTTCCCCTGGGCATGGTGCTTCAGCCTCTTGCCCCCCAGCAGGCAGGCGAGGCAGAGATTCCCGTGCTCGATTTCGGAGACGATGGCCCACCTCGTTGCCGCCGATGCCGTGCCTACATCAACCCCTTCATGATGTTCCGCTCTGGCGGTAATAAGTTCGTCTGTAACCTCTGCACCCACGCCAACGATACTCCCCCTGAGTACTTCTGCGCGACTAGTCCCCAGGGAGTTCGGGTAGACCGAGACCAGCGTCCGGAGCTGCACCGTGGCACTGTTGAGTTTGTGGTACCAAAGGAGTATTGGACCAGGGAGCCGACCGGGCTGAGGTGGCTATTCGTGATCGACGTCACGCAAGAGTCGTACAACAAGGGCTTCCTCGAGTCGTTTTGCGAGGGTATTTTGAAGGCTTTGTATGGCGGCGAGGACGCCGAGAAGGATGAGAACGGCGAGATCAAGCGTAGGATACCAGAGGGCGCCAAAGTCGGGTTCTTGACATACGACAAGGACGTTCATTTCTATAACATTCATGTGAGTTTTCTGTCGTACAATGTGCGCCCTTCAATGCTAACGGTAGCAGCCGGACCTGGACTCGGCTCAGATGATGATCATGCCCGACCTCGAAGATCCATTCTTGCCGCTCGGTGAGGGCTTGTTTGTTGACCCATACGAATCCAAATCGGTCATCACCTCACTCCTGGCTCGCTTGCCCGACATGTTCTCAACCATCAAGAACCCCGAGCCTGCCCTATTGGCGACGCTCAACTCTGCCCTGGCGGCACTAGAGACTACCGGCGGCAAGGTCATCGCATCTTGTTCTGCTCTCTCTACGTGGGGCCCTGGACGCTTGTTCTTGCGGGATGATGGAAACCATCCTGGTGGCGAGCTGGACAAGAAACTCTATACCACAGAACACCCCGCGTGGCGTAAGGTTGCTGAGAAGATGGCTGGAGCGGGCATTGGAGTGGATCTGTTCCTCGCTGCCCCCAACGGCGGCTATCTCGACATTGCTACTATCGGTGAGTACACTCATTGTTGCTCGAATTCGCTGTTCATGCTGACGGCATAGGCCATGTTTCTACAACGACCGGTGGTGAGACGTTCTACTTCCCCAATTTCATCGCTCCCCGCGATGGTCTTAAGTTGTCCGCGGAAATTGCACATGCCGTGACCCGAGAGACAGCTTTCCAGGCGCTATTGAAGGTTCGCTGCTCGAACGGATTACAGGTTTCCGCGTACCACGGAAACTTTGTCCAACACACCTTCGGAGCCGATGTCGAGTATGGTGTTACGGATGCGGACAAGGCCATGGGTGTTTCCTTCAACTACGACGGTAAGCTCGACTCGAAGTTAGACGCTCACTTCCAATCCGCGCTCTTGTACACATCAGCAACTGGACAGCGTAGAGTTCGCTGCACCAACGTTATCACTAGCGTTTGCGAGACAGCCAAGGACTCAGGAGCTCGTGAGCAAGGCATCCGCGACTGCATGAAGTTTGTCGATCAGGATGCTGTGATTGCGCTCCTGGCCAAGGAAGGCTGCACCAAGCTCGGAACAACTTCGAGCAACCTCAAGGACATTCGCAACTGGATCACTGAGCGGACGATCGACATTCTGGCTGCCTATAGGAAGCATGCCTCCGTGCAACATCCTCCCAGCCAGCTTGTGATGCCTGAGCGACTGAAAGAGTTCAGTATGTATATGCTAGGATTGGTCAAGTGCAGAGCTTTCAAGGGAGGGGTTGAGAACTCTGATCGGAGGGTGCATGAGATGCGTCTCGTTCGCTCCATGGGCGCATTAGAGCTCAGCCTGTACCTGTACCCGCGCATGATCCCTATCCACAACCTGCAGCCGGAGGAAGGATTTGCGGATGCGGAGACTGGACATCTCAAGATGCCTCCTGCTATCAGGACATCCTTCTCCCGCGTTGAGCCCGGCGGCGTCTACCTTGTGGACAATGGCCAACAGTGCCTGCTTTGGTTCCACTCCCAAACATCGCCCAACTTGATATCTGATCTCTTTGGCCCTGGTATGGATGATCTCAAGAGCCTCGATGCCTACACTTCATCCCTACCAGTATTAGATACCCATCTGAACGCCCAGGTCCGGAACATTGTCGAGTTTCTGAAGACGCTGCGTGGGTCCAAGGGCATGGCGATCCAGCTGGCCAGGCAAGGTATTGACGGAGCTGAGTTTGAATTTGCTAGGATGCTTGTGGAGGACCGCAACAACGAGGCACAGAGCTACGTGGACTGGCTTGTCCACGTGCACAAGGCCGTGCAACTCGAGGTAAGCTTCCCTCTTTTATCTACCTCTATCCACCCAGACTTGTAGCTAACTTAAAAATTTTCAGCTGAGCGGGCAGCGGAAGAAGGAGGGTGATAGCGACAGTGGTGTAGCCGCACTGGGCAGCTTCACGGGTCTACGACCGGCATACTGGTAACGCGATAACGATATAGGAAACCAGCGGCGTTTTTGTTAAGAAAGCTCTATGAAACCTTGGACATGATTCGGTGGAAGCCATGTTTGTCAATCTTCCAAGGCAGGAGGGACAGAGAAAAAATTATAGCGGTGGTTTAGTACTTATGAAGTCGATATTTTTTTTTTTTTTGTCTTCTTGGGGTTTCTGCTCCATGAGCGAGTTATGTTGAAACTAGCGACGAAGAAACAAAAACGGCAGAAGGGGGAGAGGAGAGAAAAAGAAGCGGAGCGTATTCATCAAGCGAGAAAAAAAAACATCTTACGTATATAGCATATGTTCTCTCTCTTTTCTCCTCGGTCCCTTTCGTATCGGTCAACAAACTTCTTGTCTCTTACGCCTCCGCCCTTTTTGCCTTTATTCTTCTCTTAGACCAACAAAACTAGCATGCCAGGCGAAATGGTGCGATCAGGATACGATCTATCTAACCCCCCGCTAATGCAAGCGTCGAACCAGATCTACCCACCTCCAGCTGCCTTGCAACATACATACTATTGATATGAACCAAATCGGTTTATGCATACATACCATCGGTACAGTAGGGCCGAGCCACGTATGCAAAAAAGAGAGAGAAAAAAGATAATACATCGATTTAGATGCGGGAAAGCGGGAACCCTTTTTTCACTTAAGCTGTACGTATGTCACATTGCAGCATTGGCAGGGAATCGGTGAACTAGTAGTAAGCCGTGCATTTGTTGCCCTCCCGATTTGCTTCCCGGCAGCGCCCCAGCTGAAGGGACTTGCACAATATACATATATAATGTACTGAGTGTGTGTAAGTAAGTAAGAGGCACTTTGTAGATAATGTACACGACCTGTCAGTTTTTCTTCATCGCCTGTGCTTGTTGTCACTGCAGGAAAAAGAAAAAACTGCACGTATACGCGTGTCTAAAGGAAGTAAAGATATTCGTTCCTACTATAACCGGCCCATATATTTTCTGCACTTTAGTGTGCGACGTGAGTTTTTTGATGGATCTCAGATGGATCTTTCCAGCTGCCAAGCACAGAGAACCCTCTAAGTTTTCTTTCTTTTCTTTTTTCCTTTCTTTCCCTCTAGGGAAATCTTAGTATAATGCGAGCATCCCTGCATAGAAGGGAGGGTGAAGCGATTGAAGAAGTTCCTATAAGTAAGGGGTATCATTATAGTGTGTTCCACCTCCCATTCTTGATATTCGAAGTTGGTTGACATGACATATTTACCACTTGGCTCATTCTCGTTGGCTGGCTTCTCGGCCGATATAGGCTAGTGCCAACCTGGCACTAGGAGAAGAAGGTGAAGCTAGAAGAAGTATTGGCAAAAGACTGAAGTGTAAAAATGTAGGAGTGCATGTTAGGGTCGTCTTCATGAGTTGGTTCCCCTCTTCGTATATGAAGATGATCCGCCAATATTACGACCTATATCACCGGAGAGAAAACCTCCCCTCGTCACGGACGTCCAGTGCAAAGTTTTATGATGTTCATTAGACATTGATAACATTACAAAAACAAAATGAGGTACATTTTGAAATAAAGAAAGAAAAAGAGAAGAAAAGAAGAAGCCACCCTCCAGAAACACCTCCAGTAATATCCTACAGACGGTGTAAGCCGAGTGGCAGAAGGAGATCTTGAACGACCCAAACCAGCAAAAACAAAAAACGCCTAGTGCACGGGAAAAATGCTCAGCAATACGCCTCAAAGCGGCGCTAATGTCGCAAAGACGGAACCAACGGCCAAGATAGCCGCCTCGAAGTTGCCGAAGACTGGCCGTGATTGGTGCCTCCAGCTTCTGGAAAGCAGTTGGTTGTCGAATTGACGGACCAACACCGATCGAGACTACGACGCAAGTCTACGCTGAGACCTCCGCATCTGCCTTACCATCGATACATCGACCATCGGTCAAAGTGAGCGGCCTCTGATGGTTATCATGCCGATGCCTGACCAAGGATCAGGTTCAGACCATATCGAGGGTCGGGTTGGCTCAGTACTCGCTCGATTTCTGCTGGGTCGAAAACGCGTTCAAAGATCTGAAGGTCTGTAGGTGGGCCGCCCGAGCTGTGAGATGACGATGCCGAGCCGGAAGAGTTGCTATGATGCCTGCTACTCTTCGAGCTACTATGCTTGCCCTTCTTTTTTGCCTGCTCGTCTTTCTTGGTCTCCTCATCGAGGATGAGGCGCCACGTACTCTGGTACGGGTCGTCGAAAGCAAAGACGACGTAGTGAAATTGACCGCGCAGGTCCGGATCGAAGAGGAAGACGTCACGCCAGATCTCGGCCATCTCCTGTGGTGGGTTGCGATGCCCGTTGCCGAGCCCAAAATCACCAATGACAATAATTCGATAATTGTTGTACAGGCAGATTCGAAGGGCACCACGGATCTTTTCTCGAATCATGTCTCGCTCTTGGGAGAAAGAGTATTTGGTTCCACTCTCCTTGAGCTTAGGCCATCTTGTTGGCGGGACCGAAACGACGGGCAGATCATACCACCTGTCTAGTCTCTCGTAACGCTCATGAGGGCCACGGCATACAACGACCGCGTCGGACAGGATGCCACCTTCCGTGGGGATAGGATAATTGGTAGGGCCACCAAGACCGGGCCAGGGGTTGGCTAGCGTTGCCGAGAGGTTACTTCGCCGGCAGAGCTTCTCTTCGTATCCTGAGCAGCCCGTCTCCCAATCGCCTCCTGGACGGCGGTCGTTGGCTGCACAAATAAAGGGGACTCGGATGCGGGGACCGCCAACTGCTTCACTCGCTTGAGTCTCTACCCCACCGTAGTGAATAGCTCTTGTCACCGGATCGCCCGTCTCAATAACGAATGCTGGGGGACGGGTACTGAGGGTATGGCGTTGGATGTCCAGATCTTCCGTGGGCCGAGTGTACAGAAGAGAATAAGGAGGAAACATTTCTCCAAAACTGGCGGCCACCAAAGGGATGAAGTTTCTCTTGGTGTCTGCAGCGACCTCAGAAGGTCTTATTTTTCCATTCTTAGAGCTTGAAGGCATCTTGCTTAAGATGAGAAGTACGCAAGGTAGCGCAGCAGCAGTCAACCACGTGATTTTAAGACTAAGTTGTATGAATATAAGCTGGGGATGAAGGGGTGCAGTCGTCCATAAAGGAGCCCGAGGGAGATAGGAGGCTTAATATATACGCCGAAGAAGAAGTAGTTGGTCGTCCTCGAGGCCGTGCTTGAGGCCAGCTCATACCCGATTGATGGAGATGAAATGCAAAGACAGCGAGTCAATGTAGAGAAGCAGTATGGTACTGGCCTTGTGCGACTCAATATGTCCAAGAAGTGAACCACATATTTGGAACAGATCCAGAGAGAGGCGAGCGGGGAGTAGGGACGACTTAAGAGTCCCAATAGCCATCGCTTGAGTTGCCATTGATGGGGCTACGGCTGTCTTGCCCTTGAGACAAAAAGAAATGGGACCACGAGGGCTCCGGCATCCAAGTTGACGGGACGGCTCTGGCTACACGGGGTGCTGTGCGCGCCCGCCATGCATGATCTCACGGGAACAGCTGGATACAGCCCATGTCTGAGATGAGGCGGCACGTCGATTCGTTGTGGGTGACGAGAGCGCTATACTTAGATGGCAAATCTCCAGCTCGTCCTCGTGGCCAAAAAATCGCGGGAAGACTAAATCAAAAGGAAAGTAGACGAGAAAGTGAGCGTTGAGTCGTGCTCGGCGATTCGGGCACGATGTAAGGAGCCGAATTGGGCAAAAGCTAAGTGGGTTGGCTAAGATGGAAGCGTCAGTACGGTATAGCATCGCCCTTTGTCCCATACAATACAATACAATACAATGCAATACAATGAAATGAAATGCGATACGGCGCGGCCGGGCCATTGTTGGCGCAACGCTACAAATCAGATCTGTGGCACTTCATCTTGCCTTGTCCAACAGCGCACAGTGATAAGCGCAGCCACCAGCCTGGGCGAATCCAATCTTCTCTCCATCGGCAGGCTGGAAGGAATCTGAATTGAGCCTGCATAGCGGGAGGGTGTGCTGTCGAACCGAGGTAGGTAACAGACTATGCAATGGTCTAGCAAGGGAGAACCCAAGCACGTTAGTTTTGTAGTAACTTATTTTTGTTTTCTTTTCCCGCGTGGATGCGGTGCCCCTTCACGAATGGCAGGTAGATAGGATATTCAAGACTAGCCAAACCGAAAGCTGGTGTAGTCCATAATCCTGCATCCGAGGCTAAGCACTGTTTCCGAGACTTGAATCTCAGGCAAAGCAAGGCACAGCACTCTTGTAATGATCAGGTAATATGCAGCAGCATGTCTTTGCGAAGCTGAAGGTCACAGGGTGATGTTGTCGAAGATCAGGCGGTTACCGTGGCGTGCATGAGTGCGAATCAACGCCGTAGGCCTGCAGTCTTCTTCACCGGTTTGGAACTGATCATAGCCGGTTTGAGACAGAGCTGGCGTGCCAAGGCGCCTGACTCAAGATTCCCGACATGCTCTGCTTCTATGACCAGTCAATGGCCGCTGCAGGGCTGGCAGCGTGCGTTTCCGTGCATACAGACATAGGTACCGTAATCGGGCTTGTTCAAGTTGGTAGGTAAACTCTAGACCTGCGGGGATCCTAGTGTTGCGCTTTGACGCGCATGGTGGCAGGTAATAATCAATAGCCAAGGGCAAGCCGCAGGAGCACAAGCAGGGTCCCAAGGCGTGACATGTAGTCGACCGTCGGTCAGAAAATCAAGGCCTGTCTCGACTCCATGCAGGATCAGAATCGAGGACACATGGAAGTGTCTTGTGTTACCGCGCGAGTAGGGTGCAATCGTCGCTTGCGCCAAGTTGGGGGCCGTCGATTAATGAATATCTGACATCGCCTAACCGTCAGTCCGATCGTCGTTGGTCGAGTAGCACCCGCGCGTATAGCCGGCCTAATATCGCCCGTCGCATGGCATATTTGCGCACAAGCCCACGCCCATCGTGTAAAGGCTGAATCGCTCGCGTGGAGTGATGTAGAGCATGAAAAAACGTGCATATTGAAGTCCGAGGATCTTGGTCGTACATCCTTTCAGCCCAGCCGTGCTTGTGCAGGATAAGACGTGGCCGCATAAGGCATTAGACCATTTCTCTCATCAAAACACGGCATGCTGCTTGCAGCCACAACGTCAGATAGTTTCTGCACATGCTTCGTCTTCAAGTCCTGACCCATTGTGATCACCAACCAGGTTTAACGAGCCGCAATATAGAGCTCGCGAGCTTTGGCTAAACAGGAAGCGATGTTTCGGCAAGACACCAAGGTAGCCGGCCCTCCCCCCCATATGCTCTGCCCCGTTCAAGGAGGGTACCAAGCGAATTGCGAGACGAGTTGAGACAGTCATGTTATTTTGAGTTTGAGCGAAGTGGGAATAGGAAAAGGAAAATTGAAGTTGAGAAAAGAAAAGAAAGGAAAAGAAGACGCACGGGAGCTCATGACAATTGGCCAAATTGGAATGAGAAACCGGGGAAGGTGCAAGTTGACGATCGTGCCTGCTGTGTGTAAGTGGGCTGAAGCTGCGGCTGCTCCTGCTGCATGAAAGCTGCAGTAAAGGTGCAGTAAAGCTGGTCGCCTTAGGCTAGTGCAGGCGCGCTCAGGCTGTTAGTGGTGGCCTAAGGCAATACCTATTACCTAAGGAACCTCACCTCAGTACGACAAATTTGGTGAATTCTCACCAATACCTTCAATTTGAGGTACCAATACTAGCCTGGCTAGCTTGAGCTCGCATTTCCGACAGCAAGAAGACTTATAACGAGACTCGCATTTTCTTTCCGTCATTAGTCTTCAATCGAGATATCGTTTATCATCTTCAATCGTCCCGTGAGCACCTAAAGTCGCGCCCGTTTTGACAGCAAGACGCGCATCAAGCCTGGAGCTCCGCATCATAGACCGTACCAGAAATGCGTGCCCTTCTTCGGTCATCTTTTAAAAAATCTCATCTGATAGGATCATCTACATCACGACGTTATTCCGCCCGGATTCTCCAGGCTTCACCGTCAGCCGTGTCCACGGTTTCAGACCTCATCTCCGTGCGGCCCCCTGAGAATGACGAGGGCCTCCAAGTTCAGGTAGACGGGTGGGTGCGAAATGTACGGAAAAGCTCGGCTGTCCGCTTCGTGGATATTACAGATGGATCCTGTAGCACTCCATTGCAGGCCGTGGTGAGGAAGGATTTGGCACAAGAGTGAGCCCTCTTCAGAACTAAATATATATATCAAAAGGAATGCTAACAAAGTCACAGCCTCCATTTTGGCACAGCAGTGAGCTTGAAAGGCTCCTGGAAGAACCGAGATGTCCCTCAGCCCAAAGCGGCTTCAACGCCCTCGGCGGTGGAAGTAGGTCAAGTGGCTAGCGCTTCTACCGAGACCAGTCTCAGCCAGTCCTCTAAGAACCAGTCATCAGAGGCGACAAAACCTCCAGAGCTACAAGTGGACGAGGTCCGAGTTCTCGGACATTCTGATGCTACGGTATGTCTGGCGTAGTTGATCGGGGCCGGTCTGCTTGTTCAAGCTAATACTGAACACTAGACATACCCGATTCAGAGAAAATACGCCCGTCCAGATAGTCTCCGCCTCAATCCACATCTTCGGATGCGTACGCCATTGAACACGGTTATGCTGCGCCTGCGTTCTGATGCAATGGCCGCTTTGACCCAATTCTTCTCGGAGCAAAAGTTTCAGCAGACGCATCCGCCCATCATCACAGAATCGGATTGTGAAGGTGCTGGGGAAACCTTCAGGGTGGAAGCAGGCACCCCGATGGACCCTTACTCGCTCAGCGAGCAGTACCTGACTGTATCCTCACAGCTTCACCTCGAAGCTTTCGCGCAAGCTCTCGGTAATGTGTGGGCCTTGTCTCCCACCTTCCGTGCCGAACGCAGTGATACCTCACGACATTTGAGTGAGTTTTACATGCTAGAGGCCGAGATGAGCTTTGTGGAAAATATGGAGGAGGTTATGGATTTCATTCAGAACATGCTTGGCTCCGTTGTCCAAAGACTAAGTCAGGGAGATGCCTGGAAAGACCTTGACAACTTTAGACTTCACCCCAGGGACCCTGAAGAACGTCAAACTATGTCAGACTTAGACGAACGAGAGTCGCTGGAGCGTCGGTGGAATGGCATGCTGTCTGTTGATAAGTGGCCAAGGATTACCTATACGCAAGCTATCGAAATGTTGAACGAGAAAGGCAGCAAGTTTACATTCCCTCCGACCTGGGGCAAGGGCTTGCAGAGTGAGCACGAGAAGTACCTCGCTGAAACTATTGGATTTGACCGGGAAAGAAATGCTTATGTGCCGGTTTTTGTCACGCATTACCCGCAGGCTATCAAGGCATTTTATATGCGACAAGCTCAGGAATCTCCTGCGCAAGGCCCCGTCTTCGATTGTTTCGATCTTATTGTTCCCGACGTGGGGGAACTTGCCGGTGGCTCCATGCGTGAGCACCGACTAGAGGCGCTGAATAAGAATATGGACAGGTTCTTCAATACAATCGAACAGGAAGCTTCCGTAGACTGGTACAGGGACCTGAGACGTTGGGGAAGTCCGCCACATGGTGGCTTCGGGATCGGCTTCGACCGTCTACTCAGCTACCTAACAGGGGTGAAGAGTGTCAGAGATATTGTGCCATTTCCACGGCTCTACAGGCATGCAGAATGCTGATCGGAAGACCCGCGCTGAGATAGAGAAGGCTGGACTGGGTTGCTCTCGGGTATTGAGTCTGTGATACACTGCTCCCCCGAGCTAGCATCAATGTGTACCGATGTCGGTCTGCGACGCTTTTGAAGGGCCACCTTTTTGAAATTGTTCGCGAGCTCGCACAAGATAGTACGCACTACGTGCTTTGAGCGCGAGTCTGGGCCTTGTGTCACCGGGACGGCCTTCTCAGCTCCCGCCTCGTAACGAGTGAACCCGTGTGTTCGGCGAGACACAGTTGTAAGGGGTCACGTTGCCTCGACACCGGTAGGCCGACTGCATGGCAGCACAAAAGTCGATGAGCAAACCAGCGGTGAGGTTGTGCTGGCACGCCGTAATGAGCGGTACTTTCAGGCCAGATTTTCATGAAGCATGATCAGGCTATGCTTGGAGCGGCGTCAACCTCTCGGTTTGAGATTCTGCGCCTAGACCTGGCTTCGACATACGATCGAGTAACACACTATCTAGGCAACAGGCGCCTTGACATATGGCTTTGGGATTTGTACGACTTACAGGTGACTCGGCATGATTGATGTCAAAGTCAAAGGGGATATTGCCACATTTCACATCAGCGGAGATATACAATTTGTACCATAGGAGGCGAATTTTACGGAGACTTCACAAAGTAGCAATACTAATATTAATTCTTCTGTTATCATATTGTATACTACTCTCAGACGACTCACGATATGTTGTAGATTTTAGCAACCACCACTTAGTAGCTACCCTGTATCATATCATGGTTCAAAACATCTGGGCCAAGGATTTAACATTCCGCGTCATTCGAAGTCTGGTCTAGGCTATGATGTCTATGCTCTGTAGCCTTTTCTAGAACAAGCAGTCGTAAGACTATGCGTCATATGCCAAGGTGAGTTTTGGAGCCCTGAGTTGAATCTCGATACAAATAATAGAATACCTTTCATCATTTAGATTTGCCTTACAAACAAGCGTAGTGTCAACGTACATACACATCGTTCTCACCGTAACTGTTAAACAACTCCAAATATAGACCTGATGAACGCATGAACTTTCTACTTGGGCATGAGAATCCTAGGCATTAGAATCCTAGGCGGGCGCAGCTGTAAAGCATGCAAACCTTGGCCTTCAACAATCCGATACAGCCGTCAGGTAATAAGCAATAAAAAAGGGGGGGCTGTGCTAAGAAAACAAGCCAGAGCTAGTGAATGTCATGAGCCCTCCCTCTGGTAAACTCTATAGCTAAGCTCTAACCCTAAGCCTTATGTCCAACAACGTCATATCATGTGTGTGTGCGTGCGCTTATCCGGCGCCCCGAAAGGGCGTTATCGTGCAACGCACGTCTGCCACGCCGTTTTTTTCCTGGTCCCCTTAAGCCCGAGGGGAATAAGCATATTCTTTCTTCTTCCTTTTTACGTTTATTACCTCCCACCATGAGCAGAGAACCTAAAACTTGAGTTGGTCTCGATGCCATCATTTGCCGTGCCGTGACAGCCGTGTGGAGGGAGGGGGTGTGCGCGAGATGCAGGAAAAGGGGGGCGTGGGTGATGCTCGTGCGGTCGAGCGAGCGGTTTACTTCTACAGTACGAGTAGTTTGCAATTACAGCAGTAGCTTTTCTTACTTGAAGGGCGGACTCTTTGCGCTCTTGGAGACCGAGGAAGAGACTGGAGTGCTTGGGGCGGAAGCAGTGAAGCGGATCTTCGGCATCTTGCCGAGAGATATGGGGAAGAGACAGCTGGATCCTGAATGATCTGGGAGAACCACTAAGAGCACAGCAAGTACATAGCTACTTTACCCCAGGGTAAGTGACATTCAACCGCAGCTCATTTACTTGGCATCTTCCTATACAACGAAAAGAGGAGAGGAAAGCCGTTTTGTGAGAGTGACAAGAAAGGGGCCCGCGGAGGTAGCTAATCCGGACCATGGACCTTGACTCAGCCAAAAGGACGTAGTGGATGGGTGGGAAAAAGTGATTTAACGCAAAACTAACCTAGGCCAAGCTTTAACGAGGCGTCGCTCAGACCCAAAGTCAAAAGACTAAGTCAAAACAGAGAGGGCAGGATAAAGTACCAAGTAGAGAACAGGTGAGCAATTTGGGTCAGATCGGCCTTTGTAAGGGGTGGTCTAGCCCTTTCTGCAACAGGTAATTAGTGAAAGGGCGACAAGAAACGTCCCATCAGTTCATCGCCCACCCACTACCAGCGCCGCCTTGTGTCTTTGGGATGGGGGAGTGTGTGAGCGCGCGCCCGTTTGGGTGGGGGAGGCCGCTTTGCCGATCGTTCCGACTTTGCCGTGAAGAGAGCGAAAGCGGTCGGCGGGTCATGCCGCACTTCCAAAGGTCACACAAGAGGACACGTTTTCCCGTAACGTAAGAAAAGATCTAAGGACAAGTAAGAAAGGAGAGGTTCAAAAATAAAATAAAAAATAACGCGTGCTCCTCTTCGTTGTTTTTTCCCTCTGTGCCTATATGTGTCAAAGGTGAGGGTATCATCCCCAGACGTCTCAAAATGGAGAACATCTGCTTTGCTTGGATAGAGAATGCCAAGAAAAAGCTTGGCTAAGTCACCCAGCCCGCCGCCGTCCGCTGGTTATGCCCTGGAATGGGACGGTCGGAGCGAGATCGGTGACGCCATACCCTGGTTTGCTGCGAAATAAGCTTAAGCAGGGGACATGTGGGATTGTGGGGGGATGCTCGGCACTGTCAGGACTTGGCGAAGAGGGACCGTTTTGGGGAGGAGCAGCGAAGAAAAGAGGACTCTATATTTGCACGAGCCTGCAGTACTATCTCAGGAATATCTAACTAGTCTAGTCTTGGGTTGAAGTCGGCCCGTAGTTGCAAGTCCTGGAGAAAAGTTGAGATTCTCGTGTCGCTGGTCTTGATTTGCCGCTACCGTTTAAAAAGAAAAACGACAAAATTTTCCTTTCAGCTGAGAGGCCCACGCCGAGGGGATCCCCATTAAGCGAGGACACTCAGACCAAGCCAGAGCCTTGGGTGTCTAGACCCAATCTGTCAAAGAAAAAAAAGCCAAGACCACACAAGGCTCCTAGTTCCAGCTTGGCCGTCGGCGATACGTGTACTCAACCCAAAATATTACATTACGCCCGCATGAGCCGCCAATGCCTTGGAAGTGAATTAATTCCATTCGAAAATAGAGCTACGTCATTCTCGTACTGAATGCTTTTATTTTTGTACGTAAACAATATCATTTTGCGAAACATCCTTTCGTCTCTGGTCGTCGCGGACGAGTCAGAGGATTGAACATTAGTGAGTTGGTGGCTGTGGACTGGCATGGTAGAAGGCGTAAGAATGCGATTGCGGTGCCGACTTATCCATACATCTATGGAGGGCTTCCTCTTGGGGAAATATGGTGTTATTATTGGGGCCAGGGGGGAGGGGCGTGTGGTTTGAGTTTTTGGCTCGAAGAGGGGCACAAACGGGATTCACGGCACCGGTGATTGACCTAGCAAAGCCACTGTATCGTAAATCTGTATGTACTCGTAAGGACAGTTACAACAGTTGGCTTAGGGGGAGTTATTCTCGAAGAATCGTTAAGATTTATATTACTTACTTCGACATCTTACTCTGCGTCATTACTCGTGTCACTGATTTGGGGGCTTAGATACAGTCCCTGCCAACTGACAATACATGCACTCTAGGGGATGTGACAGGTTGCTAGTTACCGGAAAGAGGCCTCAGCATGAAGAACCATTACTCGTGCGGGTGGCTCCCGAAACTTTAATCTGGCCAGAACCTCAACTCGACTCGTGAGTGGCCATAGCACCATGATGAAGATAGTAGTTACATTCTCTCAGTGCCTTCATGTATCTTTCCGGCGCTGTTCTACAGTGCAGGCAGAGCAGTCAAACAAAGAAGGAATGGACTCACCTACCATGGCCCGCTACACAGTGACATGAGGCCGGATGAGGAGTGCCGTCTATTACGCTCTAGGGGCAAATCCCTCACTAAGGCTGCGGACTTTCTGTGCCTAGGCTTCCTTGTCTCGTAACCCTTGGCATGGTCTTATAGGGCTCTGGGCAGCAGCATGCCAAGTAGAGTGCGAGGCCGACATTGTTACGTTCTCTATTGATGCTATGGAATCAGGCAGTGTTGTTTCGTAAATCTGTCGATCTCCATGCAAGCGGCGGCCATTTCCTCGTGCTTCACAAAATGATGCTGATTCCGTAGCCCTAGAAAATATTACACACAGAGAACACGAACCCAGGACCGACAGGTCGCATAGTGTAACAAGGCCAGTTTTAAGCTTGTCCTGTACGATTAGCCTCGCAAGAAAAGACGAATAAGATAAGACCAGGCTCTATGCCGATAGCCGTTGTGTACAATACATAAAGTAAGCAGTGAGATTTCTACTCTGCCGCAAAGATCCCTCTTGAAGTAAAAATAATCATCTGATTTGCATTTTAAGCATAAGCATAAGCTGCAAACACGGGGCCAAGCATTTGCGCCCAGACCTGAGCTTGCCAGGGGTCAGCCCAGGGCGCTCACACACCAAGCAAGCCTGGACCCTTTGCAAAGAATACCCCCCCCCGCGCATCCCTCGCTTGGGGAGTTTTAAGGTTGCTTTGCCCGTCCAAGCGGATCCTTCTCATTCGCCTCTTGTCAAACATGCTACGAGTAACGTGAAGGGTGGTCCCCAGCGAAAAAGATCCGTCTCCGCTGGCCTGGTTGGCTCCCTCCCGGTCCCGGCCTTTGGTACCTCGTTTTTGTTGCATGTCATTACTTGCCTACGGGTTTCTTTTTTCCCTTCGGACAGTAGCATAATAGTACGGAGCAGATAAAATAGTGATAGTGTAGTATCTGCAGATGAGTAGATCGACATGCAGATGCCTTGATTTGGGTATACTTTCTTGTAAAGTCCTGCGGCTGCGACTTACCGGCCGTCAAATGAGAGGGGGAAAAGAAAGGGCGGCTGAACGCCGAGTCCTTGGCTTCTCGGCTCTCCGCGCCAAGATATCAGCCCGGAAATAAAAGGCCGATTGAAAATTCCGGATGGACGGCTACGTAAAAAAAAAATGAATATTTTCTATCACGAGTTTGCCCTGAGATCGAACCAACGAGAAAAAAAGGGGGACTCAAATATTAGAGTTGAATCTATCGTGGGTGCACCGTATGACGGGGCCCGCAAGAGGGAGAATTAAGCTCAGCTATGGATCCGCCCTTAGAAACATAAAGTAGCGGCGGGCGAATCTGTGCGCATCTTGGAAAAAAGCCAAGTCGGCTGGGACGGCATCTTGAAGGCGCGGCGAGAGCAGGGGACCCCTGCACCTGCATAAACCCCAGTTTCCACGTTTTGGGAGCACCGACGGGTGCTGAACCGCAATCGACTGGCCTAGGCGGCGCCACTGTGGACTTTTGGGAAGAGGATGAGAAACAAAATAAAACGGGGTTCACTGCCTCTCGGGAGTTGTTGAAAGAATCATAGGCTCGTGTAGACCTACCATGACCTCTGGCGACAGCTTTCCCGACAAGAAGAAGCCCATCTCCCGATACGGCAACCCATCAGTTGGGAAACGGGATTGTGCGCTACGGCACTTGAGATCCGGGACCCAGGGAGGGTTGAAGTCGCTGGTTGGGTGCAGTTTAGTTGGTGTGTTGGGTGATGACGTTGGGGGACTTGCTCCAGGCACACCCCCCTTGCTGCCGTTTTGAGGATAGCGTCCGTGCCAAGCTCATTGGCTGGCAACGCTTAAATTCATGCTTAAAACATTTCGCCCAGCGAAGAGCCCAGCGCAAAAAGAGGCCCTTCCAAGACCAGCTCCGGCCGAGTTATCCGTAGCGCGTCCGCTCACTGGTCTGTTTCCGTCCCTAGTTGGGCGGCCTCCGCCTGCGCTTGGTGGACGACTCACCGGGCTGCCTCCTTGGAATCGCCAGTGATTTATCTTTGTTAATGCTAAATGAGGGCAAGAGGAGGGGGCGTGTGCAAGAGGGTGATCAGCTGCTACTATGGTTACGATACTGCGATGCTGCAGTAGAGCAAGTACATGGTTAAAAAAAAAAAAGAGAGACGTCCTCCTCGGATTTGTCGGCTCATTCTGAAGATCTTTAGTTAATCGGGTGCGGGTGTTCACCTGTCGGAGGAATTGTAACGTGCGTCGAGGTGAGGTCACCGAGCACCCGATGTACGTAAAAATTTCTTAATAAAATGATAGATAACATGGCATGTAGAGATTGAATTCGGCGAGATTGTCAAGGATTAAAGAAGCTCTTCTGACGTCTCTAGTAATGCAAAGTATAAGCAAAGTGCCATATTGTCTGAGAAGCGCGCGACGCCGGGCTAGATAGATCCTGAGGGCCTGGAATCTGTAGACTTCGGCTATTGAAAATCGATCTTTCGATGTGGCTTGGTCGGCAAGTTAACTTTGCTTCAGATCTAGGCCCTTGTTTTACGAAATTCAATATTAGAGTTCGTCCAGATCGCACCAGCAGGATTGCGTATGTCGAAACGTCAGCTAGCCCACATGCCATCTCTCTCCCCTGATGGCACACCCCGGGCGCGAGAGATGGAAATAGTAACCGACAAGCCCCCTGCACATCTTATTTGAGAGCGAACATTTACGAGTACAGCGAGTAGAGATTTCGGTGTACTTGAACATGGGCGATACTATCGTGATGGAAAACTCACCCCTCTCTGCAAACCCTAGGCAATATTCAAACTAAACTATCATGTACCATTACGACAGTCTGTGCTCTTGATGCATTGGTGTCTTAGACGGATAAAATGCCGTCTTGAGTCGGGGGGGGCCATCATTTACATAATAGGAGCTAATGCTGGCAGTGCTCTGCAAGTGCGTTAGAGTTTGCCGTTCCTAGCGGGCCATATCGCCGGGTTGCAGACAGGACGACGCGCTTATTTTCCAGCTTAATTATTTGTGGGTGACTCTGTTGCCCTGAAAAAGAAAAATTAGGACTCTTCATTCCATGTCCGGCTGGACGGCTTGGGCTGGGAGGGGGTGAATCGGCGCTCTACTGTAGCAGCTTTGCCGTTTGTGCCGAGTCACGACGTGCCATGTAGCATCATCACGGCCCGGGATAGTGCCTTCGCTCGGCTTGAACGGCACGGTACATTCAAAGACATGGCGCCTTCATTTACGGGGGCAGGCGATGCTTCTTTTATTCTGTCTTGGAAAGGTCTCGGTGAATAAAAAAGATTTAAGGATGGGTTGTCATTCTGCCGTACCAGATGAAGTCAATGCCGTTGTAAAGCTCTTGTTTGTATGCGCCAACTTAGACTTAATGCACATTGAGTTGGCCGTTGGGACCTCGGTTGGAACAACGCTACTACTCGTGATTAGGCGGACAGATAGAGCTGTCAGCGGCGGCGATGAGGCTGGGGGTGGGCCGTTGAGGGCTTCTGAGGCGCATCAATTAGTGCACACATAACGGGTCTGGCGAGTAAGACGATCTTCAGATTGACAGAAGGCGTCGAACGTTGTGATGTGTTAAAAATGTGGCAGCGCAACGTGAAACTACTGAGATCCTGTTGTTGCATGGGAACAAGCGCACACTCTCAAGGAACCTTTTCTCTCTCTCCTCTCTCTTTTTGCATAATTGTTTGATTGCTTTTCATTCACGATCCCTTCGTTGCATCGGACACTCAAATCTGGGGTCACTCAAGCGCATCGCACTTACACAACGAACTAGTCGTGATCCCCACATCCCGAGACACTTTCATGTAACCAACATATTTTCTCTCTGCGACACAGTACTCGCACACTAACGGGCTACGGGGAGAGAAGGGGAGAGGGGGGGACGACCATGTTGCTCTGTGTCATTAGCGGGAGACTATTCCTGGCGCTAAGGAGCGAGAAGTAAACAGGAAAAAAAGACTGATCACAAGAGGCCTCTCCAGGCAATTCGCGGCGAGGTGCAAAGGAAGAGAGTATCCAAAGCAGAATGCCGCAAGTGTCACCCCCTGTCGGAGGCCGCACGCACATCAAAATGGTTGGCTCGCATCGGGAGCCCCTCTAAGGAGAACATCAAACATTGAACTTGTTTCCAATCTGGATTGGGAGCATGGAGTCGGATGAACAGTTTCTTGGCTTTTCCTTCCGTCTTCTCATACTATTACAGAGTAATATTATGTGGCTCATGTAAGATGAAATGAGCAAGTAAGCCACGAGACAGGTCATGATCTTCCCCTTGACTCTAAGCACAAAAATGGTGGACGACCCTGTCGATTACGCTCATTATGCTTATCTGGTTTCGCCGATTCACTACCATCCTGCCCCCCTCCTAGTATGTACTGTATCTCCACAGAGACACGAGCGGCGCCTTTAAGCTTTCCCTGCTGCAAGGACGAGGGAATTACAAAAGTCACATACGACCGCCTCCTGCACGAGGGCAACGCCAGGGCTTGCCCGTTTTGGGCGAAATACCAGTCTCGTAAGACACAGGCGTTTTCCTAAGCTGTAAGTACCTTGTAGATCTTTTGGGGGGCGAGGGGCGCAGGCGATTGGCTGCGCTGTTGGAGCTCACTCGGTTGTTCGGCACCAGAGCACGCGCTGACTCGGAAGGGAGGCCAAGCCTTTCTGTGTCGTTGGTACATTCTCTCTCTCTCTCCTATGCGGAGAGATGGCTTGGCTTTTTTCTCTGTTGCTGCCGTTCCATTGCATGTGCAGAAAGGAGAAGAGACCTCCTGTAGGTATAGTTGACGGGACATTTTTCTTTAATTCCCTGGTCTTTGAGACATGTGCCACGAAAACGGGCATAAAGCGAGCTGCTGAGCAACCAGCACAAGCAAACAAACGGATTTCTAAGTGCTGTGATACTCGTACGTTGCGGGCTTTTTGACGAGCTTACACAGACAACCACGAGCATATCGTCAGGTTAGTAAAGGACACATTTACCAAAGGCGAACCGTCCCCCCTTGAGACGAGTAGTACGAATCATAGCAATGGGAACAAGACCCCTAGTTGCTACATCTGTACACGCGTACGGATCACACGGGATGTTGCGATCTGATCTGGTACGCGTGGTTGTCGTACGTAGACCATTTTGCATTACATCTAGGCGTTAGGAAGACGAAGTGTACACGCGGCAACGGGACGACACATGCCGAGTAGCTTCTGCCAGAGCCGCCTTTCCGGAAAGCCAAAGCCTCTAACGGTCCAGCGGCTAGGATTGAGGGCGTATTTTCAGGTGAGAAAAGGTAAAAAGGAGTAAAAAAAAAAAAGGAGTTGATGGTGGCACCGTGAGTCGTTTCGTCCGCAGGCTGAGGTGGCGCCCGCTGATGTCACTGACGAAGGGTTCGGCTCTGGCCATCCGTTCTAAGCGTCCCAGTATACATGGTTAATGGGGAGTAGGTAGTAGTAGTTTAGTCAAAGTGTAAAGGAATAGAGTGATCTGCCCTGAGTCAATATGCCAGTGGCAGCTGGTGGGCCGTCAGACCCGGCAGCTACGGCACATTTTGGCCGTGAGAACATGGGGAAAATAAAACATAGTTGTCATCAGAGGGAGGCTAAGGGAGCCGTATGATCCGAGGCCCAATACCTAGACTAATACCTGATGCTAACTTGCTCGGCCCCCACATGAAAGGAGGGTGTATGGTTATTACGAACGCCGTAGGAAATAAAGCCTGCTATTAGTAGGAGGACTCGTAATAAAGGCGCAAAGTTTTTGTGTTGCGGCGGCCTCTTTTGCTCATGCGTAACGGGGGGCGATAGTTGGAAACACGATGAATCGGAGAAAGAGGGCCTAGAGCTACTAGTACTAGTAGTAGATGGGAAGCAGCCCATGTGGCGTCTCGAAATGTGGTGTACAAAATCCGTCATCACTGTGCACGCGCGCGTATAATGAATTAATTACTTCTTAGTAGTACTCGTAGTAGGAGTAAAGTTGAATAGAGGAGGCCGCCGTCGTGGTCGAGCCCCTTCAGCCCTGTCATGTATGTCATGTATAGCATCGTTTGGCTGGCCAATAATGCGAGGAGATCCGGAGAGTGGGAGCGCTCGCACCAGCGATAATAATAAGCTTAAGGCCTTCTGTAGAGGATCGGAGATAGTCAGCGTCACAATCTCAGCGTTAGTCTTGGTGCGGCACAGTAACGAGTACAGTTTGCAAGTCCCCTAAACAGGGATCTACAGGGGATTACAGAGAGATTATGCACAGTGTTGTACTGTGTTTCTTCCCCTACAGCCCCTAACGTCGGTGTGCTATTAGTGGTAGCAAGCGGCTAAGCGGCAGCGGCAAGCGGCACAGGCCTCATCTCCTTCCTGGGGCTTCCTGAGGCTTCCTGCCAGCTAGCAGCGGCTGCCTCCCAGATGGGGCAACTGCCACGGACAGTACTTTCCAAATTCATTTTGAACTGTGATGGCATCGAGGAAGGAATGAGTCTTTTGGCCCTGTTGCCTAAGGTAACTTATCATGCTTTTTCTCTCTGCTCTGCTGAATTTGCTAAGAGCAGGCTGCCTATAGAGAAATTCTCTTACTTGATCAAATCTTGCTCTGTGACCATCTTCATCTTCATCTCGGATCACCCTCGTAAAGAAGCTTAAGCTTACATTTGTCGATCGCCAACTCATCTAACATACCCGTCCAAGTACATCCCCGTACCCCCGTCACTCGCCAGTGGTTGGTCACTCCCGCAGCAGGGCTCGACCGCTCCTCGCATCAATTTGTCCGGATTAGAAGCTGTGGAAGCAACTTTGAAGCAATATATTGCTGTATTTCGTATACTCAGCGCCGCGGATTCAGATACAGAAAGCTTTCAACTTGAGAACATTCAGGCTCGACTTGGCGCATCTGCCACGGCGTCAGCCATACTCAACGGTAAATGCCCCTCTCGCCCACATTCCGGTCTTACCACCAAGACCACGAATACATAGACACTTCTGGCTTTGGCTACCTTGACAGGCAGCAGTGCTGCTGTCAATGTTATCTATGCTGCCTGGTGGCAGAGTGCTGAGGAATCTTTGGACGACAGGTGTCATCATTACTCTTGAGCTTATCTTGCTCGTTAGGTGTCAGTCAACTATGAGGCCAGCAAAGCAGCAATATTACTCGGAGCGTTTGATCAGACAACCTGACAGTATCGGTACGGGTACACAGAATACCTACACTACACTACACTACACTACACTACATCTGTATTCGTACCGAGGATAGCAAAGGAAAGGAAAGGAAGGGAAAGGCAAGGACAAGAAAGGCGTCAAGAAATGATCCACCCTCCACCCCTGCTGCCCATCCATCTCCATGCCCATCCACCATCCACACCCCCTTCCAGTCACTCGCTAGTCTCACACCTCCCCGTCAATTGAGACGTTGCTTAAGCCTTGGCCTTGGCTCGCCGAGCCGACTTATCCATCCCATCCCCATTGTTTGGCCTGGAGCCCTTGCGCTGATGGGTGAGCACTGAGAGGTACTCAGCACCGGGCACGGCACCCCAGCATGGATGGCATTCCCTTTTGAGTCGGCCTTCGCACTTCATTGCTACACTTTGCTTTCCTTTCACATCTGATGTCTCTTTCCTACTCTCAAATTCTACATCGTCTTGCTTCCTTCAACGCAAACTTGAAGTAACTAAGCATCGCCTGACCATACTCGACAGCAAACGAACCGGCATACATCTTTGCGCCTCACAACCCTACCTGACACTTGTAGAGCTTCTCGATATCTCGGGAACGGAATATAGCCGCCTATTTTCGATCTTCCTTCGTGCTTCGACGACGATTCTCAGTCCTCTGGGTTGCCTTGTACGGTATGTCAGTTCCCGCCTCGGATTCCAACTCAAGATCGGTCCCTTCATGGTCTTTCGTGCTTCCTTGTACCGATGTGGTGAGCCTCGTCGTACAAACGATGCATGTGTCAAATTGTTTCCCTAGCCCGTTCTACATGTCCTTCCAGACTCTGGCACTTCAACGATAGATTGGTCTTCCCGATAAGTCGTTCGCAAGGCTGCATGCATATTTGGAGGATCTTGTGGCTCCAGACATAATTCATGGACTGGTAGCAGAGCGCCGAGGCCAAATTCAGCGCCAGAGGCTTCACATATGCTCGCTGGTGTCGAGCTACTCCACCCTCGAACTCGTCAAGCGAGAGAAGAGGTCGCTCTTTCACCGTAGCTCCACCTAACATGCAAGTCTGTGCTTCTCCATGGCCTAGTACAGAGCCGTCAAGGAACTGTTACCTGCTCTTTGCGAGTCAACGCGGCTCCAATGTTGGGATAACAGGACCTGAGATTCAACGTCCACAGAGTGGACCGGAACTCGAGCTCCATCACATCATGCAAGTTAGCTGCTTGTATACCTCTGGCCTCGATCGACCCTCATATAATATGCCGTTACATTTCATCTGCACTTCATGGTTAGACTAGTTCTCATGGCTAACTCATTCACAGCCTAAAGTTACCAAACCGTCCAGCAACCGTTATCCCGACTTTAGGGGCGAGTGGAGGAATAGGGTCCTAATTAGCTGATTTAAGCGTTGGCCTGCCTAGACGCAGAGGACCAGCCCGCAACGAGATCCTATGAACGACACAATGGAGACATACTACGGCTATGTCCGGACACCAGGCGACGCCATCAAGCTCTTTGAGGCTTGCCGCCTTGGCCTTTTGCCTCGTGTTCAGCGACGTCTATCAGAGAAGGAGCGTCAATCGATCCGATCCGGCTCAGTTTTTGTTTGGGATGAGAGGGAAGCAGGCATGAGGCGGTGGACCGACGGCAAGTCATGGAGTGCCAGCAGAGTTTCCGGCAGCTTCTTGACATATCGCGAAATGGAGGGCAAGCGAGGTGGAGGTTTCGGCAGCACACGAAGAGGATCTGGCAAGACCCCTGAGTCGGGTCGCGGTAGCGACGAGGACCACGACGACGGAGAGCCAGAGGGATACCGCTACAAGGCGGATGGTCTGATGAAGCAATCTTTCAGCATCACCACATCCACGGGCCAGCACCTTCACCTGATCTCATACTACTCGAGGCCGCAACCAGGACAGGCTGATTTGCCCCAGCCGACCAACGACCCGGCTCTGCGCAGCATCGTGCCCGTTAAGGGCATGTACCCCGAATCGAGCACCGGAGAGTCAAGCCAGACGCCAGCTCTTACCAGAGCACCCATGCAACAGCAGCAATACGGCGTTCCTCCTCACTATCCTCACCAGGCCCAACATCCTCCTCAGTATGGACAGCCTGGCTATGGATGGCCTCCATCTCCTGCGGCGACACCTCCATACAACCACTACACAACCGCGGCCTACCCGCCCGGTGGTCACCCGATGCCTCCTGCTCATGCCGCAACCGCCCCGACCCATTACCCTCATGCGCCACAGTACCATGAGCCTCGAGCTTCTCTGCCGTTGCCAGCACCACAGAAGCCGGCTGCTCCTCACCCGCATGTGCCCAATCAATATCGCATGCCCTCTCCGCCACGCATGAATGATCCTCCTCGGGAGCCCAACTTGCAAGCTGCGGCACAGGCTGTGATGGTTGATCCTCGCCTCAACGCGACATCGGCAAGGAATCCCCAGGGTCCTCTGCCAGCGCTCAACGCTGTCACCGCTGGTCCGCCAGGGTCTTCCCTTGCAGCTGAGGTGCCACCACCAAGCCGTGGGCAGAGTGCCAGCCCGCCTCGGAGCTCGCACTCTGATTCCAATGCTGCTCGGTCCAGTCTGTCATCTCTGCTTCATGCAACGAGCGACTACAGCGGAAGTACTGGTGGAACCAGCCCTCGATCTCATACTACTGCTGCGCCAGCAGAGGCCGGCAACCTCAGCGAGGATACCCGGGCCTTGAGGATGCTTGACCGCAGTGCCTTCAGGCAGGTTGCGTTGTAATGACGCTTATGAATTTTCTTTTATTTTCTATTCTCCTTCTTGATCACATATACATTGATTCGTTTTGACATGAAAGAACGGAGTCGAAAAAATTTGAACGGAAAGGGTATGATAGAGCATCCCGCGTCGGGGTCGCTCTAGGGAGGCGTACTACTACCATGGCAAATGGTTGGGATCTATTTGGCATCTGGGATAGCGTGGGAATCATAGGGAAATGGTGTTTATGGGTTTTAAAGTAGGCACAGTTCAGATCGAGAATCGTGAACATAGCAATGTAGCGACCAATTGGGTTCTTTTACCATCTATTTCCAAGTTCTTAACTTATGCCGTGATGCATCTCCATGCTTTCCTTTGAGGGACTAATGAGTCTCAGGATAAAGATACCGATGACAGTCAAAATAGTAGACAAGCTTCTACATCACTATCGCTAGCATCCCTTAAGATAGATTCTAGATGAATGGCCGTAAAAGTGCTTTTAGGCGCAAATGATGCTAGTCCTACTTGCTTACAAAATGGGTTGATGAGAAATGACATGTGGCACTAATTATGTAGAATTATTCCAAGTAGAAATTAGAAGAGTAATTCAAAATCAAAATTCTACATCAAGTGGCATGAATTACAGTTAGTACTGTATTTTGACAGCCTTGGGTTGAAGTTGCGCCGTGTAGTAGATAACTTGAAGATAGTACCTAGTTGTGCGGTACGTACCTCAAGTCTTGGCATTATGGGCTAGGAGCACTGACGCTAAATTGACCAAACGCGACTCTCTGCTTCACTATCGTCACTTTTTGAACAATGCCACACGCTCGCCAGCACTAAACTCGCCCCCCTCGCCGTATCGCATCACTCCGCCATCGCGGATTCCACCGAGACTCTATCATGGGACACTAGTCTTTGCACCTTTTAATATCTCTCGGATCATCTAGATCGCGAACATGTTCACCTTCTGCCCTCTTCAGGGCGCGCTGACCGAGTCGCCGGCGTCGCAGTCCCTTCTCGAACTAGATGGAGGCGTGAAACTACTCGTGGATTTGGGATGGGATGAGTCTTTTGACGTCGAGAAGCTCAAGGAGCTGGAAAAGTAAGGACATACTCGCTTCGACGACAGCAGTAGTAGCAGCCTTTCTGACAAAAAACACAGACATGTTCCGACGCTCTCTCTGATCCTGCTCACCCACGCCAAAGCTTCGCATCTAGCCGCCTACGCTCATTGTTGCAAGAATTTCCCTCTGTTTACTCGAATTCCTGTCTACGCGACCCGTCCTATCATCGATCTCGGCCGTACTCTCATCCAAGACCTGTACTCTTCCTCGCCCGCTGCCGCTACGACTATCCCGCAAGAGTCTCTCTCCGAGACAGCCTACTCCTTCTCCCAATCCGCTGCGGTGCAGGCGCAGAACTTGCTACTGCAAACTCCCACGACTGAGGAGATTGCACGTTACTTCTCGCTTATCCAGCCTCTCAAATACTCGCAACCACATCAGCCCTTGTCATCGCCTTTCTCTCCGCCACTGAATGGGTTATCTATTACTGCTTACAATGCGGGTCATACGCTAGGAGGTACGATATGGCATATTCAACATGGGCTCGAATCGATCGTATACGCCGTCGACTGGAACCAGGCGCGTGAGAATGTCTTTGCGGGCGCTGCATGGTTAGGTGGTGCGGGAGGTGGAGGCGCCGAGGTTATTGAAGCGCTTCGCAAACCTACGGCCCTTATCTGCAGCAGCCGTGGAGGAGACAAGAATGCGCAGACCGGAGGACGCGCTAAGCGTGATGAGTACCTCGTCGACATGATCAAGTCATGCGTCACCCGCGGCGGGACTGTGCTCATCCCCGTGGACTCGAGCGCGCGAGTGCTGGAGATGGCCTACCTGCTCGAGCACGCCTGGCGCGCGGACGCTAATGCTGAGGATGGAGGCTCGCTCAAAGCCGCGAAGCTTTACCTAGCTGGGCGCAATATGTCTAGCACCATGCGATATGCGAGGAGTATGCTGGAGTGGATGGACGACAGCATCGTTCAGGAATTTGAGGCTTTTGCTGAGAGCAATCGTAGGGTTAATGGAACCGGGGAAAACAAGGGTGCTGGACCGCTCGACTTTAAGTACCTTAGGTTGCTGGAGCGAAAAGCGCAGATCAGCAAACTTCTGAGTCGGGATACGGATAACGTCGAAACGGAGGGTCGTGTGATCCTGGCTAGCGATACGAGTCTGGAATGGGGCTTCTCCAGGGATCTGCTCAAGGGATTAGCGAAAGACTCGCGGAACTTGGTGATTCTTACAGATCGACCGGGCCTGGCAAAGGACGACAACCCTTCGGTTGCGCGGACTCTGTGGGAGTGGTGGAAGGAGAGGAAGGAAGGCGTCTCTGTTGAGCAGACCAGTGGAGGTGAGAACCTGGAGCTCGTCTACGGCGGTGGGCGAGAACTCGAGATTCAGGAGGCCAGGCGCGAAGCCCTCGAGGGCGATGAATTGACGTTATATCAACAATGGCTTGCCACGCAAAGACAGCTGCAAGCTACACAACAGGCTGGTGGGGCTGGAGCCATGGAATCTTCAGGGGATATCGTTGACGACGCATCGTCTGAATCATCGTCGGACTCAGAAGGGGAAGATGGTGAACAGCAAGGCAAGGTGCTCAACGTGTCTGCTACGTTGGGTCAAGCTGGGCGCAAAAATGTTGTCCTTAAAGACGAAGATCTCGGTATCAACGTGTTAATCAAAAAGAAGGGCGTCTACGACTTTGACACGCGCGGGAAGAGAGGCCGAGAAAAGTCATTCCCCCTGACAATCAGGAGGAAGAGGACAGACGACTTTGGCGAGATGATCCGGCCAGAGGATTTCCTCCGAGCAGAAGAGAAGGATGAAGACAATGCCGATGGCGGCAACATGTCCGCCGACGACGACAAGTTAGGCAAGAAGCGTAAATGGGATGATGTGGCCAAGAACGTGACTGGGTCGAATAAACGAACAAGGCCCGAACAAGGCGGCCAGCGGGATGAAGATGAGCATGGAGCCGATGGCTTCGTTGCCGATGAGTTGGATGATGTCGAGGACGTTGAGCCCGAAGAGCCTACGGGGCCTTCGAAGCTTGTACGCTCTACAGAGACGGTCGCTGCCAACTTGCGCTTGGCGTACGTCGACTTTAGTGGTTTGCATGATAAGCGAAGTCTGAACATGCTGATTCCGCTGATTCAACCGCGGAAACTGATTCTTGTCGGGGGTAATCGCGAGGAGACGACGGCTTTGGCAGCAGATTGTCGGGCTTCACTGGGGGGAGAAGGCGATCGCGCTGTTGATGTTCTCACGCCTGAGATGGGCGTCTGGGTAGATGCCAGTGTCGATACCAACGCTTGGGTCGTCAAGCTCGCAGACCCGCTCGTCAAGAAGCTACGATGGCAGAACGTCAAGGGTCTCGGCATCGTCACCATCAGCGGGCAGCTCCTAGCGCAAGCCCTATCGCAAGAAGCAGAGTCCAAAGAGAACAACGAAGAAGCCTCCAACAAGCGTCAAAAGACGGACAATACAGCGGCTGTAACTCTCAAGAACACGTCTCTACCTGCTGTTATGCCTACGCTGGACGTCCTCCCTAGCAATCTGGTCTCGGCAGCGCGTTCGGCTGCTCAGCCGTTGCATGTCGGTGATTTACGTTTGGCGGATTTGAGGAGGGCTATGCAGAGTGCTAGTCACTCGGCTGAGTTTAGGGGTGAAGGCACGTTGGTGGTGGATGGAAGTGTGGCGGTTAGGAAGACGGCTGAGGGGAGGATTGAGGTTGAGTCGGTGGGACTGCCGATTGGGGGGAGGAGGAGCACGTTGTATGAGGTGAAGAGGGTGATTTACGATAACTTGGCTGTTGTGGCCGGAGCATAAAATAGGGGACGTTTGGACTTGTATTATCATCATCTTTGTTGTAACCTGATCTAAGGAGGGGGGCGTTTAGAACGAATATCAAATCATCAGATGAATAAGTGCTACTCTCGGGCTTCTATCTACTCCGAAGACCCGTCCGAGCTTGTGACAAGATAAACTTTTAACATTTTGTGTAATCTCAAAGCGACTTGAATATGTTACATTGAGAGAGGACGTGACGGGGGAGCGTGCAAGACGGATACATCCTGCCTATCGAAGTATTCTAATCGCCCTTGCTAGAGGCCAAAAAATGTGCTCTCTTCTACTATTACATATTTGCTCCAAACCAGAACGCCAAGCAATGCACGCTATCCTAGAACCCACAGCTCCCACTCCATAAACTTCGCTCCAGGAGCAGAAAGGACGAGAGGAACAGAAAAGGGTAGCCTTTCACGACCATCCACCAACCAGTGAGGAAGGCCCTTTCACCGCGAAGACTTAAGCTTCCCCATCTCATACTCCTCCCCATCTCCTCCCCCAGCTTTACCTTTCACCAACCCCATCTCCTCATCCTCACCCTCCTCATCCACAGAACCCAACCCGGACGCCGCCGCCGCCGCAGGGGTAGCGTTGTTGCCCAGTATACGGCCGCCGCCGAAGAAGACGGGTTGTAGTTCTCGGTAGCGGCAGCCCCACATGCCCACGGCGACGCAGACGGCGGAGGAGGCTAGCATGGTGAGCCACCATAGGATATGGCGCGGCGCGGTGTGTGAGTATAAGGTTGTGGCGACGAGATGGAGGAAGTGAATGGTGAGAGCAAAGTCGGGGACGAGTTTACTCCGCGCGATGAGAGCGACGATAGCGACGGACCTGTACCCCTCTCCATCAGTTACTGGCTCATGAAAAGGCAACATGTAGAAACAAAGGGAGGTAAAAGAAAGGAAAGTAACGTACATGCACAAGCCGCCGGTAAGTATCCAGACAAAAGCAAGGACCCATCCACGCGTAGTATCACCGCGCACATGGTCCCAACCCAGAATCAAATCCGCACCAAACGGCGACCCGGCCACAAGCGCAGTGAAGAGAAAGAGGACAAGAGCGGCAATGTAGAATATGGCTTGGAGAACGGCGATTTGCGCTGCGATTTTGAGGGGTGGGAGTTCGGAGAGGGCGCCGGCGCGCGGTGGTCTTCTGCGGCGAGGCATGGTTTATACCTCGCTGAGTTTATATCTGGCCTCGTGTGTATCGATTTTGAAATTGTTGCAGATGGGGTTGAATCTGGTATGGATAAACCAGATAGAGGGCGGCGAAGAGGAAGGGGTTGTGGTGGTTTTTGATGGGGAAGTGAGGCGTTCTTATTGAGGGCTCATTTCGGGAGGTTTTGGGAGGTCCCCTGAGTTTCCGTGATCCCGGCTGGCGAAGGAGGTCCTTGTCTTGTGCAAGAGGAATCGCAGAAAGAGCCGCTCAAAAAAAGAAAAAGAAAAAGAAAAGCAATATCGTAGCGACTCGAGCTGTATCGAGACGTGAACGAGCAGTTGATGAAACAACCGGAGTGAAAAAGACGTTGATGATGTGTCAAGGCACGAGGTCGGCTTGGGCGGATGACCACGGCTGGTGCTGCTGCTGATTTGCTTCGCCTTACTCTTTCTTCTGTCTTTGGCTCAGCTGGAGTTTTGACAGGTCTCCCTAGATCGTGACCGTTTAGGCAGTGCGCTAGCCTGATTTGGTTCACCGCCTGATATTCTGCCATCGGGATAATCGTCATGCACGGTCCTTTTTCGACTGTCTAGTAATTACTCTACGCTTAATTGACGTCGATTCTTGTACTTGTTACTATCACCAACCAAAATTCGCATTGACGGACTAGCGACAGAAGGAAAGATCTTGTAGATCATCTCTTCTCTTCTTCTTTTGTCTTCATCGATTATCCCCAGTGCCCAACTAGCTTCAAGCGACCAGTCCAATCTCCAAGCTCCAGACTCTTACACTCGGGAGCTCCAACCTCGAAGCCACTTCACCAAACAACCCAACCCAAACACAAACACACACGCACAAAAACCTTCACAATGGGCTGGTGGCCATTCGGCTCCTCCGACCCCCGCGGCGACGCCATCCGCTCCGGCACCGCCATCCCCACCCGCCAAGAGCGCAAAGTCTGCTGGGCCGCCCGCGACGCCTACTTCTCCTGCCTCGACGCCCACTCCATCGACGACCCCCTCAAGAACCCGGACCTCGCCGACCGCAAGCTCTGCCGCCCTCAGGCCCAGCAGCTCGATCAGGACTGCGCCGCGGCGTGGGTCAAGTACTTTAAGCAGTTTAGGGTGGCGGATTTGCAGAAGAAGAGAAGGTTGGAGGAGTTGAGGAGGCAGGGGGCCACGGAAATGACGGTTGAGACTAGTTTTGCGCCGGTGGCGGCGCCGGAGGGGGGTGTCGGGGAGAGGGGGAAGGGGAGGGAGGATATTCAGGATATGTTGGAGAGGAAGAGGAGTAAATAAGAGAGGGGATTACCATTCGCGGTGGTATGATGGATCTCTAGAGGCGATGGCAATGACGACAACATGTGTATAGTGGAGGATCGAGGGAGCTGTGGGAAAGCAATATTGTAACACCATACACCTTGTATTATATCTACAGCAGTGTCGACATAAGACACCGCTCGCTGTACACTCTACTCGGAGGAAAGAGACCCCAATCACGATGTAGCAGATAAAATCAATCAATTGGGGAAAAAAACGACTCTCATCTACCCATATCTAAAGTTTGCCCCTTTTCGCCTTTTCATGACCTTTGTCCCTGCTCATGGATAGATAGCAGGCGGTATAGAGTAATAAAAGGAACTGGACAGAAGGAAAAACAAAGGTAAAGAAACTTAAAAAGAGAGAAACAGGAGGGGAAAAAAAAAGGGAATGACTCGCCAATGAACGACAACAGGCTGTGAAATTCTGACAATGTAGAAAAAGAGCATGCTTGTAAGCACTGCGTGGTATCATCCTGTCTTCTTAACGCTCTCACCAACCAACCTGTCCCTGCTGGGAGCAACGTGTTCCATCTCCACAGCAGTCTCCAGATCAATACAGACGAGTGAGGCAAGTATTTGCCTCCTAATGCAGCAAATAACAAATGATAAAGAAAAAAGAAAAAAGAAAGGAAAAGTTATGTTGAAAAAGAAGGGGTCGCCAAATCCAAAAAGTACCCTTTCGAGAGTAGCGATCCCACATCCTGATATACACGGTTGAGAACACTCTCCGAGCCTGCAGGAATAACTTCAGTCATCGAATGAACCCGCTGACCACAATACTAGACAGGAGCAGAGGGCCGGGGGCATCTAGGCTACCATCCTCACACCGCTGTCTTCTGTCTCGTCCTTAGGAAGAGGCGGCAGAGTCTTGTTCCGCATGCTTTCCCGGCTCGACTGAGCAGCATAACCGCTATCGGCAGTAGAAGGTTTGACCGGAGGAGGGGGAGGAGCACCCTTAGGAGGGATGGGTGGTGGTGCCCAAGTTGGCGGAGGCACGTGGTTCTTCGCAGGTGCTGCTTGCTTTGTCTCCTCAACGCCACGCTGGGCTTCACCAGCTTCCTCGACCACTGGCAAGATGGGCTCATGGTTGAGCGAATCGCGTTGGTTCGGCGGGACAGCTGTTCGCAGAGTCCTGTCAGGCACCCGCTTTTCCGTTGCGCCTTGCTGCTCCGTCTTCTGGGCCTCCCTTGCATTCATTTCAACCATTTCTCGGGCTTCGGGGGATCGAGGCCCAGGAGGTGGCGCTGGCGGCTGGTGATCCGGCATGGGTGGGATACTGTGGTGATGTGATTTCCTTTGCTCTGAGTTCCGTGCAGCCTCGGCCATCTCCTCATCCCGCCGCTGGGCGTCCCTTTGAGCCTCCTCCGAAGACATTGTGACGCCTTCAACAAAGTTGTAGAAGCGGTCGCCATATTGTGATGGGGGAAGAGCTGAGATCTGAGTCTTGTCACTGGTCAAACCCTTCCAGAAATGCTCTATCTTCTTGATCATTCCGTACTGCGATACATTAGCGCCAACGCCAAGTTAGGTCAATTGTGTTTGATCATAACTTACGTGAGTTAAACAGTCAATGACACCGAGATAGTAGATCTCTTCTGCGGGCGCATCGTCTTCGTGAGTCGCCTGGAAGCCACCGTCATCTTGGTTGAAGATGAACCCTTGCCGAGTATTAGCCTCGTCCAGCTGGTCAGGCATCTTGTCCATAGCCTGTCCTATGGGCACAGGCCGTTCTGAGCGGATCTTCTCGCGCAACTCCCGTGCTTTCCGAGCGTTCTCCATCTTGGAAGGCGTTCGGAGGAGCACCGAAGAAGGCTCCTCTTTATCTGCGGAATTCTCGCCGTCGGGGTTGAAAACCTGCAATGTCTTGTCCCGCAAGTTCTCTTCGTTTCCTCTGGAAAGATCGTGAATACCCACTAAAAGTGAATAGTCCATAATCTGGAGTCGTTTCAGCAGAACAACATCCCGCTGGAGCTGTTCCAGGAACAACCTCTTCTTCTGAAGGCCAAGCTCCAAATTCCGTTGCCGCCGCAGCCAGTTGAGATCTTTGAGCGTAGCTCTTGGGTTCTTCTCTAGATCATCCTCCCTGTAGTCCCGACCAATAGTCGAGCCCTTCAGATCGAAAGTCGTATGGATATCTCGGTGCGGCGGGAAGAGGTTGTTCATGACCACAAAGTGAATCTTCTTCCCATAAGGAACCTTGACACGATGCAAGCCGTAGAACTGCGATAAAAGAGTGTTTGGGTTGTCCTTGACATGCTTGTAGTAGTCTTTGAGGATCTTCCTCAAAAACTTGTGCTCCGCATGGTGGATCGTCTTAATAATGTATTTGTAGTCCCTAGAAAAGTAGAAGAAGCTGCCACTCTTGCCCGGGGATCCGAGCTCGGAGAGGATGTATTTGCCCGTCAGAGACATGAGGTAGTCGGCAGGGTCGAGTCGGAACAGAGATCGGAGGTGTCGAAATACCCAAGGGGCGTAGTCCTTGAACTTGAAATCGTACTTTGCGGAGGGGACAAGCTCGTTTCCAGCACTACAAAGCATTCAGCATCGCCAAGCATTGTTCGGAGGGCCAGCAAACTTACATATCAAACGTAGACTTCTGCTTTACGTCAAAGTCTGCGTCGTTCAACTCCCGGTCCAGTTTCGCGTTGGTTCTCGAGACTGACACCCGGATCCCGGTCAACATGTTATAAGCCATGACCCAATTGGCGTGAGTCTCGTCCACCTTGGTTCCGACTAAGACCCTATCATCGTCCTCCTCCTCTTTCCGCTTGCGCTTGCTAGCCCTCTTTTGCCGGTAGGCATCCGCCCATCGTTGCGCATCTTCATCCGGTATAATCTCGTCACGAGGCACATCTGATGATTGCATAGACCGTGTCGTCCGCCTCCCTAGGTTGAGAGAAGGTCTCCTACCCCCAGAACCTGCAACGGTGGGCGAGAAACGGCCACTGGCCTGTGCCGAGTCTGTCCAATCCTTGGATGTTCTCCCCGACGGAACTTTTGGAACTTCGAGAGTGTGCCTTTGCTTCAGTGTTGAGCCAGGGTGGGGCGGCTGGAGGTGTTGAGATGATGAGGCACCGGAGCCGGTATTATATACAGGGGGTGAAGAAAGGCGGTGCGGCGAGGTTTTGGGAGGAGTAAGGTCGGTGGGAGAGCTGGGAGTAGCGAATGCTTCATGACGAGGGGTTGACTCTTCTGATGGGATTGTCTGGAGCGGTGGTTTGACATGGTCGTTGCTGCGCCGAGGAGTCCTGTCGGAGGAAGATTGTGGTATTGTCGTCGGGGAAATCGAATGACCATCTGGAGAGTGTTGAGGCCCATTTTGGTTGGCAAAATCATTGCCATTCACCCTGCTCTTTCCCTGTGGCGGGCGCTGGACTGTCCTGTCGGGAAGCACAGCACCTCCATTAGGTAACCGGTGCGGACTATCACGAACGGCGTCATCGGTCACACTGTCCCCCGCCGAGGCACTCTTCCCATTAGTGAGAGAGTTCATGCTTGTAGGCCGAGTGATGTTTCCATTAGAGGTCATCGGAGCAGCGTCCGACACGTCGGAGTCGTGGATGGAGGAGTTGGATGTCTCGTCGAAGGGTTCATTGATGGCACTCGGGTGTGGCGGGTTCTGCTGAAGAGAGGTGTCGTTCGCCTTGGCCGATTTGATGCCCGCCACGCCAAGATGATTATGGGGGTCGAGGTTGAGGATGTCGGCGTTATCGTTAAAGATAGGCGAATTGCTGTCGTTGAGAAACGAGGGCATTTTCCGAGCAAAAAGGCCGTGGGGGTGAAGCTAGCGGTGACGCTAATGGCCCGGAGCAGCAATTCAAGACGCTACGAGAAGGGTACCTTTCGTATGGCAGTGTCTTGAACAACGGACGAAGCTGTATCAATCACGGCACAGACAGCGGACGCACGCTGGTTCGATGGGGTATATGGTTGACGAATTCAATGCTGGCCGGGGGTTGCAATGCTGAGTGGTTGGACGCAGGGCTTGGCGTGAGGGTTGTCGCGAGCTCGGGCGAGAGAAAATAGATCAAAACGCGCCGGAATCTATTCCCAGATCACCGCTTTATCCGTTGCAGGTGTCTTTTGGTTGGGCTCGGTGGTGGTGCTAGTGGTGGTGGCTGGATAAAGAAGTCGTCGTGTCGTCGTAATCGTCAGACGGAGAATCGAGTGACCGCCGGACTGGACAGGAGGATGGGACGAGAATAAGGAAAAGCAAAGGAAATTGAAACAGGCAAAATGCTGGAAAAAAGGGACAAGGAAATCGCGAGAAGGTGAGATCAAATCATGGAAATGCTATGGGTTGTCGGAGAATCGTGGACGACTTGATCGCACCCACAGTCCTCTCGTTCCTTTGAGTCTTGAGTTCTGGATAGATAGAGTCTTGGTGGAAGACGGGAAATGAGGCAGAATTGGCCAAAGGGCTAAAGCAGGCCAAGCAAAGGCCTCAGTCTCAGTGAGAAAGCATGGCAAGCACGCGCAAGCCAAGCACTGAAGCAGGGGATCTACATTGGGCATTCATTGGCCGCTATTGGGGAGGAGGAGGCCTTGGCGCTAGGTGGTGGAGCTCACCTCATCATATTCCATCCACTGAAGCACTGTCTGTGCCTGCTAATCGCAGGTGCTAAAGCCCTGTGAGTGGCCCTGCCAGTGGCCCTGCCAGTGGCCTAATTTGGGTGCTCCCCCATTTGGAGTAAGGAATTCCGACCGAGCCAAGCGACCCCCTCTACTGGGCATATGCGCTGTAATCCGGAGTTAGGGGGTTTGTTACAGCGCAGCACAGCCTACGATAAGCCATCATGGTCCACTGTCGCTGTCGGCCATCACCGTGCAGTACCACAGCGTGAAATTAATTTGGGTAGAGCCCCAGTAAGGCGGTGATGACATTGCAATGCCCGACCAAAGCACCCTGTCTGTCTGTATACGAGTTGTCCCCAGTGGGTGGCCTCCTGCCCGTATTATCTTGAGGCTCAAAATAGAATTAGAAAAGTTAAGTCTTATCGATACATGCTGGTAATGCACTCCTCCATGTGGTTACACACATGCTGTCTTCAAGGTAGAGCGGTGAAGAGAGGAAACTTGTCAGGAACCAACCCCTATTAGCTGGGTCTCAAGACAGTTGATATTGCCCATCTAAGAAGTCAAGACTAATTCGATGGGTAGTTCTTCATAACTGCAAATCCAAATTCGGCAACTATCAGGCACAGTATATACACAGATGTAGTATTTTATATATTCCAACGCGAGGCTAAGAAATTTTGCCTGGTGGCTGGGTAAGCTTAGGGATCGTCAGCCCTTCCTTCTTCCTAGAGCCTGCGCAAACGAGCTTCCCGAAAATAAAGGCGAATGGTATTGGGCCGGCAATTTTCAGTTGACCACTTGACCTCGAGATTATATGAACAACACAGAAGGACACACCAAGATCCTATACAGTTCAATTTGCAGTTAACTTTTCTAAGGTACTCGTACGTATGTAGTCACCCTAGACTCATCTGGTGCCTTGCAAGATCGGTTATGCCAATTTTGCAACAGAACAAGACACTCCATTCACCCAAGGACAATGCGCACAAAATAAGCAGATAATCCCAATCAGCAACATAATCATCGTTGGGGTGTTTTGGCTTAAGCCGCGGTGTAGCCTATCTCGCTTTTTGGTACTCTTGCACGAGCGACCCGGGCCTAACCGGCAAGGTGGGGCCGTGCAAAGCAACGAGATGCCGGTAGAATAACAAGACCCGGTGTCGTTACAAAGGCCACCAGCTTCCTCTATGCGAAGGGAAAGGCAAGCAAGCATATGATTCCATTATATAAGCCTAGAAATAAAGCACACTTTTGCTTAGGCGGTTCTGCTTCTAGATTCTTTGTTGCAAAGCGAGAACAGGCGCCGGCGTCGAGAGGAAGCACGCCGTACCACGATACTACGAGTACAAATAAGCTATGCTGTATCAACGCAAAGACACCAACGTAATCAACAAAATCTTGAAGCAAAAGCGGCTTTAAAAAAAAAAACTCAGTTAATGGAACGCAAAAAAGGTAGACTCTAGAAAGAAGTCTTCCATCGCATTGAAATATAATTTGTAGTATCTTAGGGGAAAGATTGCAGGGGATGGGCCTGCAACACGTAAATGCCATTTTGAGGCTCATTATTGATATCCAGAAACACTAGTCTAGTGCTTCGGCACTACCCTTTACCCTATAATATTCACTTCAAACAAAACAGATGTCATGACTCGGCGCATATATTTCGCAAAATGCTGCAGACCCCGTCCGGACCAAAAATTTGATCGAGTCAGTAAATCAAATCGGTACATCGTACACAAACTTAAGCTTACGTGTCCCTCTCGTTTCAGAAGCTGCACAAAATCTTGCTGACAATTGCATATCCACCCAACACGAAGGTGGCTGGCAGTATTAACCTCACATTCAGAAGCGCAGGTCATCGAATTTGCTACAAAATGGACATTTGGTTCTATTAAGAAGGGAATATTTGCACGTATAGATCGCTAATCTAAATTTGGTGTCATACCAAAAAACCGAAAAAACCGGCACGCAAGGTCTCTCTGTTCAGTTCAACTTTGCGGCGAAAAAATGTCCACGAGGGCCAGTGGTTTGTAAGCTGCTTTTATTGCACCGGGCGCAAAAAGACCTACACCGTATAGGCTGTCTGTGACGTGAATAACATGCCTGAGGCTGGCGGACTGGGGTTTTTCTATGTCGTTGAAATAGAGGGGGACTGGATGGTTGATGAGATGTCTCCTCTTAGAAGTTCTCCTTACCCCAGACAAACGAGAATCTATGAAATGCTTGGTTAGCAACTGATTATGTTGACCTTGAGGAGGATAAAGAAACTTACCCAGGCTCCGTGTATTTATTGCAGTACACGTGCAACGCACTTCCCAGACCTTTAGGCCCACAGAAGAATACACCCGCCTCAGCCGGCGCATGCAACTTCCTAATACCCCTAAAGATCATATCCCAATTCGGCCTTCCAAAGTTGGTCGGACTCCTCAGCCCAGTGATAGCGTCCTTATCAGCGTTGGCGTCATTGATCATAATGTTGGTAGCATCGTCGGCCTTGATCTTAGCCGTAAGGTAAGTGTGAATCTCGATGCGGTTGTCAAGATCCTGCTGCTCGACGGCGAGGAGTAAGGAGCGGAACCACTCGAAGGAGCCAAAGTCTCGGCAGATCCAGAAGAAGTAGACTTTTCCGAGGCGCGTGCGCTTCTTGGGGTAGTTCATGCGGTACCAGATGGATTTGAGGATGGAGGCGAATGGGGTTACGCCGATACCTGCGCCGACGAGGATGGAGACTTCGTACTTGAAGACGTCCTCGGAGGCTGAACCGAAGGGACCGTCGATGTATACACGCGGGAGTACGCGGCGGAGAGCAGGGTCAGCGTCGGATTGCTGGTTGTCGACACCGACGACCTTGCTCTTGTCTCCCTTCTTGTCCCAGTCACATCCCAAAGCCTGGGAGACTCCTTTTGTGAAATCACCAACACAACGCATGTGAATGGAGATATAGTCCTCCTCAGGGGCACTTGTCAGGGTGAAGGGATGGTATTGCCAGAGAGACACAGCAGGGCAGCAGAAGAAGATGTACTGTCCAGCGCGCGTCTTGGTGTTCTCCTTCTTGATCTGGATCTCGCAGACATTACTAGGGTGCTGAATGACCTTAGAAATGTACGTCTTGTGCCTTCCGCGGACCTCACGGGCAACTCTCTCAGCCAGGTAGATGAATCCACCGTACATCCAGTACTGCCAGAAGACGCCAATGGCGGATGCACCAACGCTGGTACAGAAAGGGGCGACGTCCGGCTGAATCATGCAGAAGGCTCCGTGGATGGCCCAAAAGAGGAAGAAAATGATGAACATGTGGTGAGTGTACCAAAAGCGCTCGTAGTTAGCTCGGCGGGGGCCCTCGATCGACGTGCCCAACATAGCCATGAGCGCAATCAACATGACATATCCCGTCCAGCCAGGGCCAGAAGCCAGGTTAGCCACCAGCCAGCCGTAGAAGCCGAGACCATTCTGGGCGGCGACGCGGCCAAAGTTGACCCAGTGGGCAATGGTGTGAAGCCAGGAAAAGAAGACGATCGAATAGGCCGTGGTCTTGTGGAAGGTGATATTCTTGTCGAATTGGATGATGCCGTTGAGGGGCGTGCGTCGCAATAGTGAGATGAGCGTACGGCAGACAGGGAAAAGGACTACCGCAACATCGACGTGAAGCACCAGGGCGGACGCTCGCGCCACGGTAAAAGTGAATCCAAAGGTTTCCTGAGAACTTCTCAAGCTCTCCTTCTTGGCATAGTGCACGCAACCGAAAGCGAACACCAGCCCATGTAGCAGCATGAAAACCGCCACGAAGCTAAACACAGCCGTTAGTATACGACATCCACCAACATAACCTCAAAGGAAAACCCGTGTCCATGAGGAGGAAGTCCGACTTACAATCTCCGGTATCCTTCGTTAATCATCCACCGACCAAACCTCTCCGCTGGCGTGAGCTCCTTGTCCTTCTCTTGCGTCATCTCTCCGGAGAGGAGCATCCTCGTAAGCGGTGTCCATCTTGCCCGCTCCGAGAGCTTCTCCTCTCCGAAGTACTGTCCGGAGCTCATTGTGCTTGCGCTTCTGTCGAAAGCCTCTCTCTTTGCGGAAACAAGAGAGGCGGGCGATAGCCCACTGCCCGATTATCGAACTCGAAAACTTTCCTACTCTTTCTTTTCTCTGTCGGACGCTTTCGTAGGTTCGGGTTGGGCGCTTTTTTCTCGACTTCGATCAGAAACCTCGTTACTCCGTTGGAAATTGTAAGAACAAACGGCCTTCAAAGATTAAAAATAAATGAACAAAAGAATTTCGTTAAAAAAGATGCCTTTCAGAACCAGCTGATAGCGGCCAAACAACACAACACAGCATACACACACACTCTCGAGGGTATCTCAAAAAGTTGTAGAAAAAGAACGAGCGCGGATGATCTCAAATCAACCAAACAAAAAAGAGAGAGGAAGGGGAGGGGGGGTCCATGAGGTAGGTTGAGAAAGAAACAAAGTGGACGGGAAGGGTAGAAGAGAAGTTCACTTTCGGGTGCTGGGCAAGATTGCCCGTATGCTGCACTGCTGCCACCCTAACGGCAATTGTGAGGACCCTTGTCTGGTTTGATTCTGAGACGAGGAGTGTATGGGATCGCTAACCAGGGTGGGCTTTCTGGTTGGGTAATCAGCCCTGACGGCAACCGGCTGGCGGTAAGAGAAACATGATTGCGAAATTCTACGATGAATCACTGCAAAGTTCACATGAAAACGGTGAGAAGTTGAATGAGCGAGCATGAAGCTTGGATTGATGGTGATGATGAGGGTTGGATGGTTAAGGTAAGTTCAAGGTAGCAGTCACTTAACGGCAGTGATAGTAATCCTTCCCGCCGCGGAGCCATAATATTAGCACTTTACCACCACACCGGGCCCTCAAATCACTAACAAAGTAATTACGCATACAAGTATATTAGCAACTGCTTCAAGCAACGAATAAGACAGTTAGAAGCCACTGAGGTAAGCCAAAAAGTCTCATCAAGCACGTGGGGGGGAGACAATCTTCTCCTGTGAAGCCGCAAACTCGTACGACTCTTCACCATCTCTCTGCCCTATAACAACTCCATGGAACCAGCCGGAAACCTGGTTCACTTCATCTCGCATCGCAACGCTCCGCAGTAGAGTGGAAAATCAGCCCATTTCCAAGACGCACGCGTCTCAAAGCCCTCTGTCTCGCCTGAAGCAGACGCGGCCTGCTTGTGTCAAGGGCTTCCAGGTGAAACACGTTGCCGCAGCGGCCGGGACGGTGGTGTCGGGGGGCTAGAAAGGATAAGACCCCTGCATCATCAGCCTTGGGAGAGAAGTCTTTAGCGTTCGATTTAGGGAGGGTTTAGGGGAACTTCTAGGGGAACGCATAGGAAGACTCTGGCAAACAAGGTAACACTGAATAGTCTGGTTTGGCTAGGATCGGTCCAGACTCGCCACCATTACACCATCCACCATAGATGAACCCTGCTTACTCACAGTCGCGCGCTCAAGGTACGGCAAAAAGATAACGAGATAAAGAATTCGCCATCGCGCCTCCTCGGAAGCATTTAAACTTGCATACGCGAGGACAGGGTTGGTTGTCTACTGTAGACCAGATGGTCCAAACTTCACATAACTTCACACATCATCACTCGGGACCGAGCCTCACATGGCTTTGCGAATATCGCCTTGCGAGTGTTGCATCAACGTGCCTGACAACAAAAAGATGCGGTGCTGTTATTGAGCGTCAAAACTCGTCAATGCTGTTCCAAGTTTCAGTCGCCGTGGGCCCCTCAATAACTCATGAATCTCGTCTGGTCGGTCTGTATCCCTTCCCACGCAGTAGAGCCCACATCCCACGCCGCCAAAATCGTCTAACACATCCCAACCACCTTTCCTCCCCCATGCCCTCTATGGCCTCGCCATAAGACCCAGACCATACAGAGCCTGGAGAGAGACCCAAGATGGCCGTCGTCTCTCGACGCAGTCTATACAGTCATCAAAGGCATGTGTAAGTAACCGTTGTGACATGTCGCCCCCGACGTGCTGTCAGGGGCGTTAGATTGCGTACTTGCGCGTCCACTCCCGAGCCGTAGCCTCGTATCGTGGGCGGTCCGTCTTGTACACATGAGCGATCTCTGGGACGAGCGGGTCGTCGGGGTTGGGGTCTGTCAGCATGGAGCAGATGGACAGTAGGACTATTATGGACATATTTGTCAGCACGTGCTTGGACAGTCTCGTTCGTTTCGGCGGTGGACCTCACCTTTGGAAATTGTCAATGCCGGGCTCCATTGATCACGCAGAATGTCGAGACAGATACTGCCGTTTGAGTTGATGTTGGGGTGGTAGATTCTGGTAGTGAAGTTCACTTTGGGAGGCTTGAAGGGGTAGTCGGTCGGGAAGTGGATGGCAAGGAAGAAGACACCGCCGGAGTATGGGGAATCGCCCTGAAAAGTGTTAGAATATCCCCATGATTGATTTCGAAAGCTGAATCGCGATGGTAAGATGGGGAAAGATGATTATCAAGATGATCATCCTGAACCCATGTCGCATGCTAAACGGCCCGTCAGAGGGAATACTCACAGGACCCATAATCGTTGCTTGCCAATGGAACTGAAAATAGTCAGTAAAAGGTCCAAAGCATTTTTACTCGATTGCCTGCGTATGGCGTCGCTTTCGTCGAATGACTATCATCGATACCGGAAGATCGCTGTCGCTCGAGAGTGAGGGGGAGGGGTAGCGCATACCAGATCTTCACCGACAGGACCAGCAGAGCATGACGACGGCGGGTCGCTAAAAACGAATCAGTCAGCCATCATTTCAAACAGGATCACATAATATTTTTTTCAAGGTAGCATCGTAGACCACCAGGCTGGCAAGTATCGCAAGGCTGGTGATGGCTCGAATGCCAGTCAAGAGACCCCGCTCATCGCTTCAAGGCAGCCCCACCTAGAGGGAAGTCCCGGGCGACGCATGAATGGGGAAAAATGGGAAAGGGCGATTTCCTTCACGTCATGACGTACCGGCCGAGGTCAGTCAACTCCTTGTTGATGCGCTTGAGAGCCATCGTGTGTGATTATATGGGGGGGTATATGTTGCGAATTTGTTGCTCGCGAAAAGGGCGTTGTTTCCTGCAAAGCGGGCGGCGGAGAGTCAGCGAAAAAAAAGTAGTCGGACTAGGCAAGTGGGCGCGGGAAAAAAAGGCTACCCAACGACGAGCGGGAATGACGCACGCAGTACGATGAACAAGGCCGCTACTTCGGTCGGGAAAACCAGCAGCTGGACGATCGATGCAGTAAAATGAAGATGGCTAGGGTGTTCGTGATAGTCGGATGAGGATGTGGTGTATCGTTGTCGAGTGTAAGACGTGGTGCGCGTGGATGCGGATGTGCAGTTCTAGTGTTTCGTTGCGTGGAAAATGATGGTTTGTAGGAGAAAAGAGAAGCAGAGGTCTTGTCTGTCTGTCTTTAGGTGATGGTCAGGGCCAGCGATAGACAAATAGAGGGAGAGAGCCTAAGCCTACTAGTAAGGTACCTCAGGTAGTAAGAGGGCCGGGAAGAGGAGAGTGGAGAGAGCCTGGACTCTACTTAGAGGGAAGGCTTTCTGGGCTTGCTGCACTTTCTGGTGGCTTCTGCTTCGCCTCAGCGACGCAGTGCCAGAAGCCAGAAGAGCTAATGTAGGCGACTTGGGCCCTTTTGCGCCGCCCAGAAGCGCCTAATCGTTGGCTGGAAGCAGCCTGTAGGCCATCACTGCTCCCCCATTAGCCGCCGTGCCGAGCACCCTGTAACCGCCACAAGACGTTCTCGGCGTATTCCGCTATCAAAAACTCCCCCTTCCTCCAAAGAGGCGTTGTTAGTACAGAACCCGTCCATTTCTAAGCATCATCTAAACCTCGCCTCAGCCCGAAACCGCTCTGACCAACACCTTACTTACCACACGCTTCTTGAAGCTTCGATCCATCCCCTTGATCTTGATCTTGAGCCAAACCACGGTTGGGCATCTTTCCATTCCTAACCGTCTCCGGCTTTCAACCCGTTCATACATGATTTGGCCGAGTTTTCTTGCTCTGAATGAGTCACAAATGCCCGCTATTCATGTTTGGTCGGGATCAAGTGGCGTTTTTGATTGATTGATACACTTGGCAAACATCCATCCTCAGCTGCGCGGATCGGTCATTGGGCATTATTGCTTTTTTTGTTGTTCCTTCCTATTTATGCATTATTGATATTCTATACGAAAGCCTGAACGCCAGTGATGGCTCTGCCAATAATCAGGCTATGGATATCGCTTTGGCCTTCATATGTTTGTGTCACAAACAAATTGGCAACGTGCCGTCCGATCTGATATTCATCGCTCACTGCGTTGCCACCAAAAATCTCCTGCAATATCCTCACGTTGCGCAATGCTGCATCGCAGTTTTGACGTTTGACCATGCTAATCATCTCGGGAGTGGCCTTGCCCTCATCCTTTAGACGTCCAACCTGAATAGATGCTAGTGTTCCGTATGCTGCATCTGTCGCTGCGTCGGCAAGCTTCTTCTGCACGAGCTGGTACTTGGCCAGTGGGTTACCCTTGAACTGCTTGCGCTCAAGAGCATACGTCCGCGCAAGTGTCAGAGCATCCTCCAGAGCTCCCATGACGCCCATAGAGATGCCGTAGCGTGCGCTGTTGAGGCAGCTGAACGGGCCTCGGAGGCCTTCGACCTCCGGGAACATGTTGGCTTCGGGCACAGGGCACTCATCCAGCTGGATCATGCCCGTGATGGATGCCCTCAGACCATTCTTGTTCTTGATGGCCGGCGTCTCCAGCGTCCCAGGCGGGCAATCTTTGCGCTCGACCAAGAATCCCCTGATCTTACCCGTCTCCTGTAACTTGGCCCATACCATCAACACATCTGCTATGGGGCTGTTGGTGATCCAAGTTTTAGATCCGCTTAACGAGAAGTACCCCTTTTTGGTCGGATGTGGCTTAGCGATGCTCTCCATACTTCCGGGGTCACTTCCGTGGTTTGGCTCTGTCAGACCAAACGCCCCCAATAGTTTGCCCTTGGCCATATCCGGGATGAACTTTTGCTTCTGCTCTTCGGTGCCGAACTCGTTGATGCCGCCCATGACCAGCGAGGATTGGACTGACATGCCTGATCGGTAGCCACTATCGACGCGCTCAACGGCACGAGTAATGAGGCCACCTGCTACAGTGGACACACCGGCACAGCCGTATCCTTCAATATTAGCGCCCAGTAGACCAAGCTCGCCCATCTCCTGTAGGATCTTAGGGTCGTAGTGTTCATCTCGGTAGGCCTCTGTCGTAACATGTCAGTCTTGATCCAAAAAGAACAGAGGGTTGAGATTCAGTTCGTACGTAGCACCCTAGGCGCCAGTAGCTCCTGACAGTAGCGCTCTGCCGTTTCTGAAATAGCCAGCTCTTCCTCCGTTAAGAGATTCTTCGCGCCGAGCGGGTCCTCCCAATTAAAGGCAGGTCCGGGAGCCGAAGCCATGCTCCGTACAGCATTACACCGTAGCGGTGCGGCATGGCGCGAGCAAAATCTGAGTGCCGGCCGAAACATCTTAACAGCTTGCCCACGAGTATCGTAGATAAAAAAAGAAAGAAGAGAGAGCTTGGATGTAACCAGAGATCTGATCTGGCGGGGTTCTGGGGTAGATTGTATTAATAGCAGACGGGGGCCTCGGCCCATAGATCGGGTCATTGAGGCCGACGTTAGGAAGAGACGCCGAATCGGGAGTGGAGCTACTTTAGCTTGCGGGACGAACAGCACCTCAGACACGCCAGAGCCAAAATTCTCATATGTTGAATTGCCGTAGTGAGTTAGTGAGTAGTACAAAAGTTATTTAGTACTAGTATTGATCTCCTAGGCGGAGAGCATTTTATTGAACATACTTTTTCACACCTACCTAGTCTTCTTCTCTTTGCAACTATTGTGCTTATGGTGCTTCTATGACGGTAATTCCGCCATTGACATAGTCCTAACACACAACTGACGTCCTGCAATTACTTGGAATGGATGGTTAAAGTCTGGTATTAACGACGCCGAGACCATATTGGTTTTTATTCTGCCTCTTATATTTAATTCCTTTTGATTAAAGTAGAGGCCTTTAGTCACGGCATTATTTCACCGGCTGCCTGTCATACATGTATGCTTGCCCCTGCAAATTTGTTTAGAATCACTTCTCAGCAACATCAAGATCATTCCTAGTAAGAAGATGGGAAAGGGGTTTTGTAGAACTAAAAAGGGACATCATATGTGAAAGAGTAGGAAGGACTTCATTGCGTGATTGATGGCTATTTGTGTTGCTATATCGATTCGATAAGACGTGTTTATTGGCGAGGTCTTGGAGCAATCTGGAGGTGGCTCTCGCTGGAGACTACAGTTGATTGTCGGAACAGGTTGAAGAGCACGTGGCACATGAGTCCCTAATGAAATCAAGGAATCAAGCCATGGACATAGTTTTCCCTACACCCTTCCTCGCAATCGAGCTCAAACGATCCAGGTCCGACGTCGCAAGAACCACGCCAGCCATCGCCAACGGACTAGCCCCATCACCTCGGAGTGAACTATCATGAGGAGCAGATTGCATCTCTGACGAGTGTCGAATTCGAGTTTCGCGCGCTCTGCGCCTTCGCTCCTTTCCATCTAAGATCCCGGGAAGCTCTTCAAGAGGCTGCGGCGGGGACTGGCTTTGGCTTGACCCTCCTGCGACGGATCGCCAGACGCGAACGCTTCGGAGACGTTGGGCGATGCGGGATGCGAGGCTGTAAGGGGTGGGAGGCTGGGAGCAGGACTTGCGCTTGATGCAATCTAAAAGTGCTTCTGGTGATTCTGGCGGAGAGACACTACTCTATTTCGGGAACGAGAAAGTCAGCATTAGATATGCCCCAAATAATCAGATCAATGATACCGAGGATGGCGTACGTGGCTGCCGCGCTTGGAATCCCTCCCGAATTCAGGGCAGGATGTCATTGCACACTTGAACGAGTCGTAGGCCGCATGAGCCGGGGGAACATCGCCAACGGCCACGTCCTACAAGGTGGTTTGTTTGAATGCTTGCTTTCCTTTGGCGAGTTTCGACTTTGGGGGTGCTTTTCCTTTCGACGCTGAGAGTGAACGCTTCGATCGTGGTGACGGGTTCATACTGCCCGAGAGCGAGCTATGTGCCATGGCTTCTATACAGAATGATTCGTAAGATATACCGATAGACGATGTTGTATAGAGAAAGGGGGGCTGTAATTTATATATATTTACGCGTTGATGTGTTTTCTTCTTCCAAAGTTGAGAGTGCTTGTCTGTGAAAATAGTAATTCCTTAGAATCAGGTCTGGAGGGAGAGCCCTTTGTTCGGCAGGAGCGATTCTGTCCAGAGTTGCTAACCTAGGACACGCCTCATTATTGGTCTCGCTCTCGACGGCTCATATGAACCATGGCTTATGTGAACAAAACATGTGATTTTTTTAGGAATTGTTTGGCAAAAATTCACGATACGGTTGGCGACCAGGAGACCCAGCTGACTTCCTGGTTACGCCTTTTGGCGGCTTGACCCAATGTGTAGCAAGGAGGATTGCCGGAGGAGGGTGATGGCCCCGTATCCTCTTCAACGTCATTTATTGCGCCCAGAGGCCACGCCCCGCGCTGAGGAAAGGAAATCAACCCCAAGAGAGTTCCTATGCGCCAAGAACGTGCTTCAGCTGCTGACGATGATAGCAAAGCTGGTTGATCCTCGTAGTGTCTGCCGCTTCTCAGCAATAAGGAGGGTATCGTTTCTTCAGCCTGTAGGCTGGTATAAGCCTTCGTCCCTCTACCTACTACGAATAGTACTTTATTTTTCTAATAGCTTGGAGTACCTACCAAGTCGACCAGCTTCGTCTGGTTGTGGCTGTCAAAAGCAGAGCTGGTCAATGGTCAGATTTCGGCCAATGGCGAGTCTCTAATGGAATTGATTCTGCTCCGTGATCTGGTGATCATAAAAAAACATGAAAGGTGGTGGTGGTGCGCTAAGCCTGCTGGCTTGGGACGAGGCTCGTATTCGAGGACGCTATGGACGGCCTCAATGAGATGGTGGCGACATGCTCACTCTGGCCAGCTATGGCTTGCATACATACTGTGAGTGCTGGTAAGGGCTTGTCAAGTGCCAAGGGCGATCAAGGCATAATATGTGTTTCTGATTTACTGCCAGTTGCCTTTCTAATATACCGGACACAGTGATGTAGAAGACCAGGCCAAAGACGGCAGCACGGATAAGAAACGAACATGTAAGCTACGTGGACGAGCCACTTACCAGAAGCGTTGTTGGCAGCTGGTAAGTGAGGTGGTGAGGTGCCTGAAATGGCTAAAAAAGGGAAGTGACGGGCTGTTAGTGTTGCAACGTGACGTGCCCCTGTTGCGCATTACCGGCAAATCAAGGTCATAATTACTCGTACGAGTGATACTGAGGCAGTAATTCAGGTTAATACGAGTATAATAGTGCTAATGTAGTACTGTAATTGGACGCCTTGGGGAACAGCTTCAATGGGCATGACGGGAGCGGCTGTGCCTTCCTTTTTGAACGACGGGGCAGGGTGAGTGAAACGAGGGCAAGAGCGATGACTGGATCGCGACTATTTGAGGAGGTGTTACTCCGTACCTAAGGTAGATCGCCGGTGGGGAGAATCGTCTTTCCGATGCACCGGAAATGAGGGCAATGGGCATGAGATCACGCGTATCTCACTCACTTAACCCTGACTTGAACTTGACTTGACCCATCCATCAATCGAATCGAATCCCATTAAGGCACTCGTATACCATTATCCGGATTCCATCTGTCAAACATTCAGCTCTTACTCCTCCAAGACCCTGAACTATTGATCATTATTGCCGCCACCAATCCAGTCGCTGCGCCCAGGCACTAAAGACATTCAAGCTCACCAGTGACGACTGCCCATTACGCATTGACGGTTAAGTTAGAGGACCCGCAGCGGCCAACGGCAGCCACAGCCACTACTGAACTTTTTGAAGTGAGACCCACGCCTCGGCCTCGTGTCGTGTCGGTGTCGCCAAACGGTCCGCTAGGCTAGTTGGTGCGACTGTCACGCGACGAAGTACGACTTCACTTCAAGTCAGACAAACAAACCTCAAAGACGTTCGCGGGAGTTCATCTCTGATATCATCGTCAAGCAATTTTATTACCCTGTTGGGAGTAAAAGTAAGCAATCCCACCGAGCCAGGGGTCGTGGCTATCAAAGCCGGTCCCCACGCTTTAATTACCGTCGCTACCGTCCGTGCCTTACTAAATTACCACCAGAGGGAGGGTCTTTGATCCTGCGCTTGACAGTGACAACGCCGACGAGCCGCTTACAGGCCATTTACATAGTGCAAACCACTGGCACTTACCGCTGTGGGCAGCTACCGATTCTCACCCGAGAAACGGCCAGAAGAGCAAAGCAGCACAGGATCACACGCCCACCTCGGACCACCGTCGCCCCACTTTAGGCCCGCTAACGCGCTGCTGGCAGGCCCCTCGACAAAGCCCGGCGTGAGTGGCCCTGGTTCCCCATATTTTGTAAGGTATTACTCGTAATACCTGCAAGAACAGGCAGGCGTCAGCAGCCTCTCTCAGCGCTGGCTCTACTGAGGAACCACTAGCAGAACAGCGCTAACCCATCATCCCTTTCCAGAAAGAGCCCAGCATCAGCGCTGCCAATTCTGGTGCTCCGCGCCGCAAAGTTGAAGCCCTCAGCGACAAACTTTGTTGTTACATCCTCCAGTTTCGGCACAAACCGTAATTATTCCATTCGTTTCCTCACTTCCCGCACAGTACCGGCCATTCGTTTCCCCTTCACCTTCTTTCCATTCCTTACTTTCCTTTTCCTTTACCTTCGCGCTCCCCCCTCTCTCCCAAACCACCTAATTTGAGGTGCGAACCTCACCCGCTTTCATAATGCGGCCACCTCTACTGCTGCTGCCTATCCTCACCGGCCTCACCGGCAGCGTCGGCGCCGCGCAGCTCAAGGACCGGCAGATCACCATTCAACCAACCGATCCCGAGGAGTCGACCACCGAAAACCCTCCGTCAGAAGAGCCTGAGCCTACTTCTACTACCGAACAGCCCGAAGAGCCCACTTCAACGACCACTAGCGAAGAGGAGGACACCACCATAACCGTTACGACCACCGTCGTTCGCGGCGGCGGTGACGGATCTACCGAGACTACACGCACTACTATCGATACCACTCGCACCACAACTATCGTCATTGTCGGCACTGAGTTCGAGACCACCACCGTCACTAGTCGCGGCGAGGGAACAGCTACTAGAACCGAGTACACGACGACCACCGTGACACCACCCGCCGACAACCCTCAGAGAAGATGGGAGGACGAGGACGAGGACGAGGACGAGGACGACTATGCTGCTAAGCCTCAGGCGATCCCCAGTGTTTCGGCTACGCTCACCGAGGACTCTGCTCCTGCGGCCACAGGTGCTGCTAAGGCCGAGCATCATGGAATCATGGAGATGGCGAAACGGTACGCGCAAGCTGCGGCTCCCGCGGCTCATCTTGCCAAGCGCGCCACCGTCACCGAGACGGAGACGGTTACCTCAAGCGCCTCCGGCGGTGACGATGTTACTGTCACCGATACCATCACTCGCACCGCAGTGAGGACTCAGACCACGAGGTCAACGACTACTGATTTGGTCACCGAGACCGAGCAGGCGGATGCTAGTACCACCGTCACTACTACAGTCACTAGGACCGAAACTTCCGTGTCTACAGGTATCAGTGAGCCAACGACCGCACCAGGCGACGGCGAAGGAGATAACGGCAACAATGATGGAGGTGATGGCGGCGGCGGCGGCGGCGGTCTTTCTACTGGTGCCAAGGCTGGTATCGGAGCGGGTGTAGGTGTTGCTGGTCTCGCCATCATTGCTGGCTTGGCCTGGTTCTGTCTCCGAAAGCGCCGCAACCAAGGATCCAAGCATGACTTTGACACTGGCTTTGGCGCCTCTGAGGTTCCGGTTGGGGCCGCCGCAGCCGGGGCCGGGGCTGGTGCCGGAGCGGGCGCTGCCGCTGCTGGACGCCGTTCGCCGCCCATGTCTCACTCGCGCTCCAGCGCAGGAAACAGCCTTCAACCGACCCTCCCCAGCGTCGCCCCCGAAGGTTACCGTGGCACAGCCATGGGTGATGGTCGCGCTGGCTATGCCAAGCCTGACCCGTATGGCGCCGCTTACGCCAGGCCGTCGCAACACTCCAAGAGCCCTGTGAGCCCCGGAACGGCCAACTCGCGACCAACCGACCGGAGTAGCACTCTGATGTCTGGCGACCATCTGCCGGAGCATTCCACGCCCTCAGATGTGTCCGGCGGCGCGGCAGCGTATGCTGCTGGCGCTGGACGTAATCCATCGCCCGGGCACGCTGCCGAACTTGGCGGTGACGGGTCAGCGGCACGTTGGACGAACCCTGGCGCTGCCGAGATGGACAATGGTGGCACCACGGCACGTTGGCACACCCCTGGCGCGGCTGAAATGGACAGCACGGCGGCACCGAAACATCACGAAGGCCCCGTTTACGAGATGCCCTCTGAGAGCTATCGATAGACGACTCTGGGAATACATTGACGATGAGGGATACACGTGTCACAAGAGTTTCGGCAGCAATGTCCTTGCTTGCATGATGTAGGGTGTATTAGGGGACGGCATTTTTCTCTTTTTGTTTCTTCGGTGAAATGGTTGCACTGCAAATACGCTCATATAAAGTGGTTGGCTCGGCCCAAGCCCTGCGTTTCTGATGATAATTTGTTTTCTTTTTCTAACTTCTTTCCTCACTCTTGTTTCCTCCCCCACTACCTACCTACTATTCTTGAATGAAAGAACAATCAAACAAACAAAAAGTCTTGCACAGCGCGGGGAGCAAAATAGAAGAGTAATGCTGGGCAGGGGCGTCCACTTGTACATGTGCATCGTTGAGATAGTCGGGGAAGCGCTGAAATACATATATATTTTACTTACTTGTATACTGCTGGAGATAGTCTTATTCTATGTTATGTGACTCTGATTAGGATAGAGGCTTCTTGAGCTCTTGTTTGTTGAATTACGCTATTATTGACATATTAAAGAAATAATAGTAATAATAATAATAATAAAAATAAAATAAAGAATAATACGGATGGCGTGAAGATAATACAGCCTCAGTCCGAGGTTGCCACTGAAAGACTCCGAACGAGTACCGCCATCGGGTGGATATGGTGAGTCTTAACCGCATGTGAATTTAGCGCGGGTGATAGTCCGTCCCTACATGACTTTCAAGTTGTGGTGGTGGGATGGAGGGGTTTTTCCCTCGAGCAAAAATTTTGCTTTGTCCTAAACCAAAAAGGCTTTATGCATAATTGGTATATTAGTGAGCAGTCATACTCAGATGTTCCAAAGGGTTCGTTATCTCAGCCTTGGCTTGCATACACATCCCTGGACCACCCGGTCTCCGAGGTTCTCTAACATGACTTTACTCTTTCTTTCAGGAGGGGGGGAACTGTAGAAGTAGTAACCATATATTATTAAAGATGCGGTTATAGTAGTAGAAGTTGACCCCACGCCTCAGAAAAGACTTGCGCAACCAAAGGTCCCCTTCATCCTTAAACTTTAGTTGCGATTTCTCTTCCCAACCTCCTTCCTTTCCCTTTTTTCCCTCGCAACTTGGTTGTGACATCAACTTCTCGGCTCCGGTCGGCTGTTTGTGCGACGTCTCAAATATTTACTTGGTGTATCTTATCGTCTGGGGTGACACATATTTATCTTTGCTGTTCCCCCGAGAGAGGGTGTGACTACAAAGGGACTTGCGGCCTTTTCGTCCCTTGTCTCGGACTTTTTTATTTTTTTGACTTTTCGTCTTGACGTAGGTGTCTCAACTTTTGAATTCCTGAAGGCTCTTTGCTTACTTTCTTGTAGCTTACATCATCAGCCCGAACACTGGTCTGGCAATTCATCTTTTGGGATTTCTTTTTTCACTCATCGTGAAAAGCCTCATCGGCTGTTTCAACAACACGGACGGACCGGGGCTCATACAGGCGTCACCCCGCCACAATCATTTACAATGGGAGTCATCCAGACAGACGCAGCAACCGCCGAGCCAATATGGCCAACCCCAGCAGCACCAGCAGACAACTCTGTCCCCAGCTCCCTCGACGAAGATGCCGAACTCGCCAAGAACGCCTCGGAAGCCAAACTCCTCCGCAAACTAGACCTGCACCTCATCCCCCTCGTCATGGCCCTCTACCTCTTCTCCTTCCTCGACCGCGTCAATATCGGCAACGCCCGCCTCTACGGCCTCGAAGAGGACCTCAACCTCTCCTCCCAGCAGTTCCAGGTTTCTGTTTCGATTCTGTTTGTGACGTATTTGCTGTTTGAGGTACCTTCAAATCTGGTGTTGAAGCTGTTTACGCCGAGTAGGTGGTTGGCGTTTATTGCCGTGGGGTGGGGGGTTGTCGCGACTATGACGGGGCTTGTGGAAGGGTATGCGGGCTTGATTGCTGTAAGGTTGTTGCTGGGCGTTTTGGAGGCTGGGCTGTTTCCTGGGTTGAATGTTTACCTCACTTTCTTTTACTCTAAGCATGAGCTTGCGCTGCGGGTTGGCTATCTCTTTGTCAGTGCTGCTGTGGCAGGCGCTTTGGGTGGGTTGTTAGCTTATGGGATTGGGCATATGGGCGGTTTGCAAGGGATGAGCGGCTGGCGGTGGATCATGATCGTTGAGGGTATTCCCAGTGTTGTGCTGGGGATTGTGACATACTTTGCGTTGCCGAACGATGCGCAGTCTGCGTATTTCCTGACGCGGGAGGAGAAGGCTCTTATGGAGGTTCGTCGACGCCGGGACTATGCTAGTACGGCGTCGAGTCAGGAGTTTAGCAAGAAGGATATGAACCGTGCTTTCACGGATTGGAAGGTTTGGGCCTTTAGTATCGCCCAGTTTGGCGTCGATACTATGCTTTACGGTACGTTTTTCAAATCCCTCCCCTTGATATATGGTTACCCCTGTATGGAAAAAAGAGTCAAAGAACTGATGATCATAAACCCACAGGCTTCTCTACTTTCCTCCCCACAATCATCAAAGATCTCGGCAACTGGTCCCCAGCCGAAGTTCAGCTCCTCACCGTACCGTGCTACTTCCTCGGCGCGGCAGCTTACATGGCCACGGCATTCATCTCAGACCGGACGCAGCGCCGAGGACTCTTCTGCGTCATCTTTGGCACGATTAGCGTTATCGGCTATGGCGTTTTGCTGAGCGATGCGTCGAGTGGTGTGCATTACTTTGGGTGCTTCCTTGTGGCGGGAGGGTTGTATGTGGTTGTTGGTCTGCCGTTGGCTTGGGTATGTATTGCCACGATATTTGTTACCTCCCTGCTCTTGAATTTCCTCCCGCCTCTTTTTTATTTTTCGACTTACACGCAAACGAAATGATTATGATGAAGGATGTATGCTGACCAGGAGATCTTCGTATAGTTACCCACTAACTCACCGCGGTACGGCAAACGCACCACTAGCACAGGCCTTCAGCTCACTATCGGCAACACATCAGGCATCATGTCCGCCTTCATCTAGTATGCTACCCTCATTCCCTTCTATCCCCTTCTCCCTACTATATGTACCTCTTATCAACCTCCCAAGAGCCCCCTGAACTAACCGCCCTCGCACAGTCCCACACCGGACGCACCGCGCTATATCCGCGGCCACGCCGTAACCCTCAGCATGGTCGCCCTAGGCACCCTCATCTACGCTTTGATGTGGTGGTGGTACGACCGGGAGAACAAGCGACGTGACACGGGCGAGTCTTCGGCCGTGACGAAGAATAGGGACTTGTCTGATGAGGAGTTGAGAGAGCTGGGAGATGATAGCCCGCATTATCGATATACCATATAACGTTACAATGTGTGACTTGTCTTTGAATATATATATATATATATATAGGGGGAAGATCTTAGACGAGTTGTTCATTGGACTAGGGGCTGGCTTGCATAGACAGATAGAGGGTCATGAACGGAACCATTAATAGAGGGCGAAAAACGCAATATTCGACAACGAGCAAATGAGTAAACAGTAAGCTGTTCATGTGGTAGAGCCGTGAAAATCATACCACAGTTTCTTATCATATTAAGGCTTTCAGAGGCTTGTGTCGAGTTGATTGGATTCAAGGCAATGATGAGAGGCTTCATTATTATTATTATGGGGGAACAAAGGCTAGCTCTGCTCTGCACTCCGGCGTCTTCATCGACTCGTTCCGTATATATCCATTTCCCGTTATCTACTCGACAGCGTTCTCACCCTCCCCAACCTGCTGCATCTCAAAGCAGAATCTCATATCCTGTAGGATCAGACCTTTTTTCACATCCTCCTCATCTAGATACCTCTGGCACAGCCCGCGTGCCACATAGATGCTCTCATCCCAAAGCCTCACTGGCCACATCTCCAACTCCAAGTTTTGCCGCTCAATCAACCGCCGCTGTTTTCTAATCATGGGCATCCAAACCTCAATGCTTTTCTCAACGGCTGGACTTAACGGCAGATATGGCGTGAAAAGCGGGCGACGAATAGCTAGGAAGTTGAAGGCATGCAGAGTAGCCAATTGTAAGGATGTCTGAAGTACACGGTCCTCGACGATTGTCTCTTGCACTACCTGCTCGTCGGCTGGAAGCTCCTCTTGGTCTGGCTGGTCCTCTTCAGGCGTCTCTTTCTTCGGTGTTTCGTCTTGCGTAGTCTCTTTGGGGTGCTTATCTTCTTCGATACTCGCCGTCTCTGCCGGGGCTACCATTTCAACAGCAGCGGTTGTCTCCTCTGGAGCTGCGTCTTCCGCCGTTGTCTTTTTGTCTTCACTTACATCATCCCACGCCGGGGGAAGCGATGCGCCAGGATAAGCCTCCGCCAATCCCCGCTGCACTCTCTCAAGCATATCTCGAACCTTGTCAGGGGTCCATTCCAGATCGACTTCCAATGGTACAGACAACCAATCGTGCTCGTGCAACTGCGTGAAATCCGGGACCTCAGAGCAATCGCTACATCGCGTCTCTTTGCACCAGCGACAGTTCATAGATTTTACAAAAATGTTCTTATCACACAGCGCACAATCATTGGCGTCAGAAGCCACGATTCTTGCGGCGCCATCTTCGTAGCGCAAGGTTGGCACGGAGGCAAAATGTGTAAGAAGGGTTGCGGCCTCCTCATCATAGCCACCCAGAGGAAATAGCTCCCATGGGATGCTTCCAACGAGCCCTTCGTGGAGCGGCTTCACATATTCTTCCAAGCTAAGAAGTTGTTGAATTGCTCGTATGATCAAAGCGGCGCACTGAGGCCGGGCATGATCGGCCACCCCTAACTTGCCCAACGCAAGGTCGAGTGGTGTCCAGCCGTAGAAGTTGCGCTGATGCATGATCCTCGCCATGGGGTCTTCCCCTGTTTTCAATCTCAAGCCTTCACAAGCCTGGTAAAATTTAACATAAGCTTTCAGCGACGCACGGTCATAATACTCGTTGAACAAGGTGTTGCCAAGGAGAGGATCGACGTTGTCGAGGTGCTCGAGTAGGCCCCACTGAGGCTCAAGCAATAGATCCAAGACCGCCTCGTTGGGGGTTTGGCGCGCTATTTGTAAAGCATTCCTCCAAATGCCTGGTTCGTACGATAGCTTTTGGCAACGAAGCGGGTCGGCACCATGCTCGAGCAGCCACTTGACATGCTTGGCGGACTTACGGTCGATAGCACTTCCCAGGGGAGTAAATCCTGTGGATGATCCCACTGCGTTGATTTCCATCCCGTAATCTAGGAGAAGTTTCACATTCTTTTCTGTAGTATTGGGTCGAAGGATACTTGATGTTGTGGCAGACCTAGCCATGGAGTCTCGATGAGATATGTCCGCTCCAGCTTTCAGCACAGCTTCGAGCATCCTTGAATCGTTCTCACAACAGACGTAAAGTAGTGGACTGCTACCGTCTACCGAGTAGATATTGACCGTCTGCGGGGCGGCTTCAAGGAGCAGCTTCACCATATCATAATCACCCCGCCAACACGCGTTGAGGAGAGGAGTTGCGTGCTCATGAAACGAGATCAGGTCAGCTTGGGCCCCTTTATCCAGCAAGAAGCGTATTACTTCGATACTATCACCCATGCATGCAATATGCAAAGGGCTTTCGTTCTGCATACCCTCGCTGCACTGAGCATTTAGCAACCGGGGTTCGTATTGTAACAGAAGATCGCACATCTTAACAGATCCGCTATCGGCAGCTTCGTGTAATGGAGAACGACAAGGTGCTGGTTCCAGCCACCTGTCGAGCCTTGCGCCGTGATCAAGCAACAAGTGGAGGAGCTCATCATTCTTAGAAGCTATAGCCAAGAAAAGCGGATGTTGATCGTTCACATCGTCTTCGCCATCTCGGAGCGCCTCCAAGTCAGGAGCAAGCTTCGCTTCCAAAAGCATCTTGACAATCTTCAAGTCAGGCTCCTCAGTGTCCAGTGCGAGTTTCAAAACCCCCCCTTTGCCCAGGGCATCGTCCACCGTAGCATCAGCTCCGTGCTCTAGGAGCGTGGAGATGACATCCGAACGTTCATTACGAACAGCCACCCCTAGAGCAGTCAAAGGATGCTGTTCGTTAGAGAGATCATTTATCGGAGATCCATGGGCGAGAAAGAGCTCTACAAGCTCTACTTTCCCATACCTTGCAGCATAAAACAGCGGAGATGCTGCCATCGTCGGAAGACGCTTAGGATCAGCACCTGCTTCAAGAAGAACGCGAGCTACTTCCGGGTTTTGATTCGTGACAGCTTGTGTCAAAGCGTTCTGACAACAGCTCTCCTGCGGATGACGCCACATTTGTTCGAGTAAATCCAAATTTAGGTCAGGTCGGGAAACAAGCAGTTGGAGGTACTCGATTCGAGTCGACCCTACGCCATGTAAGTGATGCCGAGCTGCGGCAGCGTGAATTGGCGCGAGCCCATCGATATTCCTTTGATTTACATCTGCCACCGGCAATAGGATATTAAAGAGGTCCAGTTTGTCGCGGATAATGCAATTTGCTAATGGCACCTCGCCATCTGACCACCATGCGTCAACATCAGCGCCTGCAGCCACGAGCTCTCGGAACACATCTGGATTGCCGTGGTAGAACGCCTTTTCTAGAGGCGATTCCCCTTCTTTATCAGCCACATCAACGTAAGCTCCATAGCTGAGGAGCATTCGCACCGCAGCTGCGTCTCCCATGCTACTCGCAGCATGTAAAGGAGTCCTGCCCTCTACGCCGTCGCAGGTATTTGGGTCGGCACCTCTTTCCAACAGCTTGTGCAGTATGTCTTTGTCCATACTGAAATCTGACCTATCCCACGGATGAAAGACAGCCCAGAGCGGCGTGAATCCCGCCGCCGACCGGGAATTGACATCAGAATCCCATTCTAAGACGAAGTCGGTGGTCTCTGACTGTTTCCTTGTGATGCTGATGGTGAGCACGGACTGGCCCTCTACATTGGTCATTGTCGTCCAGTCATTGGGCACCAAAGAACCGAAGATGTACCTCGAATCGGGGAGCTGCCCAAAGACAAGTGAGCGAGTGGCTTCTACCCACGTTGATGCTGCGCACTCCTCGGAGGGTCGCAAGAAATATCGCAAGACTTCGACACACCCTAGTTGAACCAAAAGAATGATCAACGGATTTTCCAATGTATGTGTGCCACTATTATCAGAGAACTCCCAATCTATCCATGAACACCATGTGTTGAATTGCGGGCATGATCTGTCCAGGAACTGTTCAAGCAAAGGGAGTATTTCAAGCGCGAGATCCCCAGAGCCTTGCAAGTGCTCACCCCATCGCAAGGCGGCGTATCGATAGAAGAGATAATCAGCCCAGAGCTGTTCTTTGGTGCCTACAGGGTCCTCACGAGACAGCTGCAACAGACGACCAAATGAATCCATAAGAAGATACTTCACACATATGAATGCCATATTCAAATGGCGTTGTTGTGGGGTGAGAAGACTTCTTATATAGTGACCAACCGAATGGTGTATGAAATAGACCTGACCATCCTCAGGGTCGATCACAAGAACATCGTTCCATTTCGCTTCCAAGTATTTTTGAAGATCAAAGGCATCAGCCTCGTGCTTTGGTCCAAGACATTGGAGCATATCCGTGACCATTTTTGGAGAAAAAGTATAACGCTCTGGATAAGACGCCAGAAAAGTTATGACTGCTCGCGTCCTCCAGTCGTTATTGAGGGAGTGGAGGTGAGATTTGATGATTTCACGATCTTCTATCCAGTGTTTCATTGCTTCAGGCATATGATCTTCTGTGTCAATGTGAATTTGCGCCTGTTGGTTGCTAATAAATGACTTCTCGATACTGTCGATAGCGGAAATAGCGAACGGCCAAAAAGCTTTTGAGGCGTTTTTGACGTATTGGATTGTAGACTCGATCCATTCTTGATCTACGTTTTTGCGTCGTCCGACTATTCGACGAAGTCGTGCATCAACATAGTTCGAGACATCTTGAGCCACGGTAGCACTCGGGGGCGCAAGGGTGGTAAGTGACAGGCGTGCCTGCTCAACAGCGGGTGTTGGCCGGCATGTGAGCAAGACCTTCAGAGGTGTGGGCGTTGTTGGCAGGGTATAAGCCTCAAACTTCCTTTGGAGAGCTCCTAAAGCTGCCATGAATTCCTGAAAATACTCATCCCCGTACCCTTCTAGGCCATCGATGATTAAAAATGTCGGTTGCTGAGACACGGTGGCACGGAGAGCAAGCCAAATTTGAGAGAAAGCCGAAAGGCTCAGAGGGCCACTTTTCTCATCGCGGTGAAGGTATTGCTGAGGTATATCTTTGAAGCAGATCTTGCTGTGGTTGATCAAACCCCAGGTGAAATACTCCCAGATGGCTGGTCGTGAGTCGTCAGGGGTGCAAAAGAAGCTCAAAACCAACGCAGACTGGTCTTCTCTTTTGAGCTGGTCCGAGATATCTTTGGCTAGATGGGTCTTTCCTTGGCCGGCTTGCGCCACCAAAATCATAGTTCCCTCAACAAGGTCTTGTGTCTTCCAAGCATTTATCTCGTAGTTTCTGAGATGCCATTTACAGGTCTCCAGAGCTACGTCAAGGTGATGCCCAGTGTTGACTTCGAACCACCCGTGTAGTGAGCGCAAGAATGCCTCACACTGGGTGGACTCTTCTTCCGTAAGTACTATCGGTTGTTGAGGTATGTCAGACTCCTCAGCTGGTTCAGCCTGTTGGACAGTCTCACTTGGCTCCGGTGGCTTCTCCGGTGGCTCAGGTGTTGAAGATGAAGACCGAGGAGGGGTAGGTGGACGGCTGTCTTCTGCTGTTTGGGCTAGTATTCGGCGAGAGTTGAACTCCTCATCTGCTTGGACTTCTGCCGTGACTGTTTTCAGCTGGGCAAGGAAGTCCAGAAATCGTTTGTCAGTGGCGCTTGAGAAGCAGGCCATGTCCTCGTGACTGCAATCCATGGTGGTGTCATTTTGATCCGGCGTAGCATCAACGCGCAAGCGATGTTCAGGGACAATCTATTCAGCGTGAGTCTTCATCATCCAAGGGAATCTCAGATTACCTACCCGTTTCTCTGATGAAGATGATGGAATCGTCGTGTCGTGCTTCTCCCAGAAAGACCGTACGCGAAGCAGAGGAAAGTACTGGCGATGAAAAATTTCATTGATCTCGCAAACCCCCAGAGCATATTCACGCATTTCTTGCTCCGTCACATTCTTGTCACTGGGCCCGAAGGCCGCGGTTGTATCTTTCACAGCTTGGAGCACGGCACCTACATCCTGTGTTGAATGGGGCGTGCCCAAGAAGAAAGCGCCGGCAATGGTCGCCTTGGCTGTTGAGAAGCCATCCAATGTCCAACATAGAGATATAGCCTATCTTGCAATGAGCGGAGACATGGGGGTAGGAGTTGCTGAAAGGCTTACCTTTTTCACAATAGCACCTCCCCAAGAATGGGCGATTAAAAAGCACGGCCCGGTCTACAGACACATTAACTTAGATTTGGTAGGCAAGTCAGGAAGGGATCTGTGGACGTACATGATCTGACTTCCTCATCTCACTCTCAAGGTATAATGAGAGATCATAGGCATGGAAAGCAATCGACGCGGCAGACATGTTGGCAGATACATCGCCGTTGTATATGTATTGCCACACGCGACAAGGCTGCTCAAGTTTTCCGAGGAAGTCCTCATCCTGGGTCCAAGTCTTGCCAGAGTCGTCATGATGCCAAGTATCCTCTTGATTTGGACCAAAACCATGGACACAGATGAAGCTGCAGGAGCAAGGTCAGTGGTCTGACGGCAGCAGTGCGGCCTCAAGTCTGATAGCAAACACTTACTTGGGATGCGCGGCATTGGACGGACCCGTATCATACACCTTATACAATCCAAAATACATCGCGACAAGGTGCCGTTCAATTGAGCATCAGGGATATGAACCCGATGAGTTGAGACCATAAAAAAAAGATGATGAGGAGTCACGCGCCGGACAGGACGTCGCAGCTAGGGAAGCCAGCGTAAGCGCCAGCCATGCCTTTTCGCCAGTTCACGGCTTGTGTGCGCTTCCAATGGCCTAGAAGCGTAAGATGTATGCATGGACATGGGTCCTGGGCTCAATCATGGGCTCGGCTGCAGCCGCGCCGCCAACCAACTTTCCTTCGGGGTGCCATTGTATGCAGCTTGAGGGGGCGTAAGGCTGAGTAGTACCGGGCAGGATTACTATTGCTGTCTAATTAGGGGTCCTAGGGGTTGAGATCGGGCCCGAAATCGAGTCGTATCATTTCTCTCCAAGCCTGCTGTGTTGAATCCCGCGGATTGGCTTTAGAATCGTTCATGATGAGGAAGGGCTGAGCCTGGCTTATGCAGTATATCGTCTAGTTTATGCGGCAAAGACTGCTAAGACTCATCCATTGGTGGGCGACGGCGCATATGCGCGAGACTCGACCTGACCTCTAAGGCCCCAAGTATTCATCGATCTCGAGTCCATGTGTAACATTGATCGACGGGCGACACGAAGCGACGCGGGATATTTCCGGCGTCGACATGGCACAAGGTCGAATGGGCGAGGTCGTCCCGATTCTACTCGTACCACCACAAGCGATGGGCATCGCATCGTCTCGCCGACAGCGATTGTAATGTCAGTTGGGCTGGAGGAGACTACTCGAGTACGCAGGGAGGTTTGGGCATCAACTGTTTCAAAGGGTAACAGCTCTCTCATGTCTTCATAGCTAGAAATGTAGAAAATGTGACCAACATCAGGAAGATAGATAGATAGATGCCTTAACATTAAGGTAGTACTATAACCTTTGAGGAATTCAGGAGAACCCTAAGAAGCAAGCAACTTTAGGCGACAGGAACGAGCATAAGGTGAGCGAGCAGGTGCTAGTCACCGTGCTACTCGCGTCGCACTTGCCTCGAGTATAGTTAGCAGATAACTTGTGCACGAAGGAGCTGTACAAGTAGCTGGAGCTGGCCAGGGCAAGAGCCACAGGCTCAAAGTAAACTTGAATGCATTGAATCGCCAGCTGTACAGCCAATCATCTACGCCGATACGTCATACGTGCCCTGGAAAGTCCACGGTAGCGCCAACTTTACGTCCATCGCTCCTTCTCAAACTCGAGTCAATCGACAGCGCCTTCCACTGTCTCCAGCGCCATGTGATCCCTAACACTCACTAAAGGACAGGTACCTTTCATCGCTGTTAGTGGGCAAGATCGTCTGGCGTTGGCGCCGAGTACAGTAAGATGTAATGCTAGGTACAGGTATGCCTTAATTGATTGCCTCACTTTTCTCTCAAGGTTCCATCCTTCATACCATCGCCCCTTTTTCTTATCTTCTCTCATTCTCGCCATTCCATCTCTACTTGATTAACTACTTTCGACACAACCAGTACTAAGAACACGCGCTCGAATTTGGGCTGTGGTACTTAGTAGCTGAAGCTTTGCGCTACCCCACGCGACGCACCTTGGAATTCCAGTCTCGTTGCATCTCACCCCACATCGTCATCGCAATCAGGGTCTCTACTCCCCATCAATCTGTCGGCCTCGCTCCGATCCCTCTTCTCCAAACTTCCAACAATTGCGCCGAGCCTCCCAGGGCTGTAAATACTCAGCGCTTCTTTTTCCTTTTCTACAACGATATATCCAGTCTGCCTTGTACGCGCTCGTCCCCGCGACGATCATATATCCACGATGGCGCAAGCGTCGCAACCCACCTTTATCAACCTCCCGCCTCCAGGGTCTAATCCAGAGACTCCCTCTGAGATGCCGTGTGTTTTTAGTCCCGGCTGCTCTTGCGCAGTCGTCGCATACTCTTTAGGAAGTGAAACTCACTTTTACATTGCAGGGGCACGCCGACCAGCACGACTACTTCATTGAGCGCCCTCTCCACGACCGCCATCAAGGACGGCCATCGCGGCCACTTCCCCCAAGGTCCCGGCCTCGACCGCGGTGCCAGCGGCCACCAGCATAACCCCTCTACAACCAGTCTCGAAGCCGAGCGCGCCGATCGCATATCCCGTCTCGCCGGACTCGAACGTGTCTCGACGCTCCGGGCCCCTCCGCAGCAACCTTCTAGCGGCGGGCAAAGCGCTGGCGCCGGCGGTGGTGCATCGTCTCTTTCTCCACAGACAACGCCTACGTCGACAGGCTTTCCAGCCAACTACCCGGCTACTCACCCGTTGACTCCAGCGTACTTTGATAGCAATGGCCAGCCTGTTGCTGTTACCAAGATGAGTACCGTTGGCACGGCTAGTGCGACAGAAAGCCATGTTGGCGAAGGCGATGATTCCCGAACAACCGCTGGCGAGCGAGACGAGGACATGCTTAGCACAGATACAAACTATCGTGGAGCAGGATCTGTAGCTAGCACAGGCGGTGATCACGAAGCCATGGACGAGGATATGGACAGGATGGGCCAAGTCGCCGACGACGACCGCATGAGTGACGACGGTTCAGCATCTCTGGTCGGATTCGGTGAAGGTGCTGGAAGTACAGTATCAGGTCCCATCTATCATCGGAGACCCGCCCCGGGCTCCTCAGCCGCACACCAGTCATGGAACCTGGAGCGCACAAATTCTGGCCTCAGCGATGCGCGGCGTGATCGCGATCGCGATACCCCGATGGGAGGTGGTGATACGCCAATGACACCAAATGCTATCCAGGAGCGTAGGGATGCGCGCATGATGGACGGTGTTGCTGCCGATCAGGTTACTCCCAGTCGTGCAGGTCAAGAAGGCTTTGTTGACACCACCTTCCGTGGGCCCGTTCCAATGGGCACCCCTCAAGCTCGGGATGTTGCCGAGAACATCGTCCAGCGTCTGGATCACGGTGACACAGGGGCTGGCCCGTCTGTACTAGGGAACACCAGAGAAGGACAATCCCTCGGGAAATTTGACTTTGAGGGGAGACGGGGGAACTAGTCTATCATTGAAACTGTGGTCTTTCTCTCCTTGATAAAAACGTGCGAGGCCACTAAGATGCTGTGACCTAGGGCAACAAAGACTGGGACTGGTACTATTGACGCACTTGGGCGTTCTCGGGAATTTCATGATATGTGGGGTTTGTTCTTTCTCAGATGTAGGCAGGAGAATAGTGGCAACTACCTGTCGTTTCAGCATGTCAATTTCTGTGTGGATGTTAGGCAGAGATGTCTCTGTTAGTCTCTTGAGGCTGATGGATAAGGAATATGAATTTATGATGCAACCAGAGTGTTCAACGGACAATACCCTGTTACAAAGAAAATTTCGATGTTGGTGATTGCGTATTGTACTTGTGAGCTACTTAGGATATGTGTTGTGATAAGGTTGGTATGACTTCACAAAAATGCATGTTTAACAATTTATCGTGATACTTCTACCTCATTGAGAGGAAATAGCATATCTCGAGACAGTTATCACCACTACCTGAACAAGGTTGTTTGATTTGGAGAATGTAGATATCCTCGATTCATTAAGACGTCAATTAAACGGGGTATATCCTCCTCTATCATTTCACCTTTGTCATACGCTCCCGCCATGAATATTATTTCCTCCGCTCCCACCGCTTTGCTTGAAGATCCAAGAATGAATAATTTTGGGAAATGCTTCATTATCGTCATCGTGTCTAAGACGGTTGGGTAACATTATCACATTTCCAAATGTACGGTTTGACTCGAAATGCCAAAAGGTCGCGACCTTTCGTTTAAAATGCCTTCCATCGTGCGTCTGCTTGGGGGTCCTGGCGTGTTGTTAAAGACCACAGAAGTACCAAAGAGACCCATTAAGTCTGACAGATGGATATTGTCTCCTCAAGGGTGATCTTAAGTCTCAGGTATCGCTCAGAGCATATTTCTCGAGGCGAACAAGGCCGATAAATAAGCGGACGTGGTACAACGTAGCTCATGCCTTGAGACTAAAATCGAACAGGTTCCTCGGGAAGTGGGCATATGCCGTTTTGTCCATGGCGGCGTCTTTGGTTCATGACGTGCCTTTTCGGCTGCTCCTGATCATATTTAACGGTAATTGTGCCAGACCAAAATCATATGCAGGCCGAATGGACTTTTCACATATCCAAGTCCTTTCAAAGGAGTCGTGTCACAGGAGTTGTGGCCGTGTGGCTGTCATTCCCCTGACACTCCAGATGCCTGACTTTCCTGCTTCGTCGACTGCTCTTGGGGCTGTAGTATAGTGGTTGCTCCTTGCTGCCTTCAGCTTTGCTCCCAGGCTTCCTGAAGATCAAGCAGATAGACCCAAGCTTATCGCAAGAGGATGGTGAGCAACACGCCCGGAAGGCTTGCCCAAGGATAACAGCGGCGTGGCGTGCTTTGAAAAACACTGCAGTTATTCCCTGGGGGGAATCGGTCATCTGTTTTTTTCGCTCATGTGCATGGGACGTCGATACTGATGCGCCTAGCGACGGCCTGCCAGTCCCATGCGGCTACCCAATCGCCTTTATCCATATGTGCCCACACCTCTTCCAACACCTCCTCGACGCGGTCGCAATTCCTGAGGCCAGTATAGCCACGAATGGATCGTATGGCCTTTCGTACTCTGTCTCGCCGGTCCGGATCGAAGCATGCAATCCCAACCAACATACATGGGATGAGCAGGAGAATTTGCACCGGTTCGGAGGGGTTGAATGATTCCAGAATGGTAAGTGACTCATCCACAGCGCTAATAAGACGCGGATCGTCCAAGGCTGGCCGTCGCTTGGGTGGTGGGGAGGTCTGCTCCGATTTGTCGTATGCATCCGTATAAGCAGATCTAGTGTCTGCCTCATGCATCGAGTTGTGCCGTGACGGGTTTCGAGACGAAGGGCAGCTATGAGGCAGATTCATTCCTTGGAGACCGTATGATGGACCTGCTACTGGAGCAGATGCAGTTGAGACTACACTTGCGGCCATCGAGGCCCTGCGCTGTGGTGTCGGAGACGCGGAAGACGGCATTGACGAAAGACCGCTGATTGTAGAGCGAAAGGAGGCGGAAGGAGGGTAAATCGTTCGGAAGAGATAGATGAACATGGTCTGTTTGTAGAGCAGGCCAACACAAGCTCGGCTATCGCCCGCGGGCCACTGCGGAGTCCAGTCCTGGATCGCGCTGTTGATCTCTGCGGCACGGAAGAGCATGACATAGTCGACAGGCGGGTCATTCGATGCCTTCATATTATCCCTGATAGTATTGCGAAGCCCGGTAATGACGGCCATGTAGCGTAGAAGTCCATCTGCTACTCCTAATAACCGTGGTGGGTCGATAGGTGTGAGAGGTTCCCACTCCTCAGATGACAGCCGGGGTACTCGTAAATCCGGATGCCAAAAGAGGTCATCGGCATAGATGTGATACTGGAAGATTTCTGTAATGAACGCATAAAAAGCAGGGTCCTGCGGAGGTGAATGCTCGATCAATGTCTGATAAGCTTTGAGATGGAGGCGATGTTCGCCGGTTGGGTTTCCTTCCGCTCGTGTTTGAAGCAATCGGCAAAGAATCTGAGCATATCGGGCAGAAAGTATCGTCTGGTAGTCATCCGTGTGGAACTCTGGATCGTTCTTGTCCACCGAGTTGGCGATGTCCTCGTAAAACCTCTTCATAGCCTCATCATGATGGTGATCTGATCGTTCTTCTAGCGCTTTTCGCGTTATCGACGGGTTATCCCGGAGAAGCCTCACTCCGTAAGGAGAGTCGAAATCGATGTGTTTACTGCTGACAGATAAGATAGAATGCATCAGCCCCAAATGTTGATTTGCGAGATGAAGGATGATATCCTTGAACGCATTCTTGGACTCGCCCTCCACAGTCAACACATTGCTAAAGTGATTAATGTAATACTTCCAAAAGATCTGGTCCTCAGGAGTTTCGACTCCATGAAATAGAGGATGCAAGGTGATGTTAGGCAAGCTCTCCCGCCTAAAGCGTTCTGTCAATTGAGTTAGTAAAATCTCCTATAGTCAAACGGGCGGTGTTCTTGCCTTCTTCGGCTTTCTCTTTGCCACTTTTCCAGACCTGCTTCTCATGATAACCCTCACATACCACAGCGTTCTTTTCACAATTCATGCCTGAGGAATAGTTTTAGCCCATCATGCTATGTCAGAAATGTTCGGGAAATGGACTGTACTTACATCTTGGCTTTGCCTCGTCACACTTCTTCTTTCGCTTTCTGCAAGTAATGCAGCCCGTCTTGGAGCGTCCCTTGGTCACTTTGTTCGCGCTCACCACGGCATTTAAAGGATGCTTCCTCGGGCGACCGCGAGGTCGCTTCTGTTTCAGCTCCGGGTTGTTCGAGGTTTCCGACGGCAAATCTGGCGCCAGAGGTGCTGCCTTCAAATCGTCAAAATCGAATTCGTCGTCCACAGGCTCCAATTTTGGCACAGTGAGGACATCGTCGGAGCCCTGCTCCCAGTGCACGTCCAAATCAGCCTCATCCTGCTCAGGATTACCAGCCCCCCATGATTCCTCACACGAAGACGAGGTCGAATTAGTCATTGTGGGAGCCGACGAGGCGTCGATTTGTGTATCCATCGCGGTACTGGTGGGAGACAATTGGCTGGTGGCTGGGATCTGGTCGCCCCCCTGCGACGCGGGTCGACAAGACACACCCATGATCTGGGCCAAATTTCGGGATCTGTGACTGCTTTGTGTCTCAACCGCAGACGAGTGTTGGTTGTCGGCCCAATTCATATTCACATCCATATCGCTCGCGCTCCGAAATGATGGGAGCGCACGATTCATTGCGCGATGATAGCACGAACATGCCCACTAAGCATTGAGAGTAAGTCCGCAAGCGAGGACCAAGACTCGCCTGCGAAATCTTTGGGAAGGAAAGGGAAGGGAAGGGAAGCGCTCGCTCGGAGATGATGGAGAGAAGTCGAAATCAGAAGAGGAATGGACAGCAAGCACGACGGCTCAGATACATAAGGTGAAAGGACAGGAAGATACTGGATGTGGTGGAGACGGTGGCGGCGGGCGGGCTCGGTGCCGGGTTGGGTTGGGATGTGCTAGCTCTCGACGCCGCAGCTCGGGCGGCTGACGGATGCTGGTGCGGTCGCCCAGGACAGGCGAAAGCGATTGAAGATCGCGAGTGAAGGGGAGGACTCGGAGGTGGGAGGAGAAGGCACTTGTCCATGGAGGGGCAGTGGGTGGGGAGGTCTTATTTGTTGGTGGCCAAGGCCTCGGTAGGAGGGTGCCAGGGTCTTTGAAGTCGCGTTGCCCACGCTGAGCAATGTGCATGCGAGCTTGCAAGCATGTTGGGCTGGGGGAGGGAGCAGATCCCCCATGAGCATGAGCGCTGATGACAGTCTCGCGCGATCATCGTAACCACCATCCGTTTCCAGAGCCCTGTTTGATCGTGGCTTGTAGTGGATGGACGACAACGTCTCAGAATGACAATGAAAAGCAATCATCGTGGCTCTTGGGTGCGCGGAGTTGTACACGGAATGCCTACTATAGTATCGATGTGAACGGGGTACGGAACAAATTCCTAACACAGTCCTCCCAGCCCATAGCCAGGACCTCCTACTTGTGCATTACTGGTCTCGGTCTTCTTTCTTACACCAACGAGTGCATACAAATTAGATTGCCTCTTGGTGTTGTTGGCTGTACATGTACAAGCGAGCACGACAGTTGAGTGCACCTTGCTGCATCGTCATACCACAACGCCGACGCGGTGGGTAGGATCTGGATGGCTGGCGGCTAGTTCCCAAGCCATCGCTTCTCTTCTCAATACCTGACAGCGGGTGCCACGGTTTCCCGTACAAGTACAATGTACGAAGCGAGTACATAGTCGTATGTTTTCGCCTGCGAAGATAGGAGCGCAGCTGGGCTGAGTTAGCCCAGGCTTGGCTCTCGTCGTTAGTCGACCTTGACAGTCCGCACTTCACAAGCCCTCCTGCAGCTTGGCAACCTTGACGAGGGGCCACAGCCTTGGCATCCCTCTTTCTCCACCTTGGCTCTGGCTTGGGATGTGGATTCTTGTAGGGATAGTTTCCCATCCCTTCCCGGTCTTCAATCGTTTAGCGCCGCCTAGGTGGTCCCTGCGGCTTGTCAAGAATTGCTATGGGTGCCTGGTACAACCATTTTGCCCCGGCTACGATACCTGGTCGAATTGTCAGCAAGACAGAACATCGAACCGGTGCGGTTGCTGGTCTTGGAAGAACGGCATGCTGATCTCCGGGAACGTTGTACGAGTAGTCAGATCGAGGCAAAGCATTGCAAGGGCTTTAGAGTCTGCCCAAGCACCTCAATGCTAGCCCGTTTCTGTTTTCGATCGCTTTGACGATTGTCCATGAGTTGAAGCCTGAGAACACTAGATACATACGACGGCGAGCTAGATGGAGCCCAAGACGGAAGATCAGCAATGTGCGTTGTCGATAGGTGGAACGCGAGATAGTAGCATGCGGAAGAGCAAAGGCAGCCGGTTTTCGATACAAGGCTTGCTCACAGCTGGTGGAGCTCAAGGTCCTGATGAAGACGTACAGTCCAATCCAATCCTATTCGGCTTTTAGAGAGGGAGGGTGTCTTAGTTGATCGTGGGCAGGTTTATGCTTCAGGTTGAGGAGGGTCCCGCTAGCCGTTGCCGATGAGCAGAACATCCAACCGTCGTGGTGTCGCACGGCATCCAAAACGCAAGGCCAATCAAACGAGGCCCCGTGAGACAAGTCGCATACCACCATGCTAATGGCTGCTTTCCGCACGGGCATGCTGTAGCATGATATCATGTATCGGTTTAGCTGGGGCTGGTGGTGTGGTGTCGCGGCAGCATGTTGCTAGCAGTACTGGCAGCATGGTTCTTCGGATCCTTGCTCCCTTGCATCGAGCGAAAAGGCCGTGGTGCGGTACATGCGATTCTTCGGCATTCGCCATAATCTGCCACATCGCCTTGCCGAGTCCTAGTGCTACGTAACGTATCGTATCGTATCGCATCGCATAAACTGGCTGCTCACCTATTGGAACGTCCAACCCGGATCTTCAAGTTGAGCATCATCAGAACAGAGGGCTTGCGACGCTAAGGAGATCAGATCGGGTGACGCGCAGACGAGGCCCTGTTGCGGGCTTGCTCGATTGCCAGAACGAATGTGTTGTTTCCGAAGCCGCTTACGCAATTGATGGATGGGTATATGTTGCTAGGCCATCGCCTATAGTTGAACCGGGACCTTGATGAAAAGCAAGGCCCGCAGAGGCTGGGCACTAGGGTGCCTGCCTGCCTGTGCAGTACTCAATTGGTACTTATACGAACAGAGCCAGTCGTGTTAGCGTGGGAATCGTTCACTAATCCTGAGAGAAGACAGAAGTTCGAGGAGAGATGGCGAAATAGTTTCAAGGGTCTGTTATTGCAGTAATACTGGTGATATCCTCAGGCCAGCAAGCAGGATGCCGGACTTACAGAATTCCCGTTACTATCTTGAAGTGAATTCTGTAGGTAGGAACGATTCAGAAAGTCGAGAGTGCCTTCCTTCCCGTTGATTTTTGAAAATTGCGGGTAAGAGCATGTTACTCGTCAGGAAGGAACCTTGTGTCTTCATCAATAAGTACTACTACTAGTACTAAATGTGAAAGCAAGATGCTGCTGCTGCTGCTTTGCCCTGTTTCGTAATAAAGTATTCTGTACCTTGCTTCAAACAGCAAGGAAGTCAATGATTGATCGCAATCAACATAACTTCACATTCCTTGTCACGGTTGTCCTGATTGTTACGACACGGCCTACCCCGGACTCCAGGCGCTGGTAGCTTCAGTTGTGGCTGTGGCACGATCCAATACCAGTAGTCACCCGTGTAGGGATGTTCTAACGTCAGCCCGGGCAATATGATAGATATCGTACTTGACTGTCTACTATCACGTCTTGGAATCGACTACAAGTAGGTTGGTGATAGCCCTCCGTTGGCCAAAACCAGACGTAAAATGTTATCACAGGTCTCTTGAACCAGTCGGCAAATTGGTGTCTTACGACCCTCCCGAGCCCGAGTCGGAGACTATTGAACAGCTAATAATTGCGGTTAGCATTCAGTTATGTCAGAGGACACCAAAAACCCCCACGCTCAGGCTCAGACTGGGGCAAGCGAAGTGGATGTGGCTGCTCCCCGCAGAGTCATGCTAAGCGCCCGCAACTTTTCTTTTTGCTTGTTGGGGATATCGGATTACCAGTCCTTGCAAGCTACTCCAAGTGAATCGGGGAGAGCTTTCATTGGGCCTATGCTATCCCTTTCAACGAGCAAGTATCGGTATCACGACGACCTGTCGTAAATTTGTGTTGAGCAACGTTAAGTGGTTGGTTCGTCTAATTTGGCAGAGCAGCATCACCGTTGTTGCATGCATCTGCCTGCTTTAAGCTAATTACTCACTTCTCTTTGTTGGCGCAATCACACATCCATTGAAAATAGCACCATGGCGCCGATCAAGTGATCTCCCGTCAACGCAGAACGATTTTCTCGGCGCATTGAGTGCCTCGTCACAGCCGCGTTGCCTGACCCACGTTAGCGTACGCTTGTATCACTATTGGCGATCTCCCGCCCGCGATGCGCGACTACTCGGTGCGATGGCTTGAGCGAATGAAGGCTAGTACAGCTGCGCGAAAAAAAAGCAGAGAAATTGCGGTGAGCCGGTGTCCTAGTGATACAGAGGCTTTGGCTCGTATCGAATACACCTTGGACTCGCTGGAGGAATAGAGGTGTACGTTGGAAAGACCCTGTTGCTAAAAGAGGCACAGTCGTGGACCATCATCTTCCGCCTACAGAAAGGGATACGAACGGCTCTCGCTCAAAACCATTTAGCCTGCTCCGCAAGAGTTTGTTTAAGCTATTATCAACCAAGAGCTTGTTCAACGCCCCGCAGGACCGGCCGGTGTTGGTGCCACCGAACCTGTTTTCTTCGGTCCGGCGACTTTAGTTCACTATCACTACGTATAATATAACATGCGTGACGAGACGCCGTAACGACCAGTCAGGGCTTATGCAAGCCCGCGACCAACGGACTGACTTAGTTCCATGTCGGTAGCTGGCGCAACTGCAACAAGACGCCCGTGTCTCGGAATCTCGGGATAGCCAGAAGGACGATCTGATTGACTTTCATCGGAATAGACGATCGGGAATGGGGAATTCATTGTCATCCCGGCGGATTTACTTTCAAATTGCTGGATTTCTGCTTATTAGGGCTAATTTGTCCAAGCAATACCCATACCCGGACCCGGCGTCTCACGTACATTTCTGCAACGGAATATTCCCCGGAACCCTCTCGCGTTTCAGTAGCCAGACTCAAACGTCTTCCAGTCGTACGGATGATAAAATCCATTTCCGCAGTATCATGTGCTTTTGATTCCATCGTCCATCTGCATATCACAAATGACATGATGCCATTGCGCCTCGACCCGGCCGCTCAAGCGGCTTGGCACTGAATCTCACTACGTGCGAGGTGGATTCTGCCGATTGCTAGAGCTCTCCACTGATGCACTAGGTAGTCTAGACTTTCTGGTCAAGCTCTATCATGCAAATCATTCTTTTCCCATAATCTGACATGCGGTTGGTTCGGGCAGTGGATCACGATTAGGCAGGTGCTTGGGCCTATCCTCTAAACGAAGAAGCTAATAGCTACCTTACCAGGGAGGAGGGATTTTGAGAGTGGGTGGGAGGAAATAGGGTAAAAACTTGAGCCTGCTAAAAGGTAATTAATGCGCATTTGAAGGGGAGGGCAAGACCCGGACCAAGGTGTGTGTGACCAGCTGATCGAGCGACCTGCATACGGATCTACAAAAGCTCCTGCGGAATCCTTCCCATCCTCGAGGTACTGACCTGGGAAAGAATGGTAGGAGATCTTGTGCGCGCGCGCGAGGCACTCGGAGACTTTGTAATAAGAAACGGGTGCGTACCCGCCCACTCCTCCTCTGACAGGACCACTAAAGTAGGTGAACCCTGCAGACTGGAGTGACCCGGAATAAAAAAAAAAAATTTGAGTACACTACCGACAGAGAAGAACAGTGGTGGGAGAGAGAGATCGAGACGGCGCTTTCGCCAAGAGAGAGCTACTGAGATGTGGCAAGCCTAACCAGGTCTCAAGGGTCTCAAGCTAGGCTGCTTTGGTGGTTAGATGACGATGGGCGGCGAGGCTCTGTAAGACGGAGAATACCGAGCTAAATGATCCCCTCGGACTTGGTTTGCTTGCCACAATGGATGTAAGCTTCGCGCGACGGAACGGTTTTACAACAGAGCGAGCGCATCGTTTATATGTTCATCTCAGCCTTGGAGGCTAGCAATATCTCATCGTAATCACTGAATTCTTGAGCAGGCTTGGAAAGGGGCTGCACCTCGTCGTATGTTACTCTCTTGGCCGAAAACATCTGGGTCTATATTAAATAGATTGGATGATAGGGTAGACTTAGTTCCAAAGATGATCACTGAATTGTTATCCTGATGAGATGTTGCAGTTGCGGGACAGTATCTTTTTTTCTTCTTCTACCCATATATATTACTCTAAATATTTGGCAAAAGCTCGTCTACGATTATGGACGCGGTGCAAGAACTAAGTTTGTTGAATGATAGCGTAGCACTTCAAGCTACCCTGTTACAAACGCATTGCATTATGCTTACATCGAATAAACTCAACAGAACTCCAAGACCATTGAAATATTCTGCAGACACATTAATGATGTTACTCTGACGTGCCTGCAAAATGGACCCTCCTTGCAGGTACATTGAATGATACATTGTCTTTCCTTGACTTTTGCCTAAATACCCGTTTGATCCACAACTTGAAGGGGCCTTTCTAAGTTTTCTTTCGCGGATGGTGCTCCGTGACATGTCACTCAATGCATCAACGGAAAAATATCTCCAAGACAGCCTGAGAAATGGAACCAAGAAGTAGGCCTCACTCGACAACACAGAGGTCTAGCCGTTGGACAGACAAATGTGCAGAGAGGTATGCATGCGATCAATCGATTTGAGCACGAGGAAGATAATCTTCACCTAATAGAAGAACAGTAGGTAACGATTTGACCAATAAATTTTCAATTGAAAGTGTTGCATCTCTACTCACTACCCTTTTGCATGAAAGCTGTCCTCAATGCACTACTACTCTTCGGCGCCCTAAGGACACCCCTACTCTGGGGCTTTCGCAACTTCTTTGGCACTGTTTCGACACTGAGCCCTGGAGGCTTTTTGTCCTTGTAAGTAGCTGCTTCGGCAAGCAACGGCACAGGATCCTGCTGAATGACAGACATAAAGTCTACATGATTCTCAAGCGTGGAAGGTTCTGCAAGGGTTGCCGCGGCTTGACTACCGCAGGAGTATCTCCTGGGTTTCCGTTGAGCCTCGTCGCGATCGACCTTTTCCTTGAAAAAGGCAGCTCTGTCTCGCTTCTCGGCGTCCGAATCTTGTTCACCGAGCACCCAACTTGATGAGCAAGGAGGATCATCTGATGGCTCTTCAAAAGGTTTCCAATGAGTCGCCGGGGTCGTAGGGGTTTTGAGTATGGGCGCTCGGCTGCGCTTTCTGAAAAGTGTACTGAAAGTTGAGCTTGGATTACGTCGCTTGTGATCATGCTCTGTGGCATTGGTTGAGCCACGAGACTTAGTATGGCCTTGAGAAAGTCTTTGGCGCGTAGTCAAGTCTGATCGAAGAGAAGACGATGGTACATCCGAGACTTGCGAAAGATGATCGACCTTTGAATCTTCACTTGGAGGCGTTTGTTTCGCATCCGGAGAGCCGTAGATGTCTGTCCGGGTAAAAAACCGGGCATCAGATCTTGGAAGTATTGTTAGTGCATCATGGCTTTTAGCTCGCTCCAGCGCAAATGAGCTCTTATGCGAGCTGTATCTTCGGAGCAAGCTCGCGCGGCAGCCTGACGGACGAAGCTGAGGATAGTCAGTCTCCCAAAAGCCTGCACGTACTGCTTGCTCATGATTGGAATGTAGGTAGTCCTCAGTCGACTTGAAGACAACATCCCAATTCTCATCATCAACTCCATAACGTGCATCTTGGGTAGCGGCGAAAGGAGGCTGGTAAGGTTCATAATCTGGAATTGTGGGCGAATGCTGCGGAGCTCGCATTTCCCTCCCAACAGCTTCTTGCCCAATGCCTGGAAGCTCATCTCGCGTAGAGTCGAAGGAGACTGGAGCCGATGGTCCAAACGGATCTGGATTAATCCTCGCCTTGGTCCGACGAAGTCTAGGCGTTCTCCTTTCAGCTAGTGGCCCATTTCCGCTCCGGAGGCTTTGGTGATGCGGATCATTCTCGTGGCAATTGTTATCCGCCAACATGCCTTCGTAGCCATCTGTGTCCCACGAAGGTGGTCCCCTTGTGGTTTCGGGCGCTTGCGACCGCCGCCGTCGAAGTCTTAGGGGTGCAGGTCGGAGCTCGGGCATCACGATTGAAGCCGTCTCGACGGCCTCTGCCAGATCTCTGTGTGCTTTGTGGATGTCACTCGAGATATCCTCTTCGTCGACCGTACCACAATTGCAATCTAATTCAATAGATTTTCGAGAATGCCGACGTGTCTGACTATGAACCGACAGCCTCTCATCTGACGTTACCGAAGGGGGACGATAACTGTATCGTGTGGAGCCCATACTCAAGGTGTTGATGCGTGAGATACGACTATTTGTTCGCGTTTTCAGCGGATTGGACAACTCTGAAGACACGTCAAGATCCTTTAATGAATCTTTCGCGGGACCATTGTCAGCACTTTGTTGCGAGTATATGGAAGATGCCTCATGGACTCGACTGCACGTGCTTAGTGAGAATGGTCGCGAACTAGGTCGGTCGAGAGAGTGATCCGGGATGTCTAGTGCAAGATCTTTGTCTTCCGAGAAAACTCGAGAACTTTCACGGCCAATGATGGCTGAATGACGGCTGCGGGACCAAAGACTACTCATGGATAGAGATCTTCGTCGGAGGCTGGAGTGTGAGGGAGCATCCATTTCCGTACTGAGAGCAGCTTCTACCGCGCGATTTCTATCTCCAAATCTAATAACTGCAGATGAGTCAACACCAGCGTGAGCATTGTGGACAGTGTTTGATATGGCCGAAGAGCTTGAAATGGCCTGGGGATCCAGCAAAGAAGGAAGAAGTGAAGTCAAGGAACCCAGATTTAGGGAGAGTCGAGGACATTTGGCGCCTGGGTCAGCTTGAGGCTTAGTGCTGCACGACTCTTGACTTTGAATTGACTTCGAGGCCGAACCATTGACTAAAACTGACGGATTGTTGCGCTTCGCGATAGGGGGTATACCTGGGATGAGGAAGAACTTTCCCCATCCAGGTGTCCAAAACCAGGCCTTAGTTGGGCGCAACAATTCGCAAGGCCGATCGGATCTTTCTGAGAGAGCCTTTTCTATGAGATACATCCGAGCGTACTCTATTGGAGACAACCTTGGCTCTGCCAGGGTGTACTGTTTCTGAGTGCCACTTTCATCTCTCCTCAATGCCTGGAAGCTGATCTCCGATGACAGAGACGGTCTTCGAGACATTGAATCCGACAAATGATCCCAGCGGGATTCAACAGTCGGGCCATGATGCAAGGAAGAATCACCTGGGACTCGCTGATTGAGTTTATGTGTTGGCCCCAACGGCGGAAGCTTGGGGGTTTCTGACTGCGCTAGAAGCGGAGTACGAGGGAGGTCGTCTGAAAGCATGGTCTGCGTAAGAGCCTTCTGATCCTGTAATTCAGATTTGGACCTCATTCGGCGTGTAATGCGACTCCACATTCGGGGGGTCGCTTTCGAGTTGAACGACTCCGGGATGGGTGGAAGTGGTGGAACCGGAGAATCTCCCCTAGGCGTCCGCGGCCGTTGCTTTCTGGCAGACTTTGAAGGGCTCTTCATAACTGATATGACTTTTGTCACTTCCTCGTCCTGACTCTCATCGCTGTCAAAGTCGTTCTACGCCTCTGGACAGGATAAATCTTTGAGGACCAGGAGGCCTAGAGATGCCTTCTCCGCCGACGTCATGTCGAGTTCTCGGGCGAGGGGATGTTCGTCAAAGTCTGATGAAGATAGAATCCTGGTGGACGAAAGCGATCGAGAGGTTTCGGGCACATGGTCCTCACAGAAAGCTGATGGGTTAGTTTGTGCTCCCATGATTTCCCGCCCTGGAATACCGCTCATGAGTGAACCGGACAGGTAGAGGTCTGGACTCTGTCGCCGACGAGAAAAGCTTGATTTTGGTGAATCATACGCTTGAGTCGTAGGAATTTGCCACGGAACGGGCGATTCAAGTGGCTGGCTGCAATGCTTCTTAGGACCAGGCAATGCGGAGCCACTGTCAGGTCTGCCTGTGAGCGGACCTGTACCCACGCTCTCGACCGAGTTCAAGACCTGGAAACAAACCTCCTCTAGCTTTTTGGACTCCTCTACATAGCGCAAAAGGGCGTTTCTTGATTTTTCGTAGTTAGGGATATTGCACCAGCGTAGCAACTTGGTCTGAAGCACGTTAAACTGCTCTTCGGAAACCAGTTGGTCCACCAACAGATGTTCGTACAAGGTAAAGCGAATGCTGTCCCGAAAGCCGCAGGAATACGGGGAGGGGTCGAAATCTTCGTCGTCTTCGAGGTGAACCGTAGGTGGGAAAAGAGCGTTCACCAGCGCCATTGCTTCCACAGTGCTTGACAATTTCCTACGCGCGGGCTGTAGTTTTTCAACGAGAATCTAGATACGACGAGGGTCAGTTAATCAGCAAGTTATCGCAGTAATCGAGACGACCCACGCAAGCTCGAAGTCCCATGTGAAACTCTCCATAGCGTTTTGAAGTAGCGGTTTGAAGCTCCTCAAGGATCTGTTCCTGAGTACCCTGCAAAGTAATGGACTCCAAGGCTAGTTTCGTGGCTGTCACAAGGCGAAGTCGATGAATCTCAGCCGCGTCTAGGCTAGCAAGACCTTCCAAAGCCTGCTCTAGGAGCAGGCCTCCATCTTCGGTCCTTTGAAATACGGTTACAAAGGTCTCCTTTAGTCTCCTCCGCGGATTGAAATCGCTGCTTTTCGTTCGCCTGGTATGTCTGGCGAGCCAATCAGAGCGTAGTTGGGTTTGTAGTACTGAATCATGATCAAAACGTCGAAGTTTCCGCTGAACAGACTGCGCAAAGCCAACGTTCCGTGGACCAAGCGCAAGATCCTGGCGGCTAACTAGACGTTCGAGTGCTTCGCGCCCACTACCAAGCCACCAGTCCTGAAGCTCAGGTGGTGATGGTGGCATATCGATTAGATGGAGTGGAGGCTGTACGTCGTCATGAGCGTTGATGTCTGAGTACCGAAGAAGTTGATGAGTGGTTGAAGATGTTCAAGTGAGGAAGCCAGTCGAGGTCGAGATTTGACTGCCTCAGGTCTGACCTCGAGCTCACCTAGGGAGGTCGTATTGGTGGTTGATACCGTGATTCATAGTTGTAAGTGAGAGGTCGCATCTTCAGCTCCAGCAAAGGGTCACCGGTGGGACTTATGGGGAATATAATTTTCAATTGACATATATGACTTCATGAAAGCATCTGCTATCAAGGGGATGTTTGGTCCTTGCTTGTTGGCAACCTGAGGTTGATGGGATGTCAGTAACTTAAGGTGAGGAACGGCAAGTGGGATACAGTCACGTGAAGCGGGATGAATGCATCGGAGTTGGCTTCCCGGCGGCGCGCCCACTGAGCCGATCCACTAGGACTTGGGCCACACGCCAAACACCACTGTAACGACAGGTCGACGCCCCTGAAGCTGGCGGCTGCCTCCCACATTACCGCGAGTTATGGGGAGTTTCGGGGGAAAGCCACCCGACAATGGTACCTAGACTGTCTTGGGTAGTCGCTGAACATTAACCTCAGTTGTAAGTTGTCCGTAGGCCAATGATAATTTCAAACAGACTCATTCTTAGATATAGCAGTTCTTCTCTATCAATTGCCTCCTTCTTTTGTTTTATTATCCTCTTCCTTAATGATTGGGGTGGATTATTTGGGGCTGAAAGAATCCACACGCGCCACTGGCTGACCGTTGCCGTTTACCCGCTTTGCGTTTGAGTGCCACCAGTAAGGTAAGCGTACAGCCACGGGTAATACTCGTACTACTAGAACAAAGCGCACCGAGGAGCTTATCTTAGTTTCAGGGGGAAACGGAGCCAACGATCAATCCCATAATCCCGATCCTGACCGGTTCTACCAATTGCCTGGCCACAACACAATTAATAGGGCCGTGGCCGCAAAACACTTCTTCAATGCCTCGTCTCGCTTCTGAGGCACTCGCAGCATGATCAGTGGTAGGACTGGTACGGGCCGTGGGGCGCGTCTGGCGCGTCAGATTTTCGGTTCAGGCATCCATGCTACAGTCTCGCTGCAGGCAACCCACCACTTCGGGGCATTGACGACGGCTCGTCACGTTCATCGGACTCACTCGAGTCCCTGTTTGAGGTCTTCTCCAAGGGCTTCACCATTCTCAACACAAGGCGCAAGAAGAAGAGGTAAGCAGTTGATGCGCTGGTCGCCTATCCCTCTTTCCGAGGACATGGAACTTGACACGTCTCCCACCATGTCAGCGGGATGTGGCGTCACCGACGGAACGTGGGATCGGTCATTGCTATCTGTGGAGTATCGATATGAGGTAATGGAAAGTTACTGACCTTCATGTATAGAGCAACAAACTCACCAAGATGCGCCGGGAGGGAACAAAGGCTCCGAAAAAGGCGAGCCTTCGCTGCTCGTCAAGATGGGCGAGGCAGCCGCCACAACCTTTGCGTCCATAGTGGTCCTAGGGTTTGGCTTCACTTTGGCGGCTTACTTGTATCACAAGGGCTACAAAATAATGGTAGTCCAAAAGATGACGAGGGCTTTCGAGCCTGGCGACCCCGTGCTTGACCTAGCTGCCATCGGAAAGGAGGTGCCTCACCCGCGGGGTGGTGACAATGATCACTGGGTCACTCGGCCTGAGCAGGCTCGCGTTGATGAGATTGTGACAGGCCGCGTGAGTGGCCACTACCACTTGATCATTGGAGAGAAAGGCTCCGGCAAGAGCAGTATGCTCATCGAGGCCATGCGCAAGATTGATGGCGACGGCATCTCTATGTTTGAGGCGCATCCCGACTTGGAGGTGTTCCGGTTGCGGCTCGGCAAATCTCTGGACTATGAGTTCCATGAGGATTATATCGGTGGATACTTCAGTGAACGGGGCCCGCGAGAGTCTACCGCTATTCTTGACATTGAGCGGGCGCTGAATAAGTTGGAGAAGGTTGCCATGAAGATGCGAGAGTACAGAGACCGGCCTCTAGTTGTCATTGTGAATCAGATGCACCTCCTTCGAAACGTCGAAGAAGGGCGTGATCTCATCGAGCTTCTCCAGCAACGAGCAGAGCAATGGGCCGCTGCCAACCTGGTTACCATGGTGTTTAACTCAGACGATTACTGGGTCTATGAGCGCCTTAAGCAGCTTGCTACCCGCATGGAAGTTCTGCCAGTAACAGACCTCCCAAGGAAAGACGCTGTTACAGCTCTCGCCAACTATCGGTTGCGCTACTTTAAGGAGACTGTGCCATCCGAGACATTGGAGCAAATTTACCAGCGCGTGGGAGGCCGGGTAAGCTTCTTGAATCGCGTTGCCAAAAGCAAGGATATGCTGGGTATGTGCGAGAAAATCAAGGAGGTCGAGAAGAGGTGGTTCCTGAATCAATGCTGGATCTTGGGGATGGAGATGGACGACGACGTGATGGACCAGCAGAAATGGGCGGTGAGTACATCAGCAAATGTGTGAAGTAAGGTTTCGAGACTGACGAGAACATAGTCCGCTGCCATGGTATTGGCCAAAGCTCTTGTTGACAAAGAGAAAGAGATGACCACCTATGACCCCGAAACTGGGCACGTCTTGCCCTCGTACCCTTTCCATGTTGCGCAAGAGATCATGACGCGGTGCGATTTCATCCGCGAGCTTGATAGCCTTAACCTCGTCACTATCACGAGCCAGGCAGAGGTGCGAGCCAGTAGCGTGCCCATGCACCGCGCTTTCCAAGAGATTCGTGCCATTGAAGGGTTCGACGAGCACCTGGAGGGCACACTGCAACGTATCGCAGACATTGAGAGCTTGGGACGTACCAGAGAACTGGTGGCCAAGGACTTGGTGTTGGGTGGGCAATACGAAATCGAACAGGGCCGCAGGGCGGTTACTGTTAAGTTGAAGCAGAATGAAGACGAGAAATAGTTGATGACGGTGATTTTTCGTCTTTCAAAAGGTTGAAAGGTGTGAATCGGAGATGCTCGGCGTAGAGGGAGGACTGAGTCTGTAACATGATGACATGTACTATCGCTGATTAGATTTCCTTCGTCCTTGGATTACCTAGACTTTGCCAAGCAATTTCAATTATGTTAATCTACGAGGACCATCCTACGATCTACAAGTGACTGAATTGTCTCTTGGTCTGACTATATTCACAGATTCACAAACAACCGCTCTTGAACTGTCTAGACTTAAACCAGGAAACTGAGTATTGCTCACCCAGCTGAGCATCCATATCTTATCTAAATCTGCCGTTATTCACTTGAATCTGGGCCGTGCTGCTGCGCTCTGTACGTCGTCTTGCCATGCTTCACTCCCCGGCCAAGACCTCTATATATCGCTACTCCTTCTGCTTTCCCTTTCATTCTTTTAAAAGAACCAAAAGAAAAGCAAAGCAAAACGAACCGCAATCGTGCAGTACCCAGAAATCTTCATTAGCAGCAAAATAAACGCCGGAGTTGGAACGGCAGAAAGACCTTTCTCTCTTTCTGATTATGACCAATTCTACTTCTACAACTGAAACCGAGCCCATCGGCTGCGTACAGCCACGTCAAGACCCCAACGACGGAAAGGAGGCTCTCCAGGAGTCTGGTTATCGTTGCAAGTACGCGGGTTGGCCCGTTTACTGCGTCCAGCGAGTATCGACCCAGAACGCTGCATGCTCCAAGTGCATCGCTGCCGGTCGCCCTTAATACATTCAAAGAGACAAACTCGGAGACGCTATTGCTTCGAGCGAGTGCTATAAGTTAAAAACGTTGGTATTTACACCACAGAAGCACTGATGGCTCATCGCAGCAAGGAATCTCGTAGGTCTGGTCATAGATCTTCTCGCAAGGGCCGTCGCAAGTCTTCTCGCAAGGTTTCGGTTAATCCATTGCGTTGGGCTGTTTACGTCTTTGCTCGTGGGTTGGCTAGGTTCAGAAGAGGGAGAAATCGTTGAGGAACATGTCTCGCTTGCTGGCTCAGCCATGCTGCTGAGATCATAGCTCTTATGTAGACAGGTATAAGTCGAATCATGTCATGAACACCAGTTCCCAGCGATTTACAATGCTACTTGACACAGCTTTTGTTACAAAATGAGCTCAAGAGGATCCATGCAAATCTTACTTCTCCAATGCCTATTTGCCTCATCCAGCCTAAAATTGTTCTTGTAATGGAGTAAATCTTGCTGCTTAGCGCAAAAGCTTGAATATATCCTAGTCAGGAAATTGGAATGCTTAGTTGCAGGAATCCGCGTAAAGTGACACGCTGCATTTTAGCACCATACCATCCAACGGGAGAGGCTTGATTTAAAAATGGAAACATTCTCCGGTTCCTGGAAGCTAGCCACTTGATTCACCAGCTGCGGCGTTCCCATGAGATGTACTCTCGGGATTGGCGTCTGCATGTTCCGACGCGGAGAGGCACGCCCATCCCGAGAAAGGCACGCTCACCTCTTTTTCTATAAAGATAGTATTTCCGGACGATATTATAGATCCCGATGCAACGTGAGCTCTTCCCTCCCTTCCCCCGCACCAAAATATCACGGCAATTATGCCACCCAAACCCTTATACCACCCCCTTGTCGCTTATCCCCTGGTCCAGTCCCCATCTCGTCATACCTAACCCTCCGGCGACGCTCCGGCGGCGAGTCCGGAGGGGCCACCCTGGTATTCGTACTTGCTCGTGCCGCCACCACGCACTTTGACAAACCCCACCCAAACGATGTGCCAGCACATCGTCATAGTAGCCATGGCATCATGTGCCCATGTAGATTCCGACGGTAGTCATGCGCGCGGATGGGGAGCCCCCATGTCTCGATCTAGGTTGTGTATGCGGGCCACGAAAGCAGCCAGAAGTAAAGTATCTTCGGGTTTATAACAGTCTGGCCCGCCGAATATGCATAAAATGCCGATGGAGCCGGGCCAAGCAAGGCTCGCCCTGTAGAGCTCGGCTTATAACCTACCGAAGTTCTCGTCCATATGAGGCAGGGTGTCACCCGTAGTTTTGGAGTGCCCATGATGTTATGCTATTGATTCCTGAGTTCGTTGCTACCTCTTGTCTTTGCTTTGCTTATCATGAACCTCTTTACGGCATCAATTTTTGTTTTCTTTTCTACTCTGTTAGAGCTTGTCTGTGCCCAGAAGACATCTAAGAACAAACCATTCTCCTCATTGGTAGTGTTTGGCGATAGCTATTCGAGTGTGGACATTGAATCGTATATACCAGCTCCGGACGGTTCCCTACCAGAAGAGGTAAGGATAAACTCACCTGTAGCTCTGAACTCCAGAAGAATTACATAACATCCCCCGGCGATAAGAAAGAAAAATCTCGTATTGATGATACTATCAGGACCAAGAGACGGCCTCAGGCGGACGATCTTGGGCACAGTACACCAGCCAATACGCCAACGTCAACGCCTACATCTACGCCGTCGGCGGTGCCGTCTGCGACGCATCATGGCGCCTCAACGACGATAACGGCATAAAGCAGCAACAGCTCCCTCGCTTCCTCAAAGACAACCAATGGCGCAACGACACAAACGGCGAGCCCGCCCTGCAAAACCCGCCCAATGAGACCATCTACGCCATCTGGATCGGCACCAACGACCTCGGCAGTAGCGCCTTTCTCACAGAGCGACAGGTACCCAAGGATGTCTCCCTGACGGCTTACACCGACTGTGTATTTGACCAACTGGATCGTCTGCATGAAGTTGGAGCGCGACGCTTTGCGATTTTGAATCTGGCGCCGTTGGATTTGTTGCCACAATATGGGCTGGCGGAGAATGGAGGTTTAGAGTCGACGCAGTTTTGGGAGGATAAGTTGGATTATAATCGGAATATCACGCAAATCAGTGAGAAGATGAGGCAGTATAAGGATCTGCTGAATGATGTGTATAAGTATCAGACGCCCTATCAGGTGAAGCTGACGGACCGATATTCGGAGAGTGAGTTTATGCTCTTTGATGTGCATTCTTTGGTGAGTCATGAGATCCAAGAGACACAATATTCACATTAGTTGAGTGCTCTTACACTAAGATGCCGCAGATTAAGGATATGTGGGACGATCCCGAAGCATACCTGAACGGCACGGCGCCCACGAACAAGAACGGCTTCGTCACGGACTGCGCCGAGTCGACTTGCTCCGACAAATCTGACTGGGATAGCTTTTTGTGGTACGACGAGCTGCATCCGTCTGAGCAGACGCATCGCATCGTGGCAAAGGAATTCGTTGATGTGGTTGGGGGGACTAGCAAGTACGCCGATTACTGGTTCAGCTAATGCGCGTCGGAGATTCAAGGGACGGGATATAATTCAGGAAACGTTACTCGGGGAAAGATGGAATGATTGACGAAGAATAAGTACATCATATGGACATTAATATATTGGCCGAGCTTATCTGTATGCATGTTTTAACTTATTAACAATCCAGTCTCATTGTACTCTCCAAGAAACGTCGATTGTGCTGGTGTGTGTATGCGAAACGGTCAATCGCGTTGTTAACTTTGTATATTGATTATTAGCTGGGTTTCTCTATCATAAAAGGGTATCTCTCTCGCTACTTGCCAACAGTGCATCACTCAGATCCCTCCCATATCGAAAGCAGTCACACCTCACAGGTACAGAGCAGCTGTAGCCACGGTGGTAAAAACTACAGCACAGATCGTCCTTCCGCTCAACCCAGCTGCAACGCCCTCCTCCAGAGTCCGGTTTCCCTCCTGAACGTCACCCGGACGCAGGCAAACGAAGGACAAGACACGTTGGCGGAAATCCTCGCTGTCGTATGGGTGCTTCTGCTGCTGTCGTCCTTGACGGCTTCCACCAGGCCCGCATGAAGTACCCAGACTCGCCGGATGCTAGCATCGTAGGACTCCTCTGCAGTGTACATTCTCGTGTCTGCCCCTCTGCCCCGTCTTCATCGCCTTCATTGTCGATATTACGGTACAGGTCCAATTCCACCTGAGTAGATGGCTCATCCTCGTCGTAGATTCCGTTCATACTCCCTGGTGAGTAATGTAAGTGCTGCCACGATCCAGTCGTCACTCTTGTCGGGGCATATCGAGAATTCCTCACTTAGGTCCCATCTTGGAAACAACAAACTGGGCGAGTGGACTGACAGATTCTGGGGGCTATAGACCCGGGCACAGCAACGTTATTGAAGTGCAGAAAAGGTCGGTTTAAGCCTCGTCTCTTTGTTGGGGCATCTCTGTGGTATAAACTCTTGGAGCATCCTGGTTGCCAGTAGTCGAGATTAGACGTGCTCTTGAGTGACGATCCCTAATCAGCCTTAGTGTGGGATCTTTAGCCTGTGTCAACTGATGCGGAAATGGCCGCCGAGGAAAGAACTCCAATGGATGTCATTCGGACCAGGCTGTACCGAATCGATCATCCATTGAGCATAACTTGTTGAATGACGAGCGAATCTTTACAACTGTTCCACAAAGGCTTCTAGGATTGCCTGGGGCCTGCGGGTTGCCCATTCTGCAGACAAGACTGGCAACGCCTGCCGACAAAGGGCCGCGCTTTCGATCCGCATTCACGGCAGTGTACGCCACACAGATACCTATCACAGCCTTCCACTCGGCATGTGGGATGCCACGAGCAGTCCTGTCCCAAGTGAGTTCCCCCGCAGCGGCAAGTCTTGCGCTTACACTCCAGCCCGGAGTGGCCTTGAATGCCACACATGCAGCAGCGCGACTTGCAGGTCATGGCATTCTTGTGCTTGGAATGTCCTGGAGGCCATTCATTGCCGCAAGGACGACTGCATCGCACGCGGCAGAACTTGGCCGTGTGCTTAGGATATATTGAACATTTGCAGCGGCTGCGAGCAGGAATAGGACACTCATCACCTAAGTGATCAGCCGAGTTACAGTGAATACAAAAGAGGGAGTCGAATCCATGCCCCTGGGGGCCCTCGACGGCGCTATCGAGACAAGCGGGATAGCTGTAGGTCCAGTCACTACTATCACCTGGGCGACTGTGTCCCAATTCCCATTCCTTCAAAAACATCCGGGAAATATGCTGTCTGCTAAGACTACGGCGACGCGAGCGATGATCCAGCTCTGCTAGAGTCAGGGACCTCCAATAGATTCGAGAATACACGACGTTGGGGTCCTCAGGTTCAGCATGCTCTGCAACTGAGTATCGAGAAGAAGCAGGCACACTCCGGCTCCTGGGCTTGTCTTGCGGATTCGTCCAGAAAGCACAACGAGGAGGGGGATACGTGAAGGAGGGCTCGAGAAAAATGTCGTTCTTCCAGTAAAGCGCGTTGTCAAATATGCCCCTCTTGTAGAATGTGTCGTGCCCGGCATAAAGAAAGCGCTGGTGGTGCTCTTGGCGTGCATTGCTGTATTGTTTGAGATGCTTGATTTCGGATTTGGTAAGAGGAGTTTGACGTTGCCTATTCATGTGTTCGCCGAAATTCAAGGTAGCGAATCTGGTGTTATAGGTCTGCTCGCGTAGGAATCGCCGCGTAGGACGATCTCGCTCGAGATAGAAGCGTTGAACAACATCGTGGACGGCGTCTTGCAGTGTGAGGGATCGGTTCGCAGCTGGCTCGTGGAGCGAAAAACATGGCACCTTAGCATATTGTGCGAAATCATCAAATCTGCTGGTTGTTGATGTTGTCAAGAGCATGGATGCTAGTGTTCGCATATCCCAGCCAAGGTGCTTGTCCTCCCGAACAACAGGGCGGAAGTGCATGATCTGCCCTTTCTCTCCAGGCTTGATAGTCTGATGGTATATCTTAGCTCGTATGCGAGCAGGGAACAGCATGTCCTGGATCATATGGTTGGCCATAATGTCCATAGGGCCAAAGCGTGCCGGCACATACTTGCTGAAACGCAGATCGAGGCCATTGAGAGGATAGTGAAGAATATGTTGGCGTGACTCAATAGGTTGATGCTGAGGCTCGCTTGCGCTATGTGGCTGAAAGGCGAAGCTAGCTGCTGGTTGATCAGCAGGTAGTTGGGCCTTCTCTGGGCCATGGTGAAGACCCATCTCACATGTTGCCCAGTGAGTTCAATGTGATTCTCACGGTTGGGAGGTGGGATCGTGGAGATAGGATCATGAGAATGGGGTTGGAGTTGGAGGATTTAAAGGTAGCGGCGTAGATGCTACCTTACCTGTATCTAAGAAGAATCCGTTTGGTGCTTGCTGCCCTTCAGCATCAATCCGAGGCGCCTTAGGCACCTTCCAGGGCGTCGTAGCGGGTCGCTATCGCTTGACTTCGCCTAAACTATGTTGACAGCAGTGACATTGACCCACTACAGTCCCCTAAGCATGCCTCTAGCCCGCTATCAGTGCTTCCTCCTTTAGGAATTAGAGCCATCGTGTTAGTGAACTTCAACTCTTTTCAATTCTTCCAGCTCTACCATCGCTTTGATTGCTGTAAGGCTATTGGCACCGGATAGGCCCTATTTTAGGCAATATTCTTAGATAATTATTAAGCTGTTTATTCATCTTTATAATTCCACGTGCATTTAGATTATTTCTCCTTGTATTCTTATCAACCTACTCCTTCTGACTTATTGGGTAACTGGCGTATCTTCTTGTTAGCACCTCCTTCAAGCGTAAAGCTGTTAACTTGCTCAAGATCATATCTGAGGTGACACGAATCCTGATGGCTATCGCTTAGAAGTGACATTAAAGGAGCTGTCCACCTCAAAGACGTCATTATGACCAATGGAGGAGACATTAAGATCTTTCCGCACATCTACCACATACGCCAATAGACGGGAAGAAGCCTTGGTTGCTCAAGTTGCAAGCCTCCACCTTTCAATCACCTAATTCTGGGGAAACAGAGCAAAGTCAGAGTGTCTTGGAATTTCTTTTTTCTCACCTCGCGATATCTTACATCTATAAATACAGTGGAGTTGAGTTTTGTTAGGTTTCCTAACTCAGAGGAACGGAGCAACAACACGTCGTGTCTCTTCCCAGACGACGTCGAATGCCCCCTTTGCCTTGAGGCTTTCAATGGCATTCTCAGCTGGCTTGATACACTGCATGTCCTTCGACACGCAAAACAAGCCACCGCTGGCCTCACCAGTATCCGTCAGACCCTTCGTGGCATCTGTCTGCAGCTCAACGCCAGTACCCCCATACTCTCCGCTCGTAATTAGGTACAAAGACCTTTCCGCAGAGTCTTCAATCGAAGTTCCAACGAATAAGTGAAGTATAGGTTCCAGAAGCGACACAAGTACAGGTCCCCACCAATTGTCTCCCCAATTTTTGCCTGTTATGCCAGTGGATATGACCCCAGGATGGTTGTGAATGAACACCACATTGGAGTTTTCAGGCTGTGAAGCCAGTCGAGAGAAGAACAGTGTGTTTAGCGTAGCTTGGTGAGGACCGGTCTTAGTCACACCGAAATTTTGTGGCTGGCGTAAATCGAGGTCGTCTAGGGGAATGCTGTCAGTCTCTTCACCAGCAGCCAATATGGAGATGACGCGAGGGGCGTATGACGCCTTGCTCTGGGGCCGGAGAAGTGGTAGCAGTAGCTGGGTGAAAAGTGCCCTGTGCCAATAATTGAGGACGTTGGATGTCTCAAGACCTTCTGAATTTTCTATCTGTCGATTAGGAGCTACGTCTGAAAAGCGGGCTTGGTGGTCATATTTTGAGAGGTGAAGTCACTCACCCACACGGCCTCCAAAGGGAAGATAGCCGGCCGAGAGGAACAACAAGTCTAGGCTTTTTTCACGTTGCTTTACTGTTATCAAAATCAGCAAGAGCAAGATGTATGTGCAGGTTTAAGCTTTAGGCATGAACATACTTTCATTACAGATTCTTTGTACCTCAGACAGGAGCGATACCTGGCCTTCCATCCAAATGATCGTCGCCCGGGGATTCAATTCTCGGAGCTCCTCTAGATATGAGCTATGCTTGCTCTCATTGCGTCCCAGCAAGTAGACGGTCATAGGGGCCTTTTTCGACACCAGGAGAGTCAAAGCTGCTTTAGCAATTCCAGCAGTCGCCCCCACAAACACAGCTACACCAGGGACATCCTTATCCGTCACTTTCGAGTTAGACGCCTTGATAGTGGCTAGAGAAGGCATCGTAGTGGTATCGCTCAAGGAATTACCGGTGTTTGTACGCAGGAGTACGTGATTGAGTTCCGAAAAAAAAAATTGGGTAAGATGGGCAACAAACTTTTGATAAAGACTCGGTCTTCTTGATGTCATATATAGGGTCACTTGGGAGAGACGGTGCATGGACTTTTTGAATTGTCCGTTGTCGACCGAGACATACATAAATCCGGTTAATTCCACGTAATGCCGTCACTCAGCAGAGGATATACAATCTGCCCTGCATTTATATTTCTTTTGTGTAAGGTTAAAAAAAAAGATTTATCATAATTTCGATTGACCATGTCTTGTTTCTATCGTCTTCGAGCAATGAATTGATGGAGTACTACTTGAGCGGCTGTCGAGGTCTTTCTTTTTAAGCTTATGAAAATTAAAATTGGATAGTATGATTAATATGGATGCTTACTTGGAGTACTTCAAGCTATATTAACAGCCTTCACAATCAGATTACCCGGCCGTCAATTAAACTTACAATCTTGATTCCCTGGAACGGAAAGAAAATATAGCGGTTGGTTCTAAAAAGATCGAGTTTTCAGGGATTCTGTAGTGTAGGTGAGGAAGTCATGTTTTCGTGATTTTCTAATTGAATTCCACCGTGGAGAGAGTGACTGGGAGGAGCTTCTCGACTTTTACTTCAAGACTAGTCTTGTTCCCAACTTCGAGGTTACCTGCGCTGCAACGGATGTCGACTTTAACCTGACGCAGAGCATGCCGCCTGCCAACGACGCCTTGTTTGCTATTAACTGTGGCAACAGTGATGATGTTTCTGATAAGAACGTCGACTTAAGGGAGGAAAATTTCGATAATCAGACGGTTCTAGCGCCCACTAGTGGTGATATTTGGGCTGGTATTTGTTCTCTCTGCTCATACTGGCCCTTTAAGGCCAACTGGGTCTTCGAGGGACCCTTTGAGACGCCTAAGCACGACACCGACCAGATCCATGGACGTCCGTACGCTTCCCTTCTCTTCATTTCCAACAAATGGTATCCCGTTACACCTGTGAGCGCCGCACGCAAGATGTCCAAGGGCCACCCGGGCTCAAGTGTGCTCGTTCAAGAGTCCATCGACCACTGCCTTATCACCAAGGGCGCCAGAAACTGCAGTAAAAAAGATCATCGGCGAGTATTTTGACACGGACAAAGTGCTGGACGAGGAGGTCACTTGTCAGCCCAGCTGCGATCCTCAGGATGATTGCAAGCTGCCTCCGGTTGCGGCGGAGGTCCCTAGCGGGGTCATGAAGTGATCGAATATTGGTCGCTGGTGGTTAATCTACAGATGACTTATGAAAAAGTTTTGTTTTTCTAATATACATATTTGCATATAAATATACACATTCTCATGAGTTGCTTTTCTTGGTGAAGAAATGATCATGTTTGGGGACGTAATCATCAAGTCCTGATCATATTACTCTTCTTCCTACTCTACTGGTAGAATTATATAAACAGATATACAGAGGTAAGAAATCATATGGAAAAAATTCAAGCCAATATACGAGTGGATCCAAAGGTTTACACAGCAAGAAACTCCATGCGAGGAATAGTTAATGGGGCGCGAATGCTATACAGCTTGTAGGGCGTGATTTCTCCGCACCTTGTAGGGCGCAATTGCTGCACGAAGTACGCGGCGTCGTATTTTCTTGGCTAATTTTGAGCGGATCAAGTGAGGGAGTTTTATCTTGCCGTTGAGACAGGATGACGAGTACTTTCAGGTAGGTCTGCATTGGGCGTATTTCGCATAATTGAAGTAGCTCACGTCCGGAAATCGGTGCTGAGAGAAGGGAGTGATACTTGAAAGCTCGCATACTCACTAGTAATACTGTGAGCTCTGCCCCGCACTGAACGTACGTCCTATCGGAGAATAAGTGAGAAGCAATGCTATGCTGTTCACAAAGGACTGATTTTTCTTTTTTACAGTCGATATTGGATATATTGAATCCTGCGGCAGAAAGCATAATGTCGGTTCCTTCACTGGCTGAGCCCGAGGACAAGATCCTATGTATCCCCGACCTTAAAAGAGCCGCGTCAAAGAAGCTCTCTAAGACGGCAGAAGGTAGTACTGCCTCTCATGATTAGTGGCTCTTGCATAGCATAATGGACTAATAGTGTACGCAAAAGAATTCTACAACGACGGTGCAACTGGGCAGGTCACGGTGATCGAGAATTCGACCTCTTACGGCAAATATCGGCTGCGCCCGAGAGTGCTTCGAGACGTGTCAAAGGCAGATCCATCAACGACAGTCCTTGGTCGTAAAATCGACCTACCATGCTGTGTCTCACCGGCTGGCATACAGGCCATGGCACATCCCGACGGTGAAATAGCAACTGCTCGCGCTTGCGCCAAAAGAAACGTCCATATGGGCGTTTCCTCGTTTGCTAATAACTCGGTCGAAGATATCCGTACCGCTTCTGAGGCGATATCGCCTATCAACCACGTCATGCAGCTATATTCGATGCAAGATAGGAACAGGCAAGAACGCATCGTTCGACGTGCTGAAAAAGCAGGCTGCAAAGCTATCTTCCTGACGGCAGATAGTCCGGTTCTGGGCATTAGGTATAATGAAAAGCGCCACGACTTCCGGACACCTGATGGGCTTGACTTCCCCATGCTTGAGATAAAGTCTGATTTCATCCGCTCGAAATCCCACGATGAGGGCTTTGTTGGGTTCAACTCCAACAGTCATTCGTGGGCGCAGGAGATACCTTATCTGAGGAGCATCTCCAACATGGAGATTTGGATCAAAGGCGTTCTAACGGCAGAAGATGTTCTTCTTGCCATTCATCATGGATGTGACGGAGTGATTGTTAGTAACCATGGGGGAAGACAGTTGGACGAGGCCCCTGCTACAATTGACGTCTTGCAAGAATGTGTCGAAGCTGCGGCTGGGAGGATTCCCGTCCACATTGACGGCGGTATCAGATCTGGCGTTGATGTCTTCAAAGCCTTGGCTCTCGGCGCCGAGTGTTGTTGGGTTGGAAGGCCCTTGCTCTGGGGGTTGGCAGTAAGTTAATAGATATCCAGCACCCTCAAAGCTTCCGCAGCCGCTAACAATTGCCAACTAATAGTATGATGGCGAGAACGGAGTCAAGAAGATGCTGGATATTATACATGACGAGTTGCTGCACTGCATGCAGCTCACGGGCTGCGTTTCCATTACTGATATTAGTAAAAGTTCTTTGGGCCTTTACAAACGTAATGGGCCCCTTGCTCGGCTTTGAGAGAGTTAGTGAGCGAAAAGATGGTTTTACTATGTAAGGCAATTGATTAATCTTAATATGCAGTTAAGAACAATATCAAAAGGTAGAGTTCTGCCGAGGTAGTGAAGGTTGAGCGTGCGGCTTAATTATGACTTAAGGGGTATTAATTGAGTACATGAGAGACGAGGCCATCGGTTTGCACTTAGTTGAGACTTAACACATGCACTTTTTAAATGCATAAAGATAGCCATCGGCTATTGTACCACAAGTAAATGCAGGAAAATACATGTAAGAATACACGGCAATTGCACTTTGCATGCCTTGTCCTAGTTTGACGCTGCGCACCTTCTAGATATAGAATGAAAGGCCGTCCAAGCTATTTAATACACAACGGTATTATTAATCAGATATTTTTGCAAATCCCAACGTTACGCAAATCTAGCTGCGTATTTTCAAGATCTACTGATTCCTCTTACCCCGGACCCTGATAGGTTACTCCCGAATCCTGCGGCTAAACTGGAGGTGGGACCTCGTTTGGTAGGTATGTATTAGACAACCGGATTCAGGATTTATTGAGTTCTCTGTTTGGTGCACCCCGCTAGGCGCGGTTTAATTAATGGAGACGGATCACACCAACCCTCGAGTCGATCATTGACATATTTCTCTTCAGGAATTTATTATCTATTCCATCTATCTGGCTGCCTCCTTGTCGTCCCGGAGCAGAACTAGGATGTTCCTATCTGCTCGCGCCGATAATGCAACGCCAAGCATTAATACTCAACCCTAACCTTCCCGAAAGATCAAACTCCTAGTACCCTAGTCCTTGCATTGTCCGAGCGTTTATATCATGCGCTCCCTGAACTCTTCTTTTCAAGCCACAAACTCGGTAGGAACTTTCGTGACTATTTCTTGTCATTTACCACCCTAAATTCTATTCATTATGCGATTAGCTTTTAAGCCTCGGCATCGGACGAGGCCGCTCGTGGTCTCCTTCCTTCTCGATAGCAATCCTCCGAGATCGAGACCAGTGTTTCCCTGAGCACGGACCGGATCGATCGATGCGAAACGATTAATGGGATATTCTGTCTGGGGAAGCTTAGGTATAAATATTGCCCCTTGATCCCCCTGAAATACAGTAGTGTCTTCTCTCACCAAACCGGTTCCTACTACCTTTAACAACAACTCTACACCCAACCCAAAGACAACACTCAAAATGGTTCGCTTCGCTCTCGTTTCTCTTGCCCGTGAGATCTTCCCTCGCTTCCTCTCCATTTAAAATCTCGCTTGCTAACATGGCCTCCAGTTGCGGCCTGCACTTTCGCCGCCCCCAAGAGCTTGAACGCCAAGCCCGAGTGCCCCCCTATCGACAAGGACAGCTGGAACTGGCAGCACGTTGGTGAGGGTGGTGGTGACAACTGGATCGGCGAGCAGTGTTACAGCCCTGCGGACTGTGGTGCTGGCTGCTGCAACCCAGAGTCCGAAAAGGGTTACCCTGTCTGCCACCTTCCCAGCACTGTCGACTTCTGTGACTGGTCTTGCCTTTAAAGGATCGATGAGATTTCTCTTACATTGATGATGTAGTCTACTAAAGTTATCAATTGTATTATTTTGCTTTTTGCAAATCAAGTCTAAATCTGGCCCCGCCCAGTGGTCTGTCCTTGAGAATTTGATACTTTCTAAGAGAACTCTCTGCTCTTGTAATAACATATTAACCTCGCTGAAATTTGAAAGCATGTGAAGTTCCTACTGATAATCAACCACCGATTAGTGAACTCCAATATCTGGAGGCTTTGGACTGATGTTATTTCCTGGAAGACTTAAAGCTGTTTATGTGCAGCGAGTTACCAGAATTGAGAGTCCTGAACCGGACTCCCCCGGTCTGATTGGCTGGGAACTATAAATAAGCTCGCACTTTTCGCACTTGCAGTTGTAGGCACAGATAGTTACGTTTCGGAAGTTTCGGTCGATGGGCAAAGTGTTAGTGGGGCATGTACAAATGTCAGCTTACCAAGCGTGGTATCGAGTTGTATTAGGTGCCGAGTGCCGATAGATTGATAACTTAAGTTTATCAGATCTTATTACCAATCATTGGAAATGACTACTTACACTAATCTTGACATCTCAGTTTGCGCCAACCCGTTTGAGCAACCGCGCGCAAGGTGTAAGTTGCCGCGCGGTACTGGCTATAGTTGAATGATATAAAGAGAGCATCGTTGTCTGTGTAGAATATGAACATTAGGCCTTAATAGACTATAATTTTCTTCGTATCAGTCACTCCACGATCATGTCCGCCGTTGAATATTTTCTTGTTGTAGGCGCAACTGGTCGCCAGGGTGGCGCGACAGTCCATGGGCTGTTGTCCCACGAGGACATTCAAGTTCGTCCAGATCAAGTCTATGCACTTTCTCGGCAGCCTGAAGGCTCGGGAGCAGCTAAGTTAAAGGAAAAGTTCGAAGGCATTCATGTTGTTGGCGGCGACTTGAGCCAACCGGAGGCGATTCTTAGCAGACTTCCTACAGGAAGCTTGCCTAGAACAGCCGTGTTCCTCGCCCAAGCTCACGGCCCTACAGAGCTGATGGAAGCAAAAGGTTTCATTTATGCGGCAGCCGCTGCGGGAGTCTCTTACTTTGTATACTCTTCTGTTGATCGTGGAGGCCGAGAGATCAGCGACGAGGACCCATCCGACTGCAAGACCTTTTCTGACAAGTTTCTTATTGAAAAACACTTGAAGAGTGTTTGCAAAAGTTCAAAAATGGATTATACAATCCTTCGCCCAACGTGGTTTGCCGAGAACGCTTGGTGGGGCTTCCCCGGCCGGCTTTGTATGTCCGGATGGAAAGAGACCATGAATGGGAAGAAATTGCAAGTAACGGTCGCCAAAGATCTTGGAAAATGGGCCGCCGAAGCACTAATAAGACCTGATTATTTCAAAGTACGCAACGAAGCAGTGTCCATTGCAAGCCAGGAACTGAACTTCAATGACGTCGACACCATTTTCAACAAACATACGGGCCACGGGGTGCCTGTTACTTACGGGTTGCTTGCCCGTTTCCTCATCTGGATGGTTACAGACTTGAGGACTATGTTTGGCTTCATCGGAAGAAGGGAATATGGCGCCGATCTTCCTTGGTTGCATGCCCGAGTCAAGCCGACGACATTCGAGCAGTGGGTACAGGCCGAAGTCCCTGCGCGTCAGTAGCAAGTCAAAGCTTTTTACCTTCGTCTATGTCTGGTAGCCGCTTGGCTTTCATGACAGGCTTAGAACTGACGTTCTATGAGATTCATCATCATAGCCTGTGTGGTAGCGATAATCAGCTACATGATAAAAAACACACTGTGTTCACTAGCGAATATTAATCCGACTAAGGCGGAACGGGGAAAAGAGCAGAAAACAGCCCGTGCAGGGATATAGGCCGGTGATGCTGGGCTAAAGAGGCTCGCCGATTGCATTGCTCAAGAGCCAAGTCGAGTGCCACGAATTGTCGAATAACGGAAACTATGTAAAGATCTAGTCATCTGACATTTTTTTCTCAAAGCATGAAGCTTGAAGTTCGTTGTGTAGGCTTGATGAGTCCCATTACGACAATAAAACTGAAGCTTAAAATGATATGGTTTGCAGTGTCCAATTATTCATCTACATTAAATCTGCAAATTTGAAACAGGTTTCGACTATGTGTAAGCTTTCGCGATTGGATGTAAACGAAACTTTTCAGGATGCTGTAGTTTTGGGTAGAACATTGTTGTTAGAACGACTATCAATCTCTGCGAGAGCCATCTAATTTTTTCCACACGCTTTGAAAATGTCTGAATATAACGGACTTAGATAAAGTAGAAGTAGTGAAGTAGTGACGCCTCTATTGTGTAATGGAGAAGATGATAACATTCTTCGGTCAAAAAAAATTATGTGAGCATGATCGGGACTTATACAAGAAAAAGCAGCGATGCCTCTGAGAACTTTCCAAGATGAGGTAGCAGCGCCAAGGTAGGCGTGACAGCTCTGTGAGGAGAGATTCAAGAGAAATGTAAAATGAACCTGAGTAAAAGTCTATCAAAAAGTATTTTGTACCAACCCCTCTAACATTCCTTGTGATCTACAAGAAGAACAGACCAACAATAGTGACTAAAATTCCATAGCAAGGGATCAAAGACCCTGCGCCAGCAGTCGTCGGACTTGGGCTACTCCTTGTGGTCGTTTCGGATGGCTCTTCCGTCTCCAGAGCCTTGAGCTTTCCCAGGCCGAGCTCTAACTTCCCACCATCCCACACAGTATAGTACGCCTTTAGAACAGGACTTCCGAGAATCCAGACAGCAGCTTTCGGGCTGATGGGCTCCAAAGCGTGTAGTATGACACCCTGGCACTTGCCCGGGTGTGAAGGATGCTCGCCCAGATTGAAAGCTTCCCTAGGCATGGTAAGGTTAACAAGCCTGTCGCCCGCCCCGACAGTAAACGTTAACTCAGGATCTAGATTCTCCATAATCTCACAGGGAGCGCCCCAGATACCTAAGTCCCCCAACATCTTGATCTCTGGGCTAATAGCTGCGTACATATCCTTAGCCGTTTGCTTATCAGGTGTCTGGATGTAAGCGGTTCCCGAGTCAACGATAGATATACCATCAGAGAAAGGCTTATTCGTAGTTGAATCTTTGATGGATTTCTTGTTGACGAAGAATGACGGGGTATTGATGAACCACTGGCCGAACATAGTGGTGACGGTGGCGTTGAACGGGACTGTGGTAAGCGAACCCTCGTATCTGTTGGTGTCTACACCGCCAAGGGTGAGTTCACCTGAAGCGCTATTGCCGGTGTTTAGAGCGAGCCCAAACAAAGGTTTGGGTAGTTGACCGGATTCAACAAGGCTCCAGAATGTAGTGGAAAGATTCGCCTTTAGTTCGTTGCCGAGGATGGACGCCCCAGGAGGTCCGAGACCGAGAATGCCATCAATGCCTGGGCCTAGAGGGTGCTCTCCTAGATCTTCTGGGTATTCATCGGCGACGAAGAACGGTTGGTCTTCTACCTCAAGACCACCAATGCTCACAACGTCCGACACAATTTGGCCTTTCGATGACACTGGTTCGGCTAGAGGCTCGGCGTCGGCCGCGGTATCATAGCTAGCCTCAATCCGGTACCCGGGCTTTCGAGAGTAAGTTGACGATGAAAGAGGGTCAAACAAGTTGTAGTTGCTGCAAGTTGTGCACCCTTTCTTAGCGAGGACGAGATCTGTCGAACCAGTATCGAAGAGGACGTTGCTAGGGCAATTAGAGGCGACCATTCATAAAATGACAGGGGACTTACAATTCCTGGGCTGGTGTTCCGACTGATATTTTGCCGTACCATTGATAGTCAGCAACTTCGTGCCAATTGCTTAGCTCGACATCGACAGCGGGGATCTGTTTTGGGGCGCGAGTATTAAGATTGATGATAGGAGGGCTTGCTAAGGCTGTAGCCAAACCAGCGAGGAAAACCAAGTAAGCCATCATGACGGATATTGGCAGGTAACTTCAAGGAAAGTGTTGCACGAACGTCGAGACAGAATTAATTTTGACTGCGTTCAGCAATATGATTATATATATGTCATCTCACACTCTATGTCCCTTCGGACTTCCTCGGAAAGTAAAACCCCTTGTCAGGATCATCTCGAACTAGAAATGATTACGGATACTAACCACCGCATAAAAGTTTTAATAAGAAAATACCGAAGCAGAGTTGGAAGTATTAATAGCAAGACATCACCGCCTCGTAGTCATTGGCCAGTGATATACTCTCCTGCCCCAGAAATGTCCACGAGATCCTTGGCTAGGAGTTGGAACATGCACAGACCACTGAGCCATAATTCAGTAATAGAACGGGTTTCTGTGTACGGTTGTGGGGGCAGTGCATGGGTTGTCATTCGTGGGCTCGTGAGGGCATTGCAAGGATTATGCCTTTCATTGCCGTAAGGCTGCGAAGGTGCGCCAGTAGGGATATTCGCCAATTAGCATAAATGTCCTCGTGTTTGAAAAGAATCCTTAGGCTAAGTACTTCAAGATACATCAGCATCTTGAATCATTGCTCCTGTAGACAAGTCTCGTCAGGTCTTCTTTGATGATTCAGCAATCGTGGATTCTTCACACCCTTTGGAGCCTTACGGCGGTGACAAGGATAATTGGTTGACTCGTGAGGGCGCTCCGCTTCGTAGCCCAAACCGATCCTTACGGCGTAGCAAGGTCCCGCTCGTGTTACCGACTTATGCGCGACGATGGCAGAAGCCGCCAGTGAAAGCTCCGTCATCTCCCTGACGTGCTTCTCAACAGCAAGCCGCGATGACGAGAGTGAAAGAAGGGGAGCGCATACGTGCAAAAAAGCCAAGGAGCCGAACAGGATGCTTGACATGCAAGTGAGTGAAACCGAACTAAGCCAGTCAATAATTTCGACTGCTAATTCTTCCTACTGTAGGAGTTAGCGTGCCTCTTCCCGATCGCACCGTAGCACGGACATTACAGGGTTTTGCTAACTTGACATCAAGTTCGTCGAGTCAAATGCGACGAAGCATACCCGGCATGTTTACGTTGTAAGATTTGGAATGGAGGTTGGTGAATCGATCATGGCTGACCTTGACGCGCTACAGGTACCTCAACTGGCCGGAACTGCGACCGCAATGAGGCCACACCTGGTGCCTTATCGGCACTTGGAAACCCCCTAATGCAGTCTATAACCACCTCTGGCGATGTTCACGAATCCCATTACCTTCAATTCTTTGTTGAACGGACTATCGGACAGCTAACGGCCTTCTTCCCGGACGAGTTGTGGAAGACACACGTTCTTCAAGTCGCTCAGTCAGATGAAGGGATCCGACACGCCCTGGTATCATTTTCAGCATATCACGAGGCTTACACAAGCGACAGGACAAATGAAGAAGTCCTGTTCGCTCTCAGACACTACAGTCTGTCTATTAATAAGCTCCGTGAAAGTCGACATCATCCATCTACCTACATACATCTGGTATCTTGTTGCATTTTCATCTGCATAGAGGTTCGTCGCTGTCAAGATGGCCCTTTACTCAGACAACTAACATGTTTCAGCTTCTTCGCGGACACTTTGGGACCGCAGCTCGACTGTTTAAATATGGGCACGGGATAATCAATGAGTCTCGACAGCCGGCAGACAAATACAGTGACATCAACTCCTGTTCAGGATCGGACTCTAGCGATGCGATGGAACTTGTCAAAGCTTTCTTCGCCCGCTTGTCAATACAGGTATCTTTGGTAAGTTGATATGGTCATCTTAGGTGATTAGGAAGAAACTAAATTATTACGCAATAGTTTGTAGGAGATGTGAACCCCGAATTGTCTTTACGAAGCATGCCCGCCTTTCGCCAAATAAGAGCCGCTCCTGGTATCTCTATGGAGTCGCTGTCAGACGTTAGATCAGGTCTCCTCGAAATTACTAGAAAATACACAATGGGCCTTAAAGACGAAAATGAACGTGCAGAGGTAGCCGACCACCTAGCACGATGGACACAAGCTTTTGATGCCTTTATCATCATGTGTCGTCGATCGGCACTTAGCGCTACCGAGCAAAGAAGCATTGTTCTCATGGAACTGCACAAGCGCTATCTCAACTTATCCCTTCTTACAACTTTCCCTGGAGACGCATATAATTCTCTCAACTGGGACCACTATGTGGACTACATTGGCGAAGTGCTTGATTATGCCAGCTTAACAGTCCGACATGATGAGTCAGAAGAAACTGCACATGAATCATCCCAGTTTCATGTGGATATTGGTATCATTCCTATTCTTTTCCATATTGTGAAAAGATGCCGCGACCCTTATATTCGGCGAAGAGCAATCCGTATCATGCACTCATCCCACATCCAGGACGGGTTCTGGCACGGTGCTCTGGTGGCAAGGGTTGCACGGAGAATTATGGTCTCGGAGGAGAGGGGTATGGACGTGAGGAGCTCCGAGGATATTCCTTGTGCTCGCCGAGTCCAACAGGCTTTAGTTTTTTTGACGTCGGGAGAAAGGCGGGCAGCGATAGAATACAGGGCTCAGCATGGGGGTTGGCAAGAAATGCTCGAATGGTAAGGTCTGCAGCAATGACTTGGGATTGCGCTATAGTAAGACCGAATACAGGACTCCTCTGATTATGTTACCCAAGAACATCAGTTTGCCGTTGTCTTCGTATCATATCCCATGTCCACGTGGTGGCAAAGGACAATGCCTATAAATTCTTGTTCATTTGCATGTCCTTCTATAAGAGCATCATCGAGTGGAAAGGACGAACTTGCCAACCCTGGGACTGCTGCTCGTGAGTTGCTTGTGGCGTGTCGGAAGAGCTAGGACAATTGAGAGGAGATGTCAAAAATGACTTGCAAGAACTTTCAAACCACATCCAATAAGTCGGCCTTCCTGCTTTGGCAAACATTTCAACAACCAGGGATTGGGTGACTATTTACTGCACCAACCGTGGGTATGACAGTGTTAATAAGGCCAGAGTCTTCATCAAATGTCAACTTGTCGATTGTGACCTCTCGGTGTGTCCCGTTTCCGTTGGGAATTCTAAAGCGATGATAGGCAATGTACCAATCATCAGTTTCTGGAACGTTGATGATAGAGCTGTGCCCAGTTCCGAGAATTCCCTGGCTGGTATCCTTCTGAAGTATGACGCCTTGATAGGTCCATGGGCCATCGGGTGTAGGCCCCGTAGCATAACCGACACGGTAGTTCTCGGATCCAGTATCGTCAATAGAGTACGTCATGTGATAGATGCCGTCACGATAATTCAAGAATGAAGCCTCCCGGTAGTCATCCAGTCCTTGCTGCTCAGTCGCGGTCGACCAGTCGAGGCTGACCATATCGTCATTCAACTTGGCGTAAACGGGCTTCCCGTTCCCCCAATACAGGTAGTACTCTCCTGAAACTGGATCGCGGAAGGCGAACGGGTCGATAGCTTGCCCGCTTGAGACGTTTTCGGTGTTGGTCACTAGTGGTTCTGGACGGGCATTGAATGGTCCCGTGGGTGAGTCGGCAATAGCCACGCCCAGAGTCTTATGATCATACTCAGGATTATGGCCGCTGAAATAGAAGTAGTACTTCCCATCTCGCTCAATAATGGTAGGCGCCCATGCATTGCCCGTGGCCCAGGGCACATTGCCGTTGTCGCCGTCAAGAACAAGGAATGGCTCTTCGGACCTGACCCAATTGTTCAGATCTGATGACTTCCAAGAGTAGAACTCCTTGCCTCCCCATCCTTCAAAACCATCGGTGGTGGCATAAATGTAATAGTTGCAATCCCCCTCAAAGACAGCTATATTTGGATCTGCATAGAGGCCGGGAAGGACTCCAAGATCATCTTGTCGCTTGGTCACCATTGGTGTACCACAGGCAGCACCAAGGTAGGTGACTAGCGCACCAAGCTTAGTCGAAAATAGACGCATGGTGCTGTTGACATGAGGAACAGGTATCCTGTAAGACGTGGTGCTGAGATCGTTCGATTTATACCCACCGTGATGCTCCATTCATCACGAAGCAGCTATTTACCGACGTCAATCGGTGACATTTGCCAGGAGATAGTCATTGTTCATTGGTGCGCATTGCGGAATCGTCTTGTTTCGGTAAGGACGCCGGTCAATATATACGTACTCATCTTTGAGAGCAAATCAGCTCCACCAGCGGGTCTAATTCGTATATTTTGCGGCCCAATCAACTCCATTGGCCACAATCAGGATAAAGATCACAAGGTATGCATGTGGTTAAGGTTAGATGCGCCCGAGTCAAAACCCGAGGTTGGCTGGGAAGTATTGCGGGGAAAGGGGGACCGTTCACGACTGACGAAATGTCGTTCTAAGCTGAGACCCCTGGAGAACACTGATTGATGAATGGTATCTCCAGCTACGGGAATAACTAATCATTTGAAATTATTCATGCTAGGCACTACGAATAATTACGGATTGTTCTCGGTCGTTGCAGCGACAGAGTCTTGGAAGATACCTTCGACATACTCTTGAACCCGCCAACCCTGCCACTCATGGTCGAATAAACCCCAGGTTTCCTCGAAATCCGAAGTTCCGCTTCTCAAATAGTAGCTACCAGCGATGACCCACTGCTGCCATCCAGCGACATTGTCAGGCATCCAACTGTGAAGACACTGTGCATAAACGTTTTCATATTCCGTTTGATCCATACCGAATTCGGTGATCAGAACAGGTGCAACATTTATCGTCGTTTCGTCATCCGGGTTCATAGCCTGGGCGCCTCCATTGTACAGAGATCCAGTGATATCGTCGCAGTTAGTTGAGTCAGTCATATAATTGTGCAGCTCGAATACAATCTTATTCTCGGGGAACTCGTCAAAGGAAAACGTCTCGTCACCCGGCGTCAGGGCTTCGCCTCTGACGACAGGCTGCAAAGTAGTGTCGTAATTGAGACCAGAGAGTATGATCAATGGGTCGGGGTTAGCTTCATGAACGGCGTTGGCAGCCGGTCGAATGTAGTTGTACCATGTTTCCCAGTTATATGTCGGCCGAATTGCCTCGTTGCCGGTGGGGTCCCTCAACTCATTGCGTAGCGACATTGACATTAAGTTGGGCCAAGATTTTCCCTTGATCATCGTCAGTTACTAGATGGGAAATGCACTGCTGATAGGATACCCACATGCTCTGCCATATAGGCGAGACCTCTGTGCCACTTCTCCACGTCAAAATGCTCATCGTTGAACCATGCGTTCCCATCGTCACCACCACAGCACCATTCACCACTAGAGATATGGTTGTCGAGGTTCACATAAATCTCCTGAGCATTGAGCTCATCCACAACCGCATCAAAAACATCCAGACGTGAGCTCTCCTCGCTAAACTCGGGGTTATTTTCAAGGACCATGGCTAGCATTTGCGTCCCTTCCTCCTCGCCAAGAGCATCGACAAAAGCGGAGCGCAAGTCCGACTTGCCTTCGTCGACAAGTTGATCAATCATCTCAATTGCAAAAGTGAGACGAATGACATTCATGCCAACAGATTTAAGTTTAGTCACGATGTCTTGGATAGAACTGTACTGAAGACCTTCGGGTATCATTATATCGTTGTGTCCTGGCCAGTTAGAGCCAGCAACTTTCAGGGACGCATCTTGTGAAGTTCGGATTTCAGATCCTGACGTAGTAAAAGGGAGATCAGGGAAACCGCAAACAACGGCAACGAGACCGTGGAGGATTAGTGATTTGGCCAACATCGTGACGATGAGAAGAAATCTGATCAGCTAGAGTCACAAAAATTCATAATGATCAGACCAGTCGATACCTTCTTATACACACCCGCCTCGGTATATTCGGTCTCTCATGCACGAAGTGGAGGGGTCGGTCCCCTCATACTACGACTTTAATTAACAATGACCAACTTTTATACGGAGCTTTATTGCGGGAACCTGCGTCATTCATCATTTCTTATTGGAGCACGGCAATAGAAGAAGTACTGCCGAAAGCTCCCCAATCTTGGGTGGGTTTATTCCCCGCGTTTTGTGCCTAGCATCATGCATCCGTATTGGTCCGCTTCGAATTGGGCAACGACGTTCACTTCCGTCCCCCACAGAACGGTAATACCCGCTAATCCGAGCAGGGATTGAAACAAGCCCGCCATTATCACGGCCAGATTAAAGGCACCCTCTTGGGGTCCATAGGCGGAAGCACTGAGCGCGTCCTAGTCCTCGCCACGCAAATAGGTGGCGTTGAGAAGTACTCGCCTATACAGCCATTCAAAGATACTTACACTCTCAGTTTCGGCGCATCTTCAGCAGAGCCTCGTTTTTCTCGCCTTGTCTTTAGTTCCAGTGTTGCAAACTAACTTTGATGAGGCAGGGTGTTAGACATTGAGCTCTCCGTGATCTTCTATCCATAGCTACTGAGGGGTTGCCTCGTACAAGTGGCTCTCAGTGTTGTACAAGCTGTAATGTGGCGACCTTACCAAGCATGCAGAAGTGGGAGTTAGGACACTCAGGTCTAAGGCTGATGTCGTTCTCATTGGTGCGGATACTTCAGCCTCACATCGGGGCTTCCCGCAGAGCTCTCGCAAATACAGTGTTCCTTGATCTCTTTAGATTTGATAATGGTGAATTGTCTTATCCCTCCTCTGCTACCCTACATTTGGCCTCGCTTAAACCCATGGTACATCCATATTCCATATGACCTCAGGACAGAAGGCACTGTGCGTGGGAGTGGCTGTAGCTGGAACGAGTTAGCCCCATCCTCTCAATGGCGCCGCATTGACCATACAAAGAAATAGCGGGCTCTTCGATCATCGTCGGTAGGCCGTCAGTCGTTGTCAAATGCATACTGCGTGTTTCAACTGACAAGGGAGAACAACAGCATTGCTCCCAGAACGAGGCGCTCTAAAGGCAATTGACCTTTCCGGGCTTCGAGTATTATCACAGAAACCTTATTAAAATTTGTGATTTTCGGACCTAATAGAGAAATCAGAAAGATCTTTATTTTGGCATGAGCATATGTGGACGATTTCAAGCTTGGCCTATATTATATGCTGGGGTTATGGGCATGGGCGTCGCTGTAAGACTCATCTACACCGTTTCGTATTTCTATCCCCGTCTCAAACAGGGAACTCGTCGCCACTAATATCTTTATCTGAAAACAGTCCACGGGTTATATTGGCTCCCATGCCAGTGATCAATTCCTCCTTTTGGTCATAAATTGGTATCCTAAAGGGCAGGTTGTTGAATCGCTGATAAGAACTGAATGGGACCCCATATTCTTCAGTAGGTATGATAGTGTGTATGAGACGATTAGGTAATGGTGTTTATATGGAATTTTGTCTCTCAAAATCCAATTTTGGCTAAGACAGCGGAATCCACTCGGGCGCCAAATTGGTGTCACGCAAAACAGCCTAGTTCCTCAGCCGCACGCACGATGAATCGTTCAGCTGCAGAAAACTACAGGGTCATGCTTGCAAAAATAGGGCTCCGAGCCAACCGAAAGACAGACATGAAAAGCCACAGACCCGTATCCGGAAATCCGGCAAGGTCTGGATCTTTTGCAAAGGCAACGATCATGCTTGGGCTGAATCGCCTCATTCCTCCCTGGCCATGGGATACTGAATCCCATAAGCCCTCGTTCTCCCCGGCTCGCTGGTCTTGTCACCTCGAAACTCTGTCTGATCATCAGTCAAAATGCCGTTTGACTTCCAAGCCTACGATCAAAAGTGTGCTGCTCTGACAGCTGAGGAACTTCAGCGAGAATGGCAGCATTACACAAGACTCATCACCGGTGCCGCAACAAGCACCACTGTCTCCGGACTCGCCTTGCCTCTGACTCTGGGCGTCTCCTCCGTTGGCATTGCCATGGCTGCGCCCGCAATTCACAATGCTCGTAAGAAGCGTGAAATCATCGAACGACATTTGCAACGACATGATGCTCGTCATGTCACTCGCAAGAGAGATGTGCTCGGTGGAGCTGCTGTCAGTGGAACAATTGGCGTGGTAACGCTAGGTATTGGGACGATGGGTGCCGACGCTGTTGCACAGCAAGGTGCTGAGCATGGCATCAATGCTATTACTGCGAATGAGACGGCCATCAAGGTTGTCACGCATGCGGCAATGGATGGTGTGGGTATGGGAGTCGAGCATCTGCACACGGATCGTGTTAGGAAGAGGGAAGCGAGGAAGGCTTTCGAAAAGGCTGGTGTTTTTCAGGCAGTCGACGATGCAAAGGCACAAGAAGCCGGATATGCGTACAACAACACAACCCCAAATCAACAGCAAGCACCGTATGGCCTGCAACCACAATACTCCAACGCTTCCAGCTCAAGGCTATCGGTTATCTCGGCCCCTCCGCCGTATAGTCCTGGTCAAGAGCATTCCGTAACCACCCAACAGGCGACGCAATATCAGCCCACAGCGATGAATGTTCCAGCGTACTATAGCGAGGGGTACCAGCAATATGCGACTTTCGATGCTAAGGTTGACACATATATGATGCAACAACCATGGACGTCAAATGAATGGACAAACCAACATCAAACGCCCACGGATGCGGTTATTCAAGCAGCTAACCCCGAAAATGTCTTCCTAAAGCAGCCCATGGTCTCTACAGGAGCAGTGACGCCCGGGTCAGTGGCCTCACACGCCGCTGTCAATGCCGAACTAGGAGATCGCACGGAAAAAGATATGGACGATCTTATTGCAGATATCGAACAGCAGTTGGTGGTTACGGAGACAAGCCCTTCGATTCAAAGCAATAGCGTCGCTTCTTTGTCTTATCAAGCGGGCCCTATTGCCGCGTACTATGAACTCGAAGCCAACGAGGACAGCGCTCAGTCACAGATGTGTCAACATTCGGAGTTGTCCATGGACCCCCAACCGGGCTTGATTGAGAGCGCGGACGGCAAGCAAATGTGCCAGGAAGTACATGATCTACCAATGACTCCCGATCAACCAGTAACCTTTGCCCAACCCAACACATCACTCTGTCCTGGGCCTTCGACGCAGATTGAATCTCCGCCAGCTGAGAGTATAAGTCACCTACAGACATCTGGTCTAGGAAAACAGACATTTGTGCCTCCGGAAAAGTTGCCAATCACACCTCAAGCTACAGATTCTTTATTTTACCCCCAGAACAACCAGGCAGACACTCACATTGTTCAACCTTTACCAACTCAGGGGATCCGACCCGTGGCTGATCGATACGTACCATCACCTTTTACAGCTCCATCGCCTGTGTCGACACCTCAAGGCTTTTCTCAGCAACCAAGTCAGTTACCCGTCTCCCCTATGCATACGCCCACGACGACAACTCAGTCCTATTACGACCACTGCCACCACCACCACCAACAACAACAACATTCAAGCCAGCCTACAACCTACTTTCCCCCACCTCCATCTGCAGCAGCCGCACCTCTGTCGCAACCTTCGAGGCCTGTAATGTCGAAGAGAAGGTCGATTATGACTGCAGTAGCGTTAAAAGCATCACAGACGTTATCTCAGCATCGAGCCCCGAGCGCTGCCAACTACAGTCAAACGCAGCATCTGCCGCCAACTCCACAGTCAGAAGGGCAGGCACACAATCAGCAGGTGGCGCAACAATATCAAACACAACAGCAGTGGTCACATTCTCAGTATTACGGCTACCAGAACCCCCAGAATCCTGTATCTCAGTATAGCGTTGGAGAGCCGGTGTACGCGCCAGTGCCTTTGCCAAAGGCCTATTCGACCCATCCTCAGGCGCCGATCACGCCGATTTCCCCGCCTCAGCTTCCGGCCGTGCAATACCCTCAACATCAACAGCAACAAGGGTATTTCCCGTAAGTAGCGGAATTCAAGACAGGATAACCTCAGCTGCTTGCAAACGCACGTCTACCTCCAGCACATCAGCGTCAAGGTTATCATCCATTTTTATCCACGCACATCATGGAGACGCCAGACGCCATGCGTAGGCTCCTCGAAGCTAGCACCGGTGAAGATATAGGCACAGTCCACTTACTCTTGCAAGAAGCGGGGCTTGAGGAAATCCAGAAGTTTCTTCCACGACTCGTTTCCACGTCCTCTGCTGCTGCTCTACGTTGTCTTCTCGAAAATGGTATGGATCCAAGGCCAGTCCCTACGACAACTCTATCGCAGTGTAATCTGGAAAAGTTTCAGCTTCTCCGTGAATTTGGCTTCAATTACAAAGTTGAAGGACATAAGATTCTGAGGTAAGAGCTCTGATCTCATCTTCCCACCTTGAGGCTGGTGATGACGGGCACTGACCGACTCTGCAGCGACGTAGTCACTTCCCGTGCAACTCTCGACTACCTCCTTGACCAAGGCGCTGACATAAATCGCTCCGGCCCAACGACACTTACCCCTAAGAGTCGCACAGGTGATATTGACCATACAGTCGGCGTGCTGAACGAGGCTGCTAAGTTGGGTGACACGGAGTTATTCGATTACCTTGTTTCGCGAGGCGCGGATCCGGCGCGCAGTCTCGCACTGCATTATGCGTGCGGAAGTCCTGAAGACAAAACTCAGACAATGCTAGACCATCTTCTGACAAAGTACGGTGATGCGTTCAAGCGCGACCTTAGTGCCTCTGATGAGAAGCCTGGGCTACGCGATCGCGGACCTAGGCACAGGCCTCGACCGCGGTGCTCGGGCACTCCTTGGCAGTATGCGCTATATCATAAGAACATCGTCGCACTCCAGTACCTATTGGATCGCGGGGCGAAGCCTGTGCCGGGGAGGATGTCTCGGGTGATGAGGGAACTCATGCCTGAAACTATACATCGTCTGTCAGAAGAGCGGATGCAGGCTGCAAGTGACAATGCAAAGAGAAATCTTACAGCCGATAATTGAGACTTTGAAGTGCAATTCACAAGCGTTACAAAGACTTTCTGGTATGAATTCAACAGTCCAGGCTTTTACAAGGCCTTATGCTGTGAAATCTCTCGCCCTTGATACTTTGTCTATTTGAGGGTCCTCATCCCTGATCCCATTTTGAGTGGGATCAATACTCTTATCCCAAATCACAGCAGTTCAAAGCTTACTTTGCTTGCGTGTCTGTAATCGAGAATTGCGTTCCCCAGAGGGACTATGCTACGTGGAGAGCGATATTGGATTGGTGGGGGTTGGCTCTCCACTGCGGAAGCCCAAGGACCGTACCTCCGTTTTTGGCTCTTGTGAGCGGGGATGATTATAGGATTAGTCCTAGACTGGGAATCCTCATAGGGAAAAAGGGCATTCTTGAAGTTATGAAGCCCTTGAATTCCACTACCAGGCCGCCTTTGTGCCTCTCCGTTTGTGCAGGATCTCGGCAAAATCTTACGAGTAGTATAGTTGTCCATGCACTTAGAGTCCTCTGCACATTCTCCAAATTAAGCTGGAACAGGTCAAGTCTCTAGTCTTTATGTTCGTTTCCAAGAGTGAATATCTCTTCTCTGATATGCTCATGGCTAAAGGCCTAGCCAAGTCGGCATGAACAACTGTCGATGAATATAAAATGGTAGACACCCTTCACAAATAAGCATGCATTTCAACATGTGGCACACTAGATGCAAGCGTAACATGGATATATACCACAATTATTCCATAACCAAGCACATACGACCATACCTAGTGGAAAATACGGGGTCCCGTCCGCTCCCCCAGAGTCAAGCCACTAAGGGGTGGATTAGTAGTTGGGTCGGTGACGACCAGCGAATACCCGCTGTTGTATGTTTTTTTAACCTTTTTTTTTTTTTGTTTTGCCTGTTTGTCTTTTTGTTTAAGCCGCGGTTAAGACTTAGGTGTAGCCAAAGTTGTATGTTTGTATGCCAGGACTTTCTTTTAAGAATATTGGGATGGAGGGGTAGAGGGGTTCAGAATTAAGAAACTGGAGGGGCAATAAGGGACTTTGGAGGGGTAGCAAAGAAACAGACCAATCAGAGGGTTGTATAACACAGTTGTGGGTCCTCCCAGATCAGGGCAAACGTGACTCAGATTCATCTCTTTGTCCCTGGATTTTCTGCCATATCTCAATCTTCTCCAAGAGGCTTAACACATCAAATTGCTTGTTTGCCCTCTCATCGAACTCCCATTCCCTTCAGTCATTACCCACGCTATGGCGGACGACGCCGTCACTGCGGCCGTCGGTGACCTTTCGGTCAGCAACCAAGCCACTGCTGCCACTGCCCAGGATGTGAACCCTTGGAGCGTCAGTGGTGAGATCGTGGACGGCAAGGTCAAGGCCATCGACTACAATCGCCTGATCGACCAGTTTGGCACGAGACCTATTGACGATGCCCTGCGGGAGCGCTTCGAGCGAGTCACCGGTCATAAGCTCCATCCCTTCCTCCGCCGTCAACTGGTCTTCTCTCATCGCGACCTAGACTTAATTCTGACTCGCCATGAGAAGCGCGAGCCCTTCTTTTTATACACGGGCCGCGGACCCAGCAGTGATAGCATGCATCTGGGCCATATGGTGCCCTTCACATTCACTAAGTGGGATTTGGACTATTTCTCCTTGGAGCTGTGAATCATGACTAATGTGGTGGTCGTAGGTGGCTCCAGGATGTATTCGATGTACCCTTGGTTATCATGATGACTGATGACGAGAAGATGATCTTTGGAAAGAAGATGTTCAGTCTCGAGGAGATGAAGGGCTTTGTCCGTGGCAACGCTACTGACATCTTGGCCGTTGGCTTTGACGTTAAGAAGACGTTTCTCTTCAGCGACTTTGACTTTATGGGCGGCAACTTCTATCAGAACGTGGTCAAGATTTCACGCCACGTCACCCAGAACCATAGCAAGGCCGTGTTTGGATTTACTGACAGGTGCGATACCATGAATCTCCAGAGGCCGCCTTCAATTTCATTTGCTAATATCCACTCAGCGATAGCATTGGTAAATACCACTACGTCTCTGTCCAGTCAGCCACCGCTTTCGCTACCACGTTCCCGCATATTTTTGGCACAGACCAGAAGAAGGTAGCCAAGATCCCATCGCTGATCCCCTGCGCCATTGACCAAGACCCCTACTTCCGCGTCTGCAGGGAGGTCGCTCCCAAGCTAGGTTACCAGAGGCCTTGTATTATCCATTCTCAGTTTTTCCCTGCTCTACAGGGTCCCGGTTCAAAGATGAGCGCATCGATTGACTCGAGTGCCATCTTTATGAATGACACGCCGAAGCAAATGTAAGCATCGCACTATCCTCCCATAACAATCCTCATGTCTAGCTCTTCATGCGTAGATGGCTGATTGTTGGATTGATGAATAGTGAGAAGAAGATCAACAAGTACGCCTTCTCAGGCGGTCAAGAGACAATGGAAGAACAGCGCAGACTGGGTGGCAACCCCGACGTAGATGTTGCGTTCCAGTACCTAGGCTTCTTTTCCGACGACGACGAGCAGCTTGAGCAGATCCGCCAAGACTACATCGCCGGCCGCCTACTCACAGGAGAACTGAAAAAGAAATGCATCGCCAAGCTCCAGGAGTTCGTCAAGGCATACCAGGAGCGTCGCACTACCATCACACCTGAGGTGCTAGAAGAATTTATGCGCGTTCGGCCACTGGAGTGGAATCAGGGAGAGAAAGCAGCGCCTGCCGAAGCGCCATGAATCGTCATGAGTAGATCGTGTGTATACTAAAACACTTATGGCTTACGATTCTTTCAATGTCTATACGTTTGGCCCTTCATACCCGTTGATTTCGAATGTGATAGAATATGTATCAGTAGTCCCACCTGCCTGCATCCCCTGGGTTACAATGTCGAGTCCCAACCCACCCATGTAATATTGATTTTGAAACCCTCCTCGAATCCTCTACAGGAAAGTGTGATAACAAACCATCTTTCGTAATTTTATAACGACAGACCAAGTCATCGACGTCACTACTCGTGCTTCTTCGGAGCACACGCAATACCCGGATTATGTGGCCAAGAATTAAAGACACATCCTCTCACTGAGATTGAATTGTCTTCGGAGTAACTTCCACCAAGATTAAAAGTCTTATTGAAGCGAATATTTTCGGAGTTGGGCTTGAATATGGCACGTTCGATACTTATCCAGGTGCTTGGGTCAGCTGGTGGATATCCAACGGATTCCTCACTTTGATACCTAAGTCATCCTTCTTTTATTCCCATATATGCAAGTGAGATCATGCTGATAAGACTTACAGAGTTTTCTGGAACGCTACCTAGCTTGTAGATTTACCCAAGCTCTCGGGCTCCTTATTCACGTCTCCTACTTCATCCTTATTCGACAATATTCTCCGACAACTACATAATTGTTCAAAAAGAGTAAAATGATGATGTTCTTCCATAATTATGATGTCGTCGCTCCCTTACGCCAGGGTGCAGTTGACAACCCCCCCCCCCCCCCCCCTTTGACAAGCTCAGCCAGATTCAAGACCAGCCGCGCGGTTATCAGTATGCTGTGTAACATGAAAGGTCTCGGAAGGCTTCGAGAATTTATATGTATGAATAGCTAGCCTCGTCTAGAATAGGGATGAGCCCGATATTAACCGGCCTGCAGTGTTCATTCCAGACCCCAATACACATGACGCTTGGATCAAAGTCCATAGAGTCCTCCGTCTCGGCGGTTTCGCACGATCTGTCTCAGCCGCCAGGCAAACAAGTTGATGAATAATCTCGAGAGTGCCATTTTGGCGGGGTCGCCGACATGCATAACATGAATTTTGTGCACATTTTTCTCAATGAATAGGTATATGGCTTTTGCCTTGTCTAGACTTTTGCCTTGTCTAAACTGGTCTGAGACACACGCTGAAAAAGCAGCTATTAGATGAGACATAAGGAACCGGACTCCGAAGATCAAGGGAATGTGGTTTCTATCAAGTCTAATACACTCCCTTCGCCAAGGCAAGGTCAAATCAAGAGCTGGGCTCAGGTCATCAGCTTGCAAGATGCATATAAATACAATTTACATCTCCTTCGATTTGGCAAGATGGATATCTTTCAGCACCAGCCTCGATCACATACACATTAAACACCGCTTCTTCATATATCCACATTCTACACCAACAAAATGAAGTCTTTCATCGTCACCATTGCCCTACTTGCCTCTGCCGCCATTGCTGGCCCCCTGGAGCGACCCGAGTCCGGTGTTCAACGAAGATGCCAGGACTGCTGTGATTATCAAGACTTCAAGCAAGGAACCGAGTGCATTTGCAACTTGGTCGGCTGTAACTGCTCTTGGGAAAAGCGCACCGGTTTCACATTCAAGACTTCTGTGAGTTTGAGACTTAGAACTCTTGAAAATTTTCTGGAAAAAACAATTATACTAACCGCGTTACTTCAGAGCTTTGTACGATTATGCTGATCTCTCCTAACCCTCTATTTAGAAATTTTTGAGACTCATACTAACAAATGTTTTGCAGTGCTAAGAAGCGGTAGCAGAACTGCTAAGGGGTCTTATGGATGAGACAGTCCATCTGCCCTACACAGTCTATACCATGAGGCAGTCGCCAAAACTGGATGATGAAGGGAAGGACACTTTGGATTAATGGGACTGATTCAACATCAAACGCATCGCAAGATTTAAGTGAAGGGTTGTAAGGATTGGACTAGTCTTGCCGAAAATCGATTGGGTCTGCATTTCTTTTGCAATTACACTTTGCATCTTAAAGCTGCTCTAAAACGTGATATCGAGTTAATGTTGTAGTTGTACGAATAAAATGTGAACTCCAAGCCTTTTGGAATTCTCTGGTAGTAATGGTTGTGCACGTCGTGGCAGAGATACTGGTACAAGTCCGCTGCGTGCTGAGGGTAGTCTAGCTCGGGAGGAGACGTGCCCTTGGCGAGGGGTGTGATGGCTTTCGTTAAGGTTGTGCCTGCTCCGTACGCTTCCGGGCGCACGTGAGTTATATAGGGTAGTTGAAGCTGGTAAAATCTAGTTGCGAAGTATATCACAAAATACTCCTTTTCTGTGGCCCTTATTGATATGATCAAGTCAACAACGGTTTTCCGGAGTTAACAAATTTGGACAGGCTATGCTTGTTGAAAATTGCTTGAGCTAGTGTTGGTTGAATTCGAATAATTTAAGCAACTCTTGCATAGTTTTATAATTCATACAATGCTTTATCAACCAATTTAACCGGATTCTAGACTATAGGCCTGCTAACTTAGACACCGGAGGGAATTTGATAGATCTTCCTTTGTGCGGAAGCAAAAGTGTGCTGATTAAAAGACCTTATACATTCTAAACTGCGGATGAGGGCCTTGTCTACTGGATAGAGCGGATAATGAACCAGACTAATTTTGATACTCGCCGCTGCCCATGCAGACCACCCTGCATATATTATCGCAAGGGAAACAAACATTACTCTAAGCTTTCTCAGTCACAGCACCTGCAGCAGCCTTTTTGGCTCTGTCGACTGACGTCTCATACGTCTTGAACTTCCTCGTCGGCACCTTAAGCTCGAACATCTCGTCAAGTTCGACATAGGAGCGGTTCTTAGTCTCTGGGATGACGAACCACATCACAACAACAAAGACGGCCGACGTAGCTCCGTAGAAGAACATGGTGTTGGCGGCACCGAAATTCGGGGCTGCTAGCATGATTGGCGTGCAGTAGGTAGTTACCAGAGACATCAGCGCAAAGGCGAGAGCACCCATATTAGCAGTCTTGGCTCGGAGAACGGCCGTGGAGCAGTCAGCGAGGAAGCTGAATCCTAATGGACCGGCTGAAGAAGAGTAGGCGGCGACCCAGACGCATCTTTTGAAGACAATTAGCAAAGGAGCTAAAAACGGGGGAAAGATGTTACTCACGAAATAGCAATCATAGCTGTGCTGTTGGCGGTGGTAGTTTTCATCTTGAGAATGCCACCGATGATGAAGAGAAGAGGAACCATGAACGCGCCGACGTAGACAAGCAACGGGCGTCGGCCGACTCGGTCCGTAGTATAGAAGCTAATGGCAACGAAAGTGATAAGAACAGTGTTGACAGCGACGGTGGCGATGAAGGGCTGCTCAACGCCAGCCTGTTGGAAAAAGTAAGAGGTGTAAACAAAAAGAACTGGCGCGCCATCCCAGAGCTGGTTGTTGAACGGCACAAGAGAAACAATGGTACGGCGCTACAGGCAAGCATGAAGGTTAGCAACAGTGGGACAAATGTCAATAAAATATGGCAAGAACTTACAAGGTTTGTACCGCGGAAGCAGTCGAGAACAGACACACCGTCCTGGCTGTTGGCAAGAACCTTTCCATCTTCAATCTCCTTTAGGACGATGCCATACTCGTGTTCGAGGTCATGGCCAGGTACGCCACTGTAGATCTGCTTCATCACCTTCCTTGCCTTCTCATGCTTCCCCTTTGATGCATACCACCGGGGAGTTTCCGGGATCAGCAGAAGGCAGATAATGGCAAGACCAACGAATGTCCATTGCGAGTAGATGGCGTGGCGCCACTGAGAAGTGGGCATCATTGAAACGATCTGCAGAGCGATAGCAGCTGTGAAGGCACCGAGAGCCCACTGGTGGATGTTAGACAAGTCCAATCAAAAGTAACTTGGTTGAAAAATGCAGGGTTACTCACGAAGAGCTGGTATAGGCCCAATGCTGCACCACGAGCACGGGTAGGGGCGATCTCCGAGATGTAGGTGGTGGCCGTCATGTGGTTGATGCCGACCGAAAAACCCTATATTTAGTTTTCAGTATGCATGAGAATTATCGACTCATGGTGTTTCTTACGTTGAGGATCTTGGCGGCGAGCCAGTGCTTCCAGTTGGTTGCGAAGATTTCGATAATGGCGGCGATCATCATGAAGATCTGCACGGCCCAAAGAGCGGGCTTACGGCCGAACTTGTCAACGGGCCAACTACCGATGAGGAGGATGACAACGAGTGCAGCAGCATATGCAGCTAGAAATCGATATTAACATTGATATGGTAACGATGTAACGATGCAAGACTTACCTCCCCAGCCAGCAACTTGCTGCGAGTCAAGGGCCCACTCCTCCTCCTCTTCATCGTACGAGCCCATTTGGCGGATGAAGCCCTCGAGGGCTACGATGTTACCAGGCATCTTGTACTGATATCCATCACCCATGGCGCAGATACCGCACGCGAAGCAGATGGCCATGGCACGCCAGTAGCGTCGGACAGTTTGCCAGAAAGTCCAATCGGCATCTGCCGCCTTCGCATTGGAATTGTCAAGCACGAGGTTCTTTGATGCACCGTGCTCGCTCTCAACATGATTGATTGAGTATTGCTGGGGCCCAGCCTTTGCATTAGCATCGGCATCGGCCGTCCCTGGGGCCGTTGAGGAGGACATGGCGGAAAAAAATCCTCTTAGGGGGTGTTGTTATTGAGGGCAACCAGGTACGAGGGGGAAGCTCGGACACGAGGCAGGAAAGACGAATTAACTAAAGACGAGGGGAATGAAAGGCCATAAAAAGAAAAGTCTTTGGTATGTGATGACTGGGTAGTGCGTAACTCAGTTGGCGCGGTTGGTCACGTTAGGGGCGTTTGACCTTTCAAGTCAGCCCAGAATCCAGACTGCTGTTGGTTCCCCCCCTACCCCATGGGGGCCCCGGTCTTCGAGATGGTTTGACGTGGAAAAGTACGCTATGGTGAGGCGTCTACACGTGGTAAAGCTCAATATTTCGGCGATCGTATCCGTAGAGGAAGGCTTTAACACCCGAGCGGTGGAGATGGGCCCTTTACGGAGCAATTGACTATGGCTTCGAACTAAGTTCCAAGCGTCCGTGATGGGATTTCCAAGATTTCTCCCCTTTCCGGGGGCGGGAGTGTCCACCGCAAGGAAGATTTACCGTAATAACGTGTATCCGATCTGTGGGTCGCTATTATCCGAGCAGCAATAGAGAACGCGCCTCCTATCCGAGCTGTCGGGTCGGATACAGTCTTCACGCGTTGTAAGAGCGGGTCCAACTCTAAGCGGGGAGCCGTCCGATTGATAGTTTAGATCAAGACTAAACTAATACTTCTTTGATTCAACCAACATGTGTCATGCGGGCAACATGCGGGGTCTCTATGAGACTTTGAAAATCGATGCGGGGGGTTTCCCCAAAGACAAAGATTCTCTCATGCTTCTCGTACCATTCTTGATGTAGGGTTTTCCCAATTTGTTAATAATATATGAGTTAGTAGTTACCCGATAGCACCCGACGCCCGGCACTTGAGCTTGTCGTGCTTCTAAACCATTTTGCTTATTTTCGCTTCATTTATCTAGCCCCTCATCGCATGGTTAATTGATTGAGTCAATAACCTTCAGACTGTCTGATCTAATCTGATCTGATACAGTAGCCTACATCAATTGCTCAGGCTTGCGCATCAACTCTGCCCAACATGCCATCTGCCACTGACACTCCCGTCGTGCTCCGCCTCTCAGACGAGGAGCGCGACTCAGGAAGCTTGACCGATCATCATCTCTATGATGCGGTCGAGGCCTTCTTCAACGATGGCTTTGTTGTTCTGGAGAATGCCGTAGATCTTGACAAGATTGATGCCTTAAACCAGCGAATGCTCAAGGACACCGAGAAGCTCCTTGCCGGCGAGGGGCTGTCACACTATGCGTAAGTTGCTTTTTATCAACTTTGATATATACAATCGGCTGATCATGATATACGTGTAGTCCTTTGAATAAAAAAGTTCAGGAAAATGGAGCCAAGGCCGGAGGTAACCTCTCGCAGGTTCCGCCTCTGGAGAAGGGTAAGTAGCCCCCTAAGACTTGTCTAGTGAAAGAAGACAGCTTGTCTGGGTGAAAGATCGGCATTGGCTAACTAAAATGATTCAGAATGGTTGGACCCTCAGATCTTCGCCAACAAGCAAGCCGCCACAATCATCTCTTATATCCTCGGACCTAAGCCCGAGGTTCACTTCCTCCGATCCAACACCCTTCTTAACACTGATGACCGCCAACGCGTGCATTCCGATATGCGCTTCGAGCACCCAACTCACCCATTTGCCATTACTCAAAATGTATGCCTGTGTGACGTTGGTCCGGAAAACGGCATGACAGAGCTATGGCTCGGCACACAAAACACTGGCGTCGAGATCCGACCGCAACTTGGAGAGCCATTCATTGAGGAGACCGTTGTCGAAGAGAGGAGGAAGGTCCGTCCTCCTCTGTATCCTCGCGTCAAGAAGGGTTCTATCTTGATCCGCGACCTCCGACTATGGTAAGGACCGCTCACGTCATAACCTTGCATATAAGCTGTAGCTAATCTTTGCGTTTCCATCAGGCATGCCGGGATGGGTAACCCTACCGACCAGGTCCGCATTCTACTCACAATCAACTATTATGCCGGATGGTTCAAGAACGGAGCTCTTGTTCACTTCCCCGAGTCCCTGAAGCCTCACGTCGCTGCTTTGGAGGAATATGCCGGCATCAAGATTGCAGCAACTTATGAGCCTGATAAGGACTTTAACTATCTGGAAAGCAAATTTAGCAACAACTTCAGCTCCGTCCTCCACCCCGAGGTATGGGAGAAGATTGCGCATGTCAGCAGTGCCAAGGGTTAATAGGATGTTCAAAGGATAGGAGTTAGATAATGTGAACATGGGAAATAGATATCAAAACGTATTGCGTATCATTCTTTAACATTGCTTCTCCAACGTGAGTCTTCACATCGCCCTATAGACGGCTTCAAACAATCTAAGTGAGCTCACTCTGCCTGCGTTACCGCAATGCGCCAACGCAGCATGTAGAAATTGCCAATTATACCTTACATAAGAGTGGAAGTGACCTATCGCCTTGCACTCGGCTTGTAACTACACCCGTTTTCGGAGCTTTATTGAAGTGCTTTCCGAGATGCCGTGTTATCCAGAACCAATTTACCGATCGGCTCGAAGTCGCTCTTGATATTACTAGGCTGTCACATCACAGCTGTAGATAGTTGCCGCTTTTAGTGATAGACACATTTATTCTCTATCTATGGTCGTCTAAGGGCGTCGGTATCGTTCGCAACGTACATGTACTCTAAGGTTGCGATTCTAAACGTGTATAGGCTATGCAAGGAAAAGGGGTCGTGACGTTTCATGATGATAACTCCTTTTCCAACTTCGATAGTTGCGAAATAGTGTCCACAACAGTCTTTTTGAAAGGAGTATACTGCAGTCCAAGATCTTTGGCCGCTGTCTCGCCGTCTATGCCGTATGAGTCGTCCATCTTCTGCTCCTCCCGGTGGACTTTACCCTTTGCCCAGTCAAAGTTCTCCTCGATGATCTGCGCCGCCAGGTCGTATGTAAAACCCTCTTTGCCTCCCAAAATATAGCGTTTGCTTCCAAGACTTGTTCGTAGACATGCCTGGACATGAGCCTGAGCAAGATCCCTAACATCAATCCATGAGGGAACTCTGGCTGTCGCTAACGGCTTCCCCTGAGCAACATTCCACAGCATTGCACTTGACTCATTGAGCTTATCCAGATCTGATACAGGATGCACAATAGGACCAAATGTCATGGATGGACACAGTGTCACAAGATCAAAGCCTGGCTTTTGATCCCTAATAAAGTCCCACGCTGTCTTTTCCGCAAATTTCTTAGCGCCACGGTAGGCTAGAAAGGCGGGTGTGGCAGAGTCGGCGGCCTCCTCATATGTTAAGGGGTTCCAGTCGTCACTGGTATATGTGAAATAAGGCGGAGCTTTCCGGTTGGCGTTCATGACGGAGGCGAAAGAGGACGTGAGCACCATCCGCGAGATGTTGCTGTTGGCTGCGGCTTCAAGAATGCCTTTGACACCGTTGATAGCGGGAATAATAAGCTCCTTCTCATTGTTTTCGGTTTGGTAGCATAGGGGCTGTTGTAAAAAAGGGGAAGAGCGGTCAGCATCATGTAATCGAGCAGTTTTGGAGGCGAAATTGAACTAGACTTACACTGGCAACGTGAATGACGGCATCAACCCCTTTAACAGCATCTTGAAGACGGCCTGGTTTCTCAAAGTCATCGATTTCGACAAAGTCTAATCGGTCGGCATATTTTGGTCGGGCTTGAATCATAAGGTTGCCTTTGGCCAACGAGCGCGTGGCGCCTCGGACCTTGAGGCCTAGGGCCAGCAGTTGGTCAACAACATGAGCTCCAATGAATCCTGTCGCTCCTGTCACGAGGACATAGTCTCTGATAAAGAAAAGTGTTAATTTCCCCTTTTTTCCAAGTCTTCACCCTGACGCCTGCTGAGCAGAAATTGTACGTACATTAATTTGGACATTGCAGGCGAAATAATTAACCAAGACAACCAAAGAAAGGAAATTGCTCAAAATGAAATCCAGCGATAGAAACTGACTACTCATAGATAGTTCCGCAATAACCTTGAGAACTGTTCCGAACCCCCATAGCAACTATTAGTTTCTTTGGTGGTGGTGGTGGAGAAAAGCGGCTACATGTAAGCGAGCCGATGTTAGTGAGAGGGGAGGCCTTTAACACGACTTGCGACCCGACACGATATTGAGAGACTTTACAACTAGCTCCGGACCCTTAGTACATGCTCCACGGTTCTTATTAGCCTCGCAAGTGACCCGTCCGATTGGTTTTGTGTAAGTATTGCTATCGCCATCGCATGCTCCTTTTACTCCTATCTGTGGAGTGCCAAGTATCGCGACAAGCCATGGGAAGCTGCTCGGCATTATTCACGATCGGCGGGGTTTTTTTTACAAGTTTTCAATGGATCTATTTAGCTTCGTAGTGAGGGGTAGGAGGGACGAGAAGAAGAAGAAGAACTAACAAAATGCGCGGGACCCTAGAATCCCCAAGTCCTTAGTCTTTACTTGCCTTCCGACTATCTTCATACTCATCACATTCGTACTCGTCTAAGTCTCCCGTGCACCTTGTTGATCATGTCCAAGTTCGACCAATACGAGGGCTTCCAGGTGGAGTCGCCCGCCACTTATAAGACATTCCATAAGAAGAAGTTTGATACCAAGCCCTTCGGTGAGCACGATGTTGAAATCAAGATCGAGTGCTGCGGTGTCTGCAGCAGCGACATTCACACCATCAATGGCGGTTGGGGCCAAACCAACTTCCCCCTTGCCGTCGGTCATGGTATGTGATCTAAAACGGGGAACAAAAGATATTGAAAAGAGTCTCACCGCTAATTCTTCTTGGGATCAGAGATCGTTGGAAAGGCCCTGAGGGTTGGATCCAAGGTCACCAAGATCCGGGCTGGCCAGCGTGTTGGTGTGGGGGCTCAATCCTACTCTTGCCTCGAGTGCGGCGCCTGCAAAAGTGACAATGAGACATACTGCCCAGACCAGATGGACACCTACGGGTCTGTCTGGCCCGATAGTGGCGTCGTCACCCAGGGTGGTTTCTCTTCTCACGTCAGAACACACGAGCACTGGTAAGTCTGTTCCTCCTGAAGGTGGTATTTCCTGGTGTTTTCCTTTGCATGCTGATGCATCCATCATGCAGGGTCTTCCCTATTCCCGATGCTATTCCCAGTGAGATCGTAGCACCCATGCTCTGCGCAGGAATCACAATGTACAGCCCCCTGGTAAGGAATGGCGCTGGTCCCGGCAAAAAGGTCGCCATTGTTGGCCTCGGTGGGCTCGGTCACTACGGTGTGCTCTGGGGCAAAGCTCTCGGTGCCGAAACCTGGGTCATCTCACGCTCTCACGCCAAGGAGGAAGACGCCAAAAAGATGGGCGCTGATGGATTCCTCGCCACCCAGGATAAGGACTGGAACGAAGCGCACAAGATGTCCTTTGATTTTATCATCAGCACCGCCAACAACTTTGGCGGTGGGTTCGATCTCAAGGCCTACTTGTCGCTACTCAAGGTCCATGGCAAGTTCGTATCGACGGGTGTTCCTGAAGAGTCGAACCTTGAGATCACCCCCCAAATGTTGAACTACAACGGTTGCTTTGTTGGTGCTTCTCACCTGGGCAGCCGTAGGGAGATGTTGGACATGCTTGACCTTGCCGCCAAGAAGGGTATCAAGTCGTGGGTGGAGACTATTCCTATCAGTGAGGAGAATCTCTCCAAGGCCGTACAGCGGTTGGAGAAGAACGACATTCGCTACCGCTTCACAATGGTTGACTACGACAAGGCGTTCGGGGCTTAAACACTTAGAGCTTTTCGAAGATAAAGTAGATATAGAAAATGGAAAGGAATTTTTGTTCACAAATTTATGTCGTTAGCATATAGTACTTCTACCTTCATCGTTACACTAGGACTTGTACCTATTGGGAGGTAAACATGGATTAGCCGAGAAAGGTATTCCTCTTCAATACGATAGTTAGGAGCATGACCACCTTCAACGGAGTTTTAAATGCAAATTATCGGCACGATCGAACGTTACCCAACGCTCTCAAAGTCTCAAACGTGATATCATTAATTAAGTCTCAACAAGGGGCTGCTATTCAGCTCCCTCTCATCCGCCAACAACGGCTTCACAGTATCAAGCACCCACTCCTGCTTCGTAGCATCCTTAAACTCCGGATACGGCCTCCGACAATGCCTCTTCTCAGGTGCATACCCAAGCAACTCGCCAACCACCCATTTCACGCCATTGATACCGCTCTTCGCAAATCCCCACTCCATCGCTGCCAACCTCTTCTGCATAGCCACAGCCTCCGCAAACTTGCCAGCGTGGTATAATTCGTACATCCGAATGCAGAACTAATGTTTCATATCGGTTAATATATGCAAGTTTGATATATGCAAGAAATGACAGCCGGTAGTTCTCTCTTACCTTCGGGTACAGGTTCCCTACCCCTGTAACAGCCCCGGTGCCGCCAACGGTCATTGCCGGGATGAGCCAGTCACTCTGACCCGCAACGGCACTGAACTCTGTCGGCTCATGCACGGCAGCAATCTTGGAGACTTTCGCAATGCCGGCGCAGGTCAACTTGACACCGACAATGTTGGGGTGACGACCCAGCTTGATCAACATATCCGAGTTGAGGTCAAGACCTGCCACCACGGTAGGGAAGTTGTAGATGACGACAGGGATGGGACTTGCAGAGGCCAGCTCCTCGAAGAATGCGACGATGGCGTCTTCGCTCATGGCGAAGTGGAAATAACTTGGGACAAGCACCAGTGCGAACTCAGCTCCGGCTTCTTTTGCGAGTTCTGTCTCTGCGATGACTTCGCGGGTGCTTTGGCCGCCGCAGCCCATGGTGATGGTCACATCACTGCGGTTCAATCGCTGTGCAATCTCTTTCGTCGTGCGCACCAACTTCTGCTTCTCCTCGTTTGTTAAAACAACAGCTTCTCCATTTGTACCAGCAAGAATGACTATGAGAACAGTCAGTATGGTTTTTCAACGCGTTAATTGTGAAAGATGCTGATCTTACTCCCGTGCACGCCTGAGCTGATGATAAACTCAATATGCTTTGTCTGAACCTCCCAGTCAATCTCTTGCTCCTTATCACCACTAAACCATGTCAAACACGGAGCGTGTATTCCCGGAGGAAACGGGTTTGGATTCGAAGGAGCCATGATCACAACAGCGGGAGAAAAGAAACCGTAGGTATCGCAAGGAACAGAAATTTTCACGAAAGGCACATCGCAATGAAATTTTGATTTGATGAGTACAAAGACCTAAGATCTACGAAAGCCCAACAATGTCCCATCATGATGAATGGGATTTCAAGCGATCGGATCAAAGTCCCTGGCGTTGAACAACGTGTACCCCACAGCGATAAGCCAGCTCTCCAAATTATTTTTGGAGTTGATTGCGCGCCCATGGCTGCTCGCATAGGTTAGTTGTGCATCCGATCGGCTAAAACTAGCGTGTCGACTGGTGTGACTTGACACTTTCACACCATGTCAGAAATGACAGTCTACTGACTCGCGTGCGAGACCCTCTCACACCAGTGTCCAAAGCGCGCTAGACTGAAACTGTCGAGTTCATCCTCTTCCCCTTTAGTTCAATAGATATCAATATCTGACCGGGGATCATATAAGCTTGGAACTTGCAAAGTGGAAACAGATCATCTGAAAGTCGGATCGGAACCAGTAGTCAATGCAGAACCCGAGTGGTTCGCTAATGAGTAGGTCCAAGCTTCAGGATACAAGCTTGCCAACCCTCTGTGGAGTATACTTGTGATCATGCATCGCCTCTTTCCAACTTCTTTGTCAAGTCGAGGTCAATAGTCTCCAATGTCGGTGCTTCTGAAGAGAACACTAGATCCTATCGCCTCTTAGCCGACATTACAATATCGCTCATGTACTTGAGAGCGGCCGCCTGGCTGTACTGCACCTGACGACCTTTGCAAGGCCTAGAACCCCGATCGAGAAACACGACAAGACGACTACCCTCTCGGATAGCTTGGAGACTGCTCCCGCGGCACAATGTATGGAGACCAGCTGGTACAACAGATTTGCTTCCTCTCCAAAACTCGGGGTTAGACGACGGCAAATCGTATGTTGAACATCTCACGCATGACCGTCCCAATATCGACTCTCATCTTTGTTGCATCTTGCCGCCCTTGTAACTCCTCGAGAACTTGGGCAGTGATACGGGCGTTGCCCGCAATCTTCTCCATCCGAAGAATCTGGGTCTTGATCCAAGCCCTCTCGTTGAGGTCCTGCTCCTCCGTCCCCATCAACAACAATGGCCAAAGCATATTGATCGGAAGCGGATCTTCCTCCCCCTCGAGGTTCTCAGAAATGAGTTTAGCCAGACGTCTAATGTGACCTAAGGCTTCGACAGCTTCCGTTGTCAGTGGGAAGGTCTTGTATGCTACTCTATGAAGATGGATCTTGCTGGCATAATAATTCGACAGATAGGTCCGAAATGCTCGGGTAAGAGGCAAGGCTAGACCCGGGGAGATGTGACGAGTTGTCAGCTTCCCTGCCACAGCACAGTCCATGAGTGCCGGGCGTTGCTCATATAACGCTCTTAAGTCAGCTGATATGGTGGCTGCTGTGCTCATAACCTCAGTTTCATCTTGAACCGTGCCTCGAGAGCGGTGCCAGGGATCGATCTTTGCAATGTGGCCCATAAAGCTCTGAACTTTCTGGAAGAAGGTGATGCCAGGTTGGTATAGTGCCTGAAACAGTATGTCTTCCACATCGTTGTCGTCAAATTCTTCCTTGCTTACTTCTTCGCCCTCCCCACCGAAGCTAGCAGGTGAAGTCTGCAAGACCAGTATCTCCTCGTCATTCTTAGAGAGAAACAGACCCTCGCCGCCCGCTGCCACGGTGCGTGCATCCAGCAACCGGATCCACAGCAGTAGTTGCTTCTCCATAGGCGCAAAGCGTTCGTTTTTCCCCTTTTGAAATAGTGTGTAAGCCCGTTGCAAGTGTGAATGAGCGGCTTCAACCCTTGCTTCGAGAATGTCGACATAGCTAAGAAAGAAAAGAGTAGCAAACATATTCTCCCTTTGCACGCTATGTTGAGCTACCAGCTCAGAGTCTGGTCGGTTGAACAACTGGACAATCTCAGCGGTAGCATTCTCATAATGATGTTGCTGACTCGCCGTCCAGTCATTGTTCTGCCGGCACAGAATGGCGTTTGAGAATGCCAGAACTGCCAGCCGAACCATCCTTGATTCTGCGGCCATTTTGATCATGATCTTGCGCATGCTGTTCCAGTTCTTTTGCGCCTCCACTTCAGAAAGAATCGGAGGAACAACCGAGTGAGTGAAGTAATCGATCAAGCCCTGGTTATCCGTGGAATCCAGTGGTATAGTGTCCCGCGCGGCATATGGACTGTTGTCAGACCTGGTCGACATGCCACTTGTGTCGGTTACTGTTGCCGCCGCCGCAGCTCCACTTCCCCCGAACCCAGTTGCCTGAGTTTGAGCAGTGAGTGCCGCTATCTGATTGTTGTGGCCGGTCTGAGATTGATTATCGTATGTCGTGTCCTGAACAAGGGTATTAATTGGAAGCTCTGCGGTCCGTCCCGTTGTTGCCCCTACCATCATCTGATTCTCCGGATCCATGTCTCGATCGGCATCCACACACATCTGCTGCCACACATCCGTCCCCTCCCAGAAAAAGCTTGAGTAGTCAAAAATCTGGGGTATGCCCTGTGGATCCTGAGCCTGGTGAGGAGGAAGTCCGGAAGCGTTGTCGAGCCCAGCAGAAGAACCTGATCTCGGTGTCCGCGTAGGGCCCCTCTCATCGGATCCCACGGTGCTGGGTTGCCTGGGCGGCACCGCGCTCCGAGGGGTTCCCTGCCACTTGCATTCTATGTTGAGGCGCTCACAATGAGAGCACCTAGGCCTCTGCTCATCGCATTTGACCTTTCGCTGCCTGCAGGAGAGTTAGTGATCCCGTAAAACCCGTAGTCGCGAAAACAATTTCATGCGTACTTGCAGGTGTAGCAGCCATCCCTGGAACGCGCAAACTTCTGTCTCCGACGTAGCTGCACCGGAGAGAAATCCCCGTGCTTGTCATTCGCCTGCTGAGCCGCTGTAGTCTTATCCATGATCCATCAATGACGGCGCGACGTGGCTCTTCCATCCGGTGATTGTGTATCACTTTGATTGCCGTCTCTTCAGGCTCTCCTCTTTGGTCGTTGCATTTAACAAAGGGACCACACACCATTTCAGTGCATCCACCCTTGGGTCGCCTCACTCCACATTCTTTATTCGATCACGTGTCCACTTAAGTACGTACCCCTTTTCGTTCAAAGATCACCGCTAGTAGTCTAGACGCGCCGGCATTAGTTAACTACTAGCAGCATTAAACGCCGACGTGGCGGCATGCTTTTCGGTTCTACTTTAGAACATTCTTTACCTGTCATCGAACGCGTGTCTTCGGTGGGTGTGGTTGCTCACAAGCTTCGTGAACTCTGTTAATGCCGGATAAATCCCGTACGTCAACCCAAATTATCAAACCAAGAGTATTCACATTCTTAGATAATATATACTGAAATCATAATCGTCAAAAGCACTGCAAGCTTCAAAAAGTTCAATGATCCACGTGCTTCAAAAAATCTAAGGGGTATCTTCCCTCCCCAGATGAAAACACCATGCCATCAAACGCCTAGCCAAGTCCGCCGCAATAAAAAGAATAACACGAAGAGAAGTTACCTCTTCGTAAAATGCTGTGTTGTTCTGTTGTCCTTTGTCATGCTCTCGTGTATGATATCCATATTCACGTTGATAAATCATCTCAAAGAACGGTGATCTACCGCAGCAAAGATCCAACGTCGTGCAGTTGCACCTGTTCCATCTGCACCGCTGGTCGCCCTCTATCGATGCGGCCCCAGCCGGCTCCCCATAACGGCACATTTGTAGGTGCAGTCGCCAGCGCCGATGTTGCAGGAGCCGATGTTGCAGGCGATGCTGAGGCCGGCGGTGCCGTGTCAGTGCCTTGCGGCGGCGGAGCTTCGTTCTGGGTACTTTCACCAGATCCCGACTGGCCCGAGTTGTAGTGGCTCAAGGCAATGTCATTAGTCCCGTCACTGCCCACCCGCTGCCTTCTCCGTTGTCTCCAAAAGTAGGGATTTCGACGCCGAATATTGCTCGACCGACCAGTAGAAGCCACGGTACCTGATCGTGACCGGTTGCCGCCTCTCGAGGGCGTGCTCGCACGCGGGTAGAAGAACCCGGCAGGCTGGCCGCCGCTGAATGGGTTCCATCTGCGCATAGTGGGCGATTCGAGATTGATGCTGCCGTTGCAGCCGGCATTGTAGCTTGTCCGCGTCTCGCCCGAAAGTTCCTCCAACGTCAACCCTTTTGTCTCCGGAATAAGAAATGAGACCAGCATGCCACAGAGCATGAACAAGGAAAACAGCTGCAGTAACCTGTTGAGGTAGGGATAGCATTCGTTTCCCTTACAATCCTCGCGCGAGTCCTGCCTCAACAGTGGGATGCTGATGACCTGAGCGATGATAGCACCGAGTTTGCCCATTGCAGCGGAGATACCGTGCGCCGTGGACCGGTATCTTGTAGGAAAGCACTCGCCAGACACGATAAAGGTCGTTGTATTCGGCCCTGCATTGAACAAAAATTGGGCTACCACGTACAGAGCCAGTAAAGTCATTTCGCTCAGATCATGCAGTTTGAATCCCAGCACAGCGAAAAGAACCGTGAGGAGAAGGAAGCCGCCAACTTGGAGGGGCTTTCGTCCAATCGTGTCGATGGTGAAGACGGCCGCCCAGTAACCGGGGATAGCGCCCGCGCAGGCCAGGATGATCATGCCCAGCGCTTGGTTGTACAGCTTCTCGTACAGTGTCTCTCCATCAGCATACCCTATGGCTTGAAGAATGATGGTGTTATTCAAAGCCAGCCCGTAGAAAGCAAGGTCCTAATGGATTGTTAGATATTCCACTGTAACACTGTAGAGATGCATAAAGAAGGTAAGTGGCACCGAACATACCAAGAAAAACCAAGACATCGAAGTGCCGATGAGAATTTTGAGATTGTTCCATACTTTGAAGTAGGCTATTAAATCCTCCCACGAGGCCTTCGGCACATCAAGTGACGGCCCGGCTACGTATGCCGTTGGCATCTGTGAGACTTCTACTTCGCCCTTTGGCTTGCTCGAAACGTATGCTTTGATGTCAGCGTCGGCCTTCTCAACATCAAGCCGCACGTCGAATGTGTATCGCGGGGTTTCAGGGATAGTGATGCGGTAGTAGAGGGCTAGGCAGGCCGGGATAGCACCCACGCCAACAATGATGCGCCATGAACGGTCGGCAGCGAGCCGGCATGTCGAGTTGCAGAAAGATTCGTCGGCGATGCCGCGGTAAGAGTCTTTGAAGGCCACGTTCATGACCAATGCTACGATGGCGGCCATGAGTTGCCCCAGGCCCTGCATAGAGAAGACGGCGCCGACCATGGCACCACGCCATCTCGTCGGAGCAAACTCAGCTGTGATGACCGAACTAAGGGGGTAGTCACCGCCAACACCGATGCCCTGAGATGTTAGTTACCTATTTTAAAAAATTGGGCTTTTCTGAAGAGTAGTATACCATTATGACACGCCAGAAGATCATGAGTCCAGCGGCGCCGATGCCGGGACTACCAGCCACAAGAGAACAACCGAAAGTGCCAGCGATGATGATAGCTAACTCTATGCCATACATCCGCCGACGACCAAAAGAGCTGAGATTCATTAGCACAGGTACTTCCATAGTATAGGAGTGTTCTCGGCTTACTCGGCTAACCAACCGAAGAGGATCATGCCAATAACGATGCCTGTGCTGGTCGAGGCCTTGAGTGACTGGTTGATGGTATCCGGCAAACGTCCTTGATTTCCTCCATAGCCATCGGCCGGCTCGCCGCCGCTCCAGAAAGTGAGTCCTAGCAGAGAAATGATAAGGTTGATGGCGAAGATGTCGTACGAGTCGAGGAAGAAGCCGACACCGGCAACGAGAATGGCGCGCACATCTAACAAACAAGAAAGTTAGTTTTCCGGCAGACACTCGCAGACCAAGATAGCAGCAGATATGATCCCCTCAAGGTTTGGACGTACGGTACAGGCCGAATGGTACTTTATCGATTTCGGACAAGGCCATGCGGCGGCGCAGGTTCGGATCAGGAATATGCGAGTAGTCGTTGTAGAAGTTGTGAAAAGCCCGGTTGCCACCCGCGGTGCGCTGCCGCTCGACCGAATGGCCGGGAAAAGGCAATATCTCGTCGACCGGGGCAGCCATGGCGATAGTGAGGCACACGGCGACAACAAAGAGCCGAAGGGTTCAAGTTGCCGCCGCTTTGCGTGCCGGTGGTTGCGGAGAGAAACTTCTATACCCTCATCGAGAAGAAATAGCGAGGGAGATGCTTAGAATGCGAAATGGAACTGGACTCGGGTTAGAGCCGCGGGGCCCTCTGTAACACGACCCTCTAACGTGCTAATCTTGATAGTATAGTCGCAATAAGCAATGGTTCTTCGCAAGGATAGTGGTGGGTCAGGAATCTGCGCTCGCTAGGATGATAGACGTCGTGAACCTGCCCAAGGAAGATCGGGGGAGAATGCAGCAGGCCGCAGGAAGATAAGCGAAGACGAGGGCGGGACAGTATCGTTCAAGGTGAATCAACCCAGAAACGAAATGCTGCTGGTCAAGAATAGTAGTGAGGGACTAAAGATGAAATATGCGACAAATTGGATGGTATGGTCGACCTCGGACCTTGCCTAGCATGAAAAGAGTAATACGTAAAATCGACTGCCGTCAGACGCTAGAGACGAAGATGTTTGGGATGCCGGGGCTCGGCTGAGGCGGCTTTGACTCAGATTGATGGGCCCGCCGGACGGAGATGTTGGTACGTAAGATATGAAGCGTGAGTATCCAGTTCGGTGGATCTAATGATTCTGGAAGCGGGCCAACACGAGCAAAGCGGGCAAATATGAGACAGCGGAGGACGAGAAGATGAATCGCTTCAAGGCGTAATAATCACGGTGATGGCGGAAGTGGAGGATAGAATGGGTGAGAATGGAAGAGGAAACGGAAGAATGAGTGAAGCGAAACGAAGCCCCCTCTTGCATGTGCATTATTACCGATCATCCAGAAACGCCCGTTTGGGGAGACCACATGCTACGATTGCGAGTTCCATTGCCAGTGCCCAGTTTATTCATGGGCAGCAGATTTATTAGGTAGGCAATTCCTTGGGAGGGTCCGGGACTGGGCCGGACTGAGTGGGGAGGGGGGGAAGAAAGACTAAGACAAGAGAGACAGATGGAGGGTTCGGGAGGGGAGAGATGGGAAGAGATGGAAGAGATGGAAGAGATGGGGAATACCTTAGGAATAGGAATAGGATAGATTGGCGAGATGGAAGACGATATCGAACGAATGGAACAAGTGGATTTCTGGCTGCGTCGAACAAATGGAAGCTCGTTTTCTTGAGGTGCGCAGGCCAGGGTGGGATGCCACCTACCTAAGTAGGATTAGCGTTCAACTGCTAATCCAGAGCACTAAAATCACTAAATACAGGCACAAGGCGCCCAGGAACGCCTAATTCACGCCTAAAGCATGCCTAAATCATTCTAGAAAGACGCTTAACATGACACCACAAAAGAACGCCGGAAATACGCCCGACGAGACACTCACAATGGCCACAGCAAAACAATACTACTAAGTAGTCTGTTTGTGTTTTAATGGAGAACCGACATACAGATGAGGCCTCTTGGTGGTGGAGGGAAGGGTGGTGGTCAACTGTGCAAGGACACAAGTTAGACCGCTTGTACTTGTACATTGATTTAGCTCGTCCTTGCACGCCATTGGACGAGGGAAGTGAAACAGCGTTTTGATGGTGTTAAATAATGCACATGCAATGCGCCTTGTAGTTGGCAGTTGGCAGTTGGCAGCTGGCAATAATCTGAATCAGTTGGTCTAAAGATGGCAGCGATCGTAATAGCGGTCTGCGAAACAGTGTTTCTATAAGGTAGCGTTCCAACATCTCAGCGTGCGTCTGCTGTGTCTTCTCACTGGCTCCAGCTCTTCATGTTGCACTGCAGTCACTCCGGTGCTTACCAACCTGAGCAATCTACATGAGAGTCCGGACAGCCCTGAATGTTGGCTCCATCCATCCCATCTCCATCTCCGTCTCCATCTCACTCGCACACGTGCGCCTGACCCTCGCTTGAACGGCTTGCCTCTTTTGGCAAGCTTCTAGAAAAGCCTCCCGAGCCAGGCCCGGCGCCTCTAGTTACGATTGGCTTCGATTGGTCTAACTTAGTGGATGGCTTGTGCGATTGCAATCCCTAAAATACCCCAGCTGAGTGTCAGTTCTTATGACGCGGACATTATGGGCTTAAAGTCGATGTTCTCAATTTCTCCTCATTTAGGCAAGTGAGATGGGGCGCCTGACACGCGCTCCAGCCAGGAAGGACTTATATAAAGGGCTCTCGATCCACCGAGCCTTATGCATCCCAACGGCGCGGCACCAGGTTTCAGGGCATGCGTCTGTTATGGGTATCTCTATTCGTACGATAAAAACTTTCTACTTGGACTATAATGCCTAACCTTAAGTACCGCCTGGAAAGATATTGTGCATGCTAAATATATAGTCTATAAGTAACAGTATTCATAGCCTTAAGCTAGATGAAACCCTAGGTAAGGCTATCTACAATACTCCCTACAATACTCCCTACAACACTAACTGCAATACTGACTGCAATACTGACGACAATACTGACGACAATACTGACTACAATACTGACTACAATACTGACTATAATACTAGCTATACTACTGCCTATAATACTGTTATAGCGCTATCATGCGCGTCCAAAATCTGATTTCTGTTCCATTTTCTATTAACTATATGATAGATATTCAAGGTCTTTGTCTAACAGGGCTACCACTCCCGAGTATACATCTTGGCAGTAGTCTTCCTTCTCCAGGTCTTCCTTCTCCAGGTCTTTCTGCCCAGAGTGAAGCCCGCCAAGGCATCGCCTCACCGCTGCCTCGTAATTTGAACTGGGCATCTTCGCCTGGTCCTGATCCAGAAGCTTCTGAGCAGTGATATACTGCGTGAGGAGCTGTGAGTTGACGGGTCCTTCTTCTCGGCTAGCTTGGAATGAATCGAGTGTGCTGCCAATGATGAGCTCGACTAAAAGGATCCCAAGAGATAATAAAGTTGTGTTGTATGGTAGACTGTCGCTCTGTCCATTTGATTCGCCATCAGCAGTGCTCGTCGTCATGCTTTTCATGACTAAAGGATAGTCATATATCGGAAATCCATGCTTTGTGACGAAGAAAATATCACGACTGCTAATTACTTCCGGAAGCCAGGGACTCCCGTACAGTTGCAGGATGCTTGATGATATAATCACAGCGATTCGCAATCGATTATGATAAGGTAAGTATAATGAATCGTCCTTCGATTCAAGGATCTCTCTTAAAGAAACCACCGACCATATAGTTGTTTCTTTATGCCTGGAAGGTAAGAGTGGATACACTGTATACTCTCTAACTGTCTGGTGTGACAGGTCGGCAATCGTACCATACGCCTCTATGTTATGGTTTGCTTGCAGTTTCTGTATCTTTTTGCAGAGGCTTGAAATATGTTCTAGATAGACCGAGTCTGAAGTAGGTTCCGGCAAAGTAATGCTAGACTTATGCAGATCTTGCGTGGAAGCACCGGACGATGTCACAATTAGCGTGTTGCCAGTACCAGTCGTTGTAATATTCTTTCGTTGGGTAGAATGGAGAGAGATGGAAGCATTGGTAAATCCGACAGATTTTTTGGTCTTATTTGTCCTCGACTGCCACGAAGGAGAGGGCCGTGAGCCGTTAGGAAGCTTATGTTGACTTGCTGCTGTTGCTAAGGCAGATGCTGTTCGTGGTGCTACCCGAAACTCCTCCCAACATCGCGCACAGTTCTCACGGGTAATATCTGTCAGAGCAGCAGTGCTATCGCCGGATGAAAGAGCAAGCTTGAAATCCATGTGGCTCAAGATCTCCTCTTCCCGATCTGTGACCACAAATTCCGCCGCTCGTGTTTCCAACCTCAAGCTAACGTCATGGTCGCATGAGCAGCCCAAGCTAGATCTCAGAGCTTGGTAAAGGCTGTTTGACATGTCCCGGAAGAGCATAAAGAACTTTCCTTGCGATCTTGCCTTCCGCGCCGGTTCTAATTCCAGGTTTCGATCCGTCATGTTTTCCAGGTTGGATATGCTCTCCCTGATTGTCTTCAGGAGATCGTCATACTGGGTACGGCTGAACGTGAAGATGGCGCGCCTAACTTCCGAGGAAACCCTACCGCCGCTCTGGGACTCTATGCGCTCGCTCATCTCATCCACCGCTGCTTTTACATCCCCAACAGTTGATTCAAACACATCGAAACCTTTCCAGAGCCGAACGCGGATCTTCCGCTTAGTTTCATCCTCCTTCCACATGTCACCGAGTGGCTGGTTGATCATAGCTTCGATCTTGGACGGTGGTACCAGACCAACGAGCAGTTTCTCGCAAACATTTTGGAGCTTGAGCCTCTCCGTCTCGAGGTTGCGGATGAGGCTCCGTAGTTCGCGCTCGTATTTGCGCCATCGCTGTAGGGTGGAGAGGCCTTGGCCGTAATGCTCAAGAGCCGAAATGACCAGCGGTATGGAACCAAGGACAACGCCAACAACCTCAAGGCCAGACATCGCTCAATCCGGTTCTAGGAGTGCGGAGGCTAAAGCGGGAGGGGAAATTGTAAGTTTCAGCACGCCCGGCGCGGGGAAGCGTTAGAGGATGCATTTTCTCGGTAGGTAGTCAGCTCGAGAGCTGCGTCTGATTCGCTGTCGTGATACTACGCCTCTCAGCCCCGCGATCGGATCATGCACTCGCTCAACTACTAGACAATGTCTATTCTCTCTTTGCTAGCTTGAAGTTTTGCTGTTTCTTTCTTCTCTTAAGGTTATGGACCGTCTGGATACCTCGGAAGAGAGGCCGGTAGAGGCGAGCATTGCTAGTCACGTTAATCGATGCTTAGACCTCTTCCGTGTTCTTGCGGGTACTGCTGGAGAACATGGAGAATCACCCATATCTGCGGATCTCTCATTCACTCGAGGCATAAAAGACCAGCAGACAAGGTTTAAAATATGGGCGGGCAACATCGGTGCTCACAGAACTGGGATGAGCTCGCTTGAATACCGCCTTCGGGATTCCTCCCACATCCGAGAACAAGTCATTGAAGCATTAGGGGACCTTCAAGGGAATCTCAATGATGCTCTGGAGATTACTCACGGGGTGAGGCAGCCTTGGGATCGCACTACCGATGAGATGGCTCTGGGTGAAGACGAAGACTCCGAGACAGAGATGGATCAGATATCCCTGGACGTGGCAGATATCATTGATGGCTTACTCCGTCTCAGTATAACGATTCGGAATCCTGCCCCTCATGATCGTTTTCGACAGTCTCGCTTAACAGACACTTCTCATTATGAGCCCTTTGACATTCAACACGTCATGTCTAAATTTGACTCAATGGAAAAACAACTGGCTGAGAGATTGGGTAAAGCAATATCGCGACGAAGGCAATACTTCCGGTACAGACAGTCCCACAATGCGAAACTATCTCATGGACTGGAAGGGGAGAGCGGAGATACAGAGCCCACAATTGCGTCGTCAGTACCCGAGCATTTAAAGCAGCAGGGTCAACAACCTGGGTCGAAGGTCCTGGAACCAGTATTTGAGGATGATCACTCGGATGCGGGCCTCTCACAGACATCCTATGCGACTACAATTGCAAGTGAGGGCCATCGTCGCATCCCTCCTTTGCCAGAAGAGGCGTACAATGGACCTTTCGAATGTCCTTTTTGCTACATGATAATTATTGCAGACAATCGTGTATCCTGGAAGTAAGTGATGCGCTGCTCTCTTAACAGGTTTAGCTAATGAGTCTCTGAAGAAAACATGTCTATGGGGATCTTCGACCTTACATTTGCCTGGAAGAGAACTGTGTCACTCCAGAAAAGGAGTTCTCGCGTCGTCATCATTGGATAGAACATCTGCGATAACAGCATTGGAAGATGTATAAGTGCCCTCTCGCTTGTGGCTTCGCCACTAATAACCTTCCTGAAGCCGAGGCCCACGCAATTCAGTTTCACGCGGATGTAATCAAGCCGAGCGAAGTTTCCGCGCTGGTCAGACTTAGTACAGAGACTATTGAACTGAAGAACGGCACCTTTTGTCCATTCTGCTGCGAAGCTCTGGACTCTGTGTCAAAATATCAGCAGCATGTCGGACGACATCAAGAACAGGTGGCTCTGTTTGCTCTGCCAGGGACTGAAGCAGCAAGTGATCCTGCAAAGCATCAGGATATAGGTAGCGAATCTGATCAGGAAGACGATGCACATGACACCAGGGATATAGAGGACCATCCAATTACTAAGTTTCTCCGTGCAAGAGAGCAGTCTCTAAAGCAACGGAATAACCTAACACCTGGAGCGGATGTAGACGTCGATACGGCCTCATCACTCGGCTCATCAGTATTTGAACACCATAGCGCCACAAGTCACGCGGGGCCCGGACGCATCAGTCCGGGCACTGATTCTAACATAAACCCCGAGATTGGCCTTGGGGAGGGCGTTGACATTTCACATTCGGTTGAGCAGAGGCAGCCTTTTGAGTCGTCCCTCGAAACCGTGCGCAACATTGAAAGAGAGTCGAGTTATCTTCAAGATTCATCCGTGACGCCCCGGGTACCAGAGATGTCGCCCTTCTCCGCCGCAATCGAGACTGTCGCCGAGCCACACTACGAGCATCATGCGCGATCTTATACTCCGTCTGAGGTAGAGTTAGAGAAAGCAGAAGGAAATCCGCCTATTCCAGGGAACAGTGAGCAAGAAAAGATACCAAAACCTGCCGAATATGCTGCACAGGCCCAGGACCAGATTGTTCAAAATCTGTATCTGGAATTAGCGAACATGCAAGCGTCTGATCCCACAGGTCTGGACAGAATTCCTTCAGAATTCATGAAATACTACGAATCACACTCTGTGCAACAAGCGAATTCAGAGATCCAGCAGGACCTACAAATGAGGCAACAAGCTCTGCAACAACCACAAGAGCAGGTGATAGGTATGCAGAACGAGCAGAGCCAACCGACTTCCAACCTGCTGGACTTACCATATACTTCTCCCGCAGCGGAGCTGGACGAAGCCTTGGTTGCTTCTACTAACGAGGCCGAGGAACGCGAAGAGCGGTGGAAGAAGTACGAACGGCGACTCAAAGAACTAAAAGATTCTGGCCTTGATGCAAAAGCGATTGCAGCCATGATGAATAAGTGGGAGCTTCCTGGAACTGAGCCTGAAGCAAGTTGAATTCTATCATTCATGTATGACCCTCATTTTATCTACTCAGTAAATCCTGTGAATAAGTTCGCAAAGCCTCACCAAGCCGTAATATCTTCCACTTCCGCCTCGCCAAACGTGCTCGACTTTGTGATCTTTCCTACCGATACCGCCTCTGGGGCCGAGCCCTCCTTGCCCATAATGTCGGGCAGCACTTCCTTAAGGAAGCCCAGCACGTACCGATTCACCTGCTCAAACTGCAGTAAAAAGGCATCGTGACCCTCAGGACTATCGATACGCTCTAGACGTGAGTTCTTGACATGCTGTGCAATTTCCTCCTGCTCCGCAAACGTAAAGAGCCCATCGCTTTCAATACCCAACACCAGCACCGGCTGCTCAATCATACCCAGCGCCTCGCCCACCGTGGCCGCTCGGTTTCTTGACACGTCATGTGTGTCGAGCTTGCGGGTCATAGCGATATAACAATTGCTGTCGAAGCGTCCCACAAACTTAGTGCCTTGGTAACGGAGGTACGATTGGGCTGAAAAGTAGGTCGATGTAGGTAGCGCATCGCCGCCCGTCAGGCTGCCCTTTTGAGGACCGTGGAACTGAGGGTCCGCGGACTGGTTCGCTTGCTCGATGACGGCCGCTCCGGCGCCAACGGTACTCTCGCTATTAGTCCTTGATAGAGACGTTCGCTTGACGACGTGCCCATCGTTGTGGATGTGGAAGTGAGCCTCCGAAGGCGTGGACGGACGTGGACGCCCGCTGATTGTCTGTACGCGAGCTGGGTCCGGAATATTGCGGCCAAAGCGTGACTCAAAAGAGTTGCGACTCCGGTAGGTTAACAGTGCCGACATGCGAGCGGCTCCAAGACCGGTTGACGGAGGGTCGTCGAATGGATAGTAGCCGTCGTCGTACTTGGGGTCAGCGTAGATGCTCTGGCGCTGGGCTTCGCCCCAGCTAATACCCCAGGCGCTATGCCGGCTTGAGGTAGCAATGGGCACGATGCTTCGGATGTACTCTTTGCCTAAGTATGCCCACTCGAGAACGAACATGCCGCCCAATGAGCCGCCGACTACTGCAGCGACCTGCTTTACGCCCAGGTCGTCTAGTAACAGTTTATGCAGGCTAGTTACGGTCAGCTTTGCTGAATTAAATCTTGTGCGAACCAAACTACACTCACTTGACATCATCCCGAATCGTCGTCAGGGGGAACTCTGGGCCGTAATTGCCCTGCGATGGGTCTCCGTCCTTGGCCGTCACGGGGCTAGCTGATCCATACGGACTTCCCAAGCTGTTCATGCACACGATGAAGAAGCGAGTCTCATCAAAAGCCATTCCCGGCCCTCCGAGCAACGGGCCCCACCAATCACTCACATCAGCGCTGCCAGTGAGCGCATGACAAATGACCATGGCATTGTCCCCTGCTGGGGACAGCTTGCCCCTCGTTGTGTAGGCTACGGGGACATTTTTCAGAGTGATGCCAGATTCGAGCGTATACTCGGGGATTATAGCAATACTCTGGTCCGGGATGAGGGCCGCAAACGGGTTCTCAGGCTGCGATTGCGTTCTTTCTTGCAGGTATTCAGTCACCGTTCTTCTTTCAAACAAACAAAATGCCGAAATCGGGATTGAGAGATAAGGACAAACAATGAGTGAATGAGATGTACTGACCGTATTTGTAGCCTGTGTGGTCTATGGAGCCATTCTGGGCTTGTCCAGAGGTCATTGTAGCCTATGGGGCGTTGTGAGGCGTTTGTAATGGCCAAGTTGAGAGTGAACTGAAATTCAAAATTGAGAAATTTGGTCTGACGTATAAGGCGCACGTACAGAAAAAAAGAAAAAAAAAGATATGAAGATATGGGAGGCCGAAACTCAAAAGACGGTGACAACAATCACGCTGACCGACAATAAGATATTGAGAAATGAGTAGTATTTTCAGATAGGTCAATGAATGAAGAACAGATGAATGAATTGAGTGAGTCAATAGCGAAAATAGTCTAGGAGAGTCCGTGGAAAGTGTTGATCGGTCGTCATGGCGTGCTCCCGAAGAGGCGGTTATCGGATCCGTGGGCCAATGACTCAGCCAGTTAGCGTGAAGATCAAACAAAAAGTACGTACCGCCAATCAGAGCCCCGGCCACCCCACATTGAGCAAGCGAAGCCACAGTCTCCAACATCAAAGTAATTGTCGTCTAAACACTTGAATAGATTATTCACAATGTTGATTGCATTTTGATTATCTTCTCGACCTCAGAATGAAAGTCATTGAATGAATGGGTTTCGATAATTCTTCACACAATCAAAGTATAATACTTATCAGAACTATTTGCTACATCAGAATAGCGAATCAATAATCCACCATTGTGGCGCCACATCTTAGGATCCAGCCACAGCAACGGTAGTGGACGCCTTAGGTAATCGTGTGCCAAGCTCAACTTGCCATGCCTCGTTTTTGCCTACAAGGACAACTGAAGCTCATCGCATACTGGCCGACGCGATCATCGCCCAACCCGTCAAACCCGCGTTCAAACTCCTCAACGAGAGCTGCGACGCCCACCGCCATTTGTTGAAATCAGCTTCCAGACCGATTCTGGCGGCGGCGCACATTTCTCCCTAATTTTCTTTTCTCTTTGTTCCTCCATTCTTGTCGCTCCCTTTTTCCTATCTTGCACAGTCAACGACTCAAGTCGGCGATACGAGCCACATTTCAAGATCATCGCTCCTTCACCAGCTTTCGACCGATCTGTACTACTGAGTACTGCGAAATCATACGCAACTTTCACACTCGTTCGTTCCGACCGATTCCAATAATATAATTCACGCCTGCCGTCGAACATTCGCTGACGATGGCATCAACTTTTCCGCAATAGGTGCTCTACATAAAAATCCAGTCGCTCCTCTGCTACCAAAGAGCTTCTGAGATCCATCAAATGACCATATAAATTGGTGCAAAAATTTTCGTGAGCAATGCCTCCGAAGCGCAAGAGGCCCGAGAGGGCTCCGAGCGACGGTGGCCGGCCCTCACCACATCGCCCCGGCGATACTGCGCTCGGCCAGCACGATCGTGAAGATGGCGGCAACAGAGGGCGCGGGCGGGGCGGCCATAGAGGAGGTCCTAATAGGAGGGACTCGTCGGGTGGCCGTGGTGCCCAGTACCAGAACCAGAATGGTTCGCCCATCCGCCATCGCAAGAACTCATCATCGCAAGCCGCGCCTCCGCAGTCACCGGCTGCGCAACAGATTTCGATGCCAGCGCCTACTTCAATAACTGTCACACCTTTAGCCACAACACCACTTCCCTCGCCGCAGTCTTATAGCAGCCCCGCGCCTTCCGACCGCCAATACGACCACCTTACCGACGAGAAGTTGAAAGTTTGGGCGGAGACTGGGCGCAAAGAAATAGTGGCTCACGGCAGCCAGTCTCGGGAAGATGTTGACGTTACAGAGCTATCTAATCTTTTCCAGGAGTTCATCTTCTCCGTTCTGGAGAAGAGGCTAGATGCGCGAGATGCAGGTGCCTGCATCAAAGAGATTCTTGGGGAGGAAACCATCGATACGTCTAAGGAACCGTTCTTTGCGCCTCACTCGCTGTTTCTCGATTCCTTAGCTGTCATTCTCGACATTGGATCACATCAGGCCGACCAGTCACTGCGCTTGTTCCTACAAGAATCCGGAGTCTCCGTTTCTCTTATGCGCCAAATCCTTGAGGCGCCTGTCTTGCAGCAGTTGGGGCTGATACGAGATAATTTCGCCAAGGTCGGCGTTCGTCAAGCGACCAACCTACTCTACCGACAAGCCAACTTCAACTTGCTGCGCGAAGAAGCCGAAGGATATTCGAAGTTGATTACTGAACTCTACATGACGAGCGATGTTCTACAGCCCGAGGTACCTCAGGAGACTTTCGAAAAAATCAAGGCCCTCATCGGTACTTTCGACTTGGACGTTGGCCGAGTACTAGACGTCACTTTAGACGTTTCCGCTGCCGTTCTTGTTAAGCAGTACAAGTTCTTGGTCAAGCTTCTCCGTGTTAGCTCCTGGTGGCCACGTGGGAGCTCGAAGGACCCCAACTGCCCCTTCGTTGGCGGGCTCCCTGCTTGGGCAGCCCCAGGATATCCCTTGTGGGTAACCTCCGAGGAGGATGAGGCTATCAATGCCCAGCACAAGCTGGCAAGAGACATTGCTTTCTGGGACCGAGCTCGTGAAATTCAGCTAGCCGCCTTCTTCGAACTTGGGGGTAGACAGCTACCTTCGTCGGAGAAAGAGAATGGTCTCACCAACGGGCATAACCACACGGATGCGCAAAAGTCTGCCGAGCAGCAATGGATAGAGGTCACCAAAACCCTCCCACCAAGTGGTAATCGGGTTGCCGCCAATCTACTAGGTTTCAAGCTTCTTTTTTACTACTCAAAGTCGCGGGACTCGACCGACGTTCTCCCAGCCAATCTGCTCTACCTGGCTGCCCTCCTCATCAAGATTGGCTTCATCTCTTTCGCCGATCTGTATTCACACCTCTCTCCAGATGATGAAAACATGGAGAAGGTTCGTGAGAAGAAGATGCAAGAGATTGAGGATGCCGAGAAGAAATCTCGTGGTGGGCAGATGAATGCATTGCTCATGGCAGGTGTCTTGCCGCAAGGCGAGGACGACAATCCTAATGCACCAAGCGCTCCACGGGTGGATACGTCCAAGAAAACCGAGCCTGAGAAGAAGCAAGAAGCCGCAGACACGACGGAGTCGAAGCAGGATGAGCCTCATGAACAAAAAGTTTCACTGCTGATCCAACTTCTGACGATTGGCGCAATCCCCGAGTCCCTATTCATCTTGGGTCGATTCCCCTGGATACCTGAGGCGTTCCCTGATGTGCTAGACTGCATCCATCGCATCCTGCATGTCTCTTTGAGCAAAGTATATCACGATGCCAGCGCTCTCACCACTGTACCAACCGAGTGCCCAATTAAGAACGTCCCTGATCCAGACCAGTCTGGTTTGCCGAAAGGCTCCGTCAGGCTCAGCCGCATGACTACAAAGAAAATCCTCAGATGGCCAACTGCCGACAAGAATGACCACAACGATACGCAGGACTATCGTTACTACTGGGACGAGTGGACGGACAATGTTCCTGTATGTCAGACAGTCGACGATGTTTTCACCTTGTGCGATACGTTCCTCAACCTGTCTGGTGTCAATATTGGCAAAGATGCTTCTTTGTTGACGAAACTGGCCACAATCGGATCCAAGAGTCTCTCTGAGGATGATTCTGAATCCAACATGAAGCGGTGGAAAGATCTTCTCAAACGCCTGCTGCTTCCTGCTCTCAGTCATACCAAAGCCAACGCGTCTACTGTTGAGGCTGTCTGGTCACTTTTGAAACGATACCCCACGACTGTTCGCTACGCACTCTACGCAGAATGGTTTGAAGGGCAAATTTCACGGTTGCCCGCTATGAAGAAGGTATTCGCGAGAGCCACATCGGAGACTCGTGCGACCATGAAGCGAGTCTCCCTCACCAACCTTAGTGAGATGGCGAAGCGACTCGCGAAGACCTCGTATTCATCGCCCGGTATTGTCTTTGCTGTCGCTTTTGAGCAGATGGAATCTTATCCGAACTTAATTGAGGCCTTTGTCGAGTGCGCCAAGTACTTCACCGACCTGTCCTACGATGTTCTGATCTGGTCTCTAATGAACTCGCTCGGCAAATCGCGAAGCCGCACCCAGGCTGATCACGCCCTCACTACCAGCAAGTGGCTACAGGCTTTGTCACGTTTTGTTGGCAAAGTTTTCCGTCGCTACTCAGTGCTGAATCCCGTCCCTGTTCTGCACTACGTCAATCACCAACTCGTGCAAGGCAATTCCACTGATCTGATCATCCTCCGAGAGTTCATCTCTTCCATGGGCGGCATCGTGGATACAACGGATTTCACGGACGAGCAAATTCTATCCATGGCAGGAGGCAAACTCCTTCGCCAGCAGACGCTCATTCGTGCTCAAGATAAGCGATTCGAGAATATCAGGAGCTCGTTGCGTCTCATCAAGTCGTTCACAGACGCAGGTTTGACTGCGCAAGTTCTCCTGAATCTTGCTCATTTCCGCCAAGCTGCCATGTTCCAAGTCGAAGAGGAAGAAGCCCATATCAAGTATCTTTCATCCATTCTCGACGAATCGCACCGTATACTAATCCAGTACCTCGACTTCATCTGGAGCAATCTCGACGCTGACACCTTTGACACATTGGTGCCGTCGATTCCTGAACTGTTAACTACTTTTGGTCTCGACCCCCCTCTAGCTTTCCTCATCGGCCGTGCAAGCTTGGCAGAGCGCTTGTTCCCTTGGGAGAAGGAAGATAAGTCTAAGGGAGATAAGTCTGACAAGAATGTCGATGGTAAAACTCAAGACAAGGCCATTACCGTGGATGGTGGGGACGAGCCGACTGTCAAGTCCGTGGACAACCCTACGGAGGATAAGGCGGATACCGCACAAGTAGACACAGAGGGGGATGCCACTATGGCTGAGGCACAGAATGCTGATACTCCTGGGGGTCCCTCAACCCCAGCAGCTGGGCAGGCTGAGGCTTTGGTGAGCATGAGCAAAATCTCGAGCGACAGCGTGGGACTAACGCCCAATCAGAAAACCACCGGACCTACTCCAGTTGAGTTAGCACTCAGCCCGATCGTTGAAGCAGTCCAGCAAAAGTTGGAGCCGGAGGTGTGGCAAAAGATCACACCCGAGCTTTATGCGACTTTTTGGGCTCTGCAGCTCGGTGATCTCTACTTCCCTGATGAAATGTACCAGAAAGAGAAGGCTCGCCTTTCGAGTGAAATGACAGCGATCACCAGGGACCGGAGTGATATGACTCGGAAAGGTCAGGATCGCAAGCGAGAGAAGAGCAGTCAACTCCTCGCCGTTCAACAATCTGTGCTCAGGGAACACAAAGGCCATCTTCTGCGACCCAGTAAATGGAAAGTTCATCTTGGGAGAGTGGCTAGACTCTCCGAGCCGGAACCCAAGCCCAGTCCCGAAAGCGTTGCGGATGCTTTGCTGGAGCACTGCTTTCTTCCCCGAATACTCGTGTCACCCGCCGATGCAGAGTTCACTTACAGATTCGTCAAGACGCTTCATGAACAAGCTTTTCCAGGGTTCAAATTGATGTCCCTATGCGACAGGCTTTTCAATGCCAACCGCTTGCGGTCCCTAATCTTCACGTCCTCGGTTCGAGAAGTGGAAAATTTCGGACGGTTCCTCAAGCTTATCCTGGAAGATCTTTCCCGCTGGCATAAGAATGAGCGGCTGCCCTCTCCTGCTGGCAAGGCCTCCAAAGACCAACCCCGGATAGGAACTTACGACAAAGAGGGCAAGGGTATAGACGAAAAGCACCCGCGATTTGGATTTGCATTGACGTTCGATGATAACGGCAAACCGCTCACCTTTGTGGAGCATGCGCAATTCCAGGACATGCTGTTCCGCTGGCACAAGAACCTCAACATGGCTCTCAAGTCTTGCCTAAGCGGCACAGAATGGATGCATATTCGCAATGCCCTCACTGTCCTCAAGGCTGTTCTGGACTTCTTCCCTGCCATCGACTTCATGGCTACTCAATTTTCGAACCAGCTACAAAGCATCACGAAGAAGGAGGCTGCTTCAAAGACTGCAGTCGAAGGAGCAGAAGCGCATCGCGTAGACCTTTCAGTGGCTGCGCAGGGTGCTCTCTCAGAATTGCAGAGGAGGAAATCAAAGTGGATGATGGTGCAGGCTTTCCGGCCCAACTCGGTATGTCTTTCGTTGGGCGATCCAGGCTTTGCGGCAAAACTAACAACTTCTAGGGCGGGGCAGGTCAAAAACCCGACAAGTCTGATCTACGGCCTACGGCTCCTGAATTCAAGCCACCGACCTCCAAGTAAGAATTCTTTTTTACTACATTTACAACTGAGGTACTAATTTCATCCAGGCCTGATGACAAGAAGCCGGCTGCCAACGAAGAAGAAGATGGTGAAGTGCAAGACAGCGCAAAGTCCAAGCCAGCCGATCCCAAGGCAAAGACAAGCGATGCTCCAGCCGCTGAAAGTCTCCCTCCTAAGCCAACGACTACGGCTCGGGACAACCAGAGGAGGGGAGGCACCCCTAGTTCGGTGCCAGCACGGTCCTCGACTCCCAAAGCAGGTCAAGCTGCGGCTCCCCAAGCGCCCAGAAATGACAGCAGGGCCAACCCACTGCCCGACCGGCCGCCACACAATCTTCCTACACGCCCGGATGTGCCCATCCCTGGCCACTTTGACCGGAATCCTCCTGCTCAGCCTCGAAACCATGAGCGGCGGGATGCTAGAGATCCTCGTGATAATCGTGAGCAACGGGATCCTCGTAACGCCCGAGACACGCGAGAGCACAGGGATCCCCGCGATCAAAGAGAGGCTCGTGATCCGCGAGAAGGATGGCCAGCCGATGTGGAATGGGCTGATCGCAACCGCGACGTGAGTGAACGACGGGGTGCAGACAATAACCGCGAGGCGAATCGCACCGAGCTATTGCCTCGAAGTGGACCTCACGACCGAGAGCGACCTCATCGTGGCGGAAGGACCAACGAACCGTCCGGTAACCATGCTTCCCCGGCTGCTCAACAATCGACTCCATCTCAAGAACCTGCAATGAACCCTGAACGCGCAGCGATGATCCGTCCAGATGAGCCTAACAGGCCATTGCGAGGGCCGGAACCAAATTCTGCTAACAGGGGTCGCCGGCAGCCACCTAACGCACCGCCAATGGATAACGTCAATCCCCAAAGGGCGGCTCTAATTGGTGAGAGTAACGACAACACACCAACCCGTCCTCCACGCGAAGATCAGCGAGATAGAGGCCCCAGGGGCCATTCTCCTCGACGTGCATCTGGCCGATATGGACAAGAACCGGCTCAACCAGAGAGAGGCCATGACGATAGGATGTCTCGGCCTCATCCGGCAGAACACCTTCCTCTTGGTCGACAACGCGGAGGATCACCCCCGCCCGGCAGCTTCCGAGGTGACAGGCCGATGGACAATAGGGAAGTCGATCGCATGCCTGGAGACAAGGGTCGGGATACATCTGGGTTCCACCGTCCTGGATCTCGGGGTCATGATTACGATTACCGAGCTCAATATGAGGATCAGAGTTATGGACGACTCAACCCAATTCAGTCCATTGGAAGCGAGGTTCCCTCCGGCCCACGGGGTCGCGGCGGCCGTACTGCTCGAGGCGGGCACGGAAATCATGGCGGTCATGGTGGTCATGGGCCAATGCCTCCTGGGTCTGGACCTGATAACCGCTACGGTGCTCACAACCCTCAGCGGCCTCCTTCGCCCGAAAGGTATCCGCCATCCGGGCCGTCAGGGCGTAACAATCCTCGACGGGGCGGATACGAGCCTCACCCTGGTCCGTCAACGCCAGGTTCAAATGGTCCAGCCCATGGAGATCGGATGAGGAACGCCAACACTGGACCTGACATGCCTCCCCCAGCATCAGGCGTGCACCCTGATCGTCTAGCTCAGATGGGCACTGGCGCGAACGCTCACCCTCCTCCACCTCCCCCAAGTGGACCGGCAAGCCACGGCGACAACCGACACCAGATGCAGTCTACCATCACCCCTGACCGACCCAAAGCTGATAACCGGTCAGCATCTGGAAATATGGGACCGCCAGCACCGGAGAGCGGTGAGAGAGGCAGATCCGGCGGCAGCAGAAGGCAACTGGCCGGTATCAACAACATGCTGCAAGCCAACAAGCCTGAACCTTCAAGTCGAGGCAACTCTCGCCGGAACCAGCCACGCCAGATGCTTAACAACACTGACGTTCAGGTTCTCACCGGTGGTTCCCCTGTATCAACACCTAGTCAAGAGCGTCCGGATCCGATGCGGGGAAACACCAATGGCGAGGATACACCCAAGGACGATAGCCGTGGGGGAAGAGATCGCGAAGGCCGATCAGACAGATCCAGTCGATCATCTCGCCGCAGCAGCCGGGATCGTGAGCGGGAGCGAAGCCCAACTCGCGAAAAGGAGAACAAGGAACATCGAGACTACCGAGACAGAAGGTCTGGGGCCGGCACTGAAGGCCAGAACAGGGAAGAGAGAGAATCTCGCAGAGGCCGCGGAGGAGGTAATAAAGAGCCTATGGGTCCTCCCCCTCCCCAAGGAGGAAAGGAGCACATGGGGGGAGGCGGGAGAGAAGGCCGCCATCGCGGTGACAAGTCCGGCATGAAGCCCGGCGACGACTGGGGCTCCAACAGCGGCCGTGGAAACAGGGGGCCTCCTAAAGACGGCGGCGGTGCTCGCCAGGATGAACGGGGCGACCGCAACCGAAAGCGCAGAAGTGAGGAGGGCGCAGGCGGACCTACGGGTGATCGCGACAAGCGCCAGCGCCGTTAGAACTACAGCGAGAAAGAGATTGTGGAGGAGACGCGCAGATATACACAACCAACACGCGCAGCGCAACTGTTATCAATACCATTTTCCTCAACCCAATTCAAGGAGTTCAAGACTTTTCTCATTTGCTACACCTTTTCTAGTCTCTTTTTCTTTTTTATCTGTACAAGAAATCTTGGAAGGGCCAAGAGAAATCTACAATCAATTTTTCCCTTTGCTGAACGGAGGACAAAGAGGGTGGCTAAGATGTGACGCCTATTGTCTTTGCGACTAATTCCTATTCAAATCATTGTCATTAGCATTTTTACGGAAATAAAGAAGGAGGGGAGATGAGGTTAAGGAACTTTTAGCCAAGGCGTTCAGGTTTTCTGTTTTCTTTCTAATCTACAAATTCAAAAAACTGTGCTATCAAATACCAAAAACTTCTTCACGTCTTCCAAAATGTCATATTTGACGAGTGTTCAAGGATGATCACTAATTATCAATCACGGAGCTTCAGAATTCGGTAACACACCTACTACAACCGGGTCATGCCACGATATTCTACCTCTGCGCGTTTGGCCATTAGGGAGTAGTAAGTGTGTTTGTATGTATGCCTAGCTACTTGAACAAGAGATCTTTACCAACAGACTCGAGGACTCGGATGATCACCCACCAGCTACATCAAGCCATAATTACTAGACTACAAGTCCAAGGAGAACAAGCCGTAAGAACCAAGTCAAGTGACATATGAAATGTGAATCACGAAATATCTTGAACAGCTCACTATCAGAAGACACAAGCAAGGGCATGCAAGTATCACCTCGCAAACTTCGGCGGTACAACGTTTTTTTCCAAGATCCAAGCTTCACATTTTTACATACTTGGTAGGTCATCTAACATGTGCATCTTGCATCAAGTTTCGCAAAACAGTTCACACTGATTGGCACCTGATCCTTCTTGCCGTATCACACGTAAAAGATCCCCCAAAGTCATCATGTCTCAAGTACAAAAGCCACTCTGCAACAAGACAACGTTCCAGGACAAGTAACACAAGCTTTACCCGGCCATCCACGTGTAGACATTCACACATTACCGAAATTATTTGAAACAAGCTTAGATGCTCGGAAAATGTTTCCAAATTACGCTAAATAGCCGTGTGATATGATTGGGAAAAAGAAGACCACAGACCTCTTTCGATGAGTGCGTGTCTCCTTCCAACACATATACAACGCTGATGATATACCTATGTACCTCATTATGCAGCCAAAAAAACAAGAAATCGACAAGGTGACAAGAAGCAAGTGTAACAGACAAGCTTGCGCTTGTTCACCATAAAATAATTGTTGCTTGGTTCTGCCGGAGCAGTCAAAGAAGCCGCTGTCGCCCGTCAAGTCGGTTAGTGTGACGGTAGACTGTGTGTGTAGGGCAACTTTTGTAAAGAATAAGTGTAGTATATGCAGCCAAATTGCATAACCCTATTTTTGGTTTGCGTTTCATTCCATCCAGATGCAAGTAGTGTATGTCAAAAATGCCGTTATGAACCCCTCTCCCTTGTGAGTACTCTATCCCTGAGGATCATTTGCTATCGACCTCAAAGGTGCTTCAGGCCTTCGGACCAGCCTCGTCCCTTGTCTTTCAAAAATGCGAACGCCTTCCTGGTATCTCGAAAATAAAGAATAATGCAAAGCGAACAGGTCCCAAAGACCATTCGAAAACAGGCGAAATTCGTGCGCGTCATGATGAGGAGCTGACTAAAACCAGGTGAAAATGCAATTGTAACCTAATCTCCGCGACACAGGTCTCATGTCTGGTCGGGATCAGGATTTGTTGCTCGTAACACCTTTGGCTGCTGGATGCGTCTCGAATAGTCGTGGTCATCTCGGAGTGTGTTGATGCTCTCCTGGCTATGGTTGCGCATGTACAGACCCTGCTTGAAGGGATCCATACGAGGATCGATCGCTAGCGTACTGTTGCGGTTGCTGCTGCTGCCGCCCACGTTGGACGAGGGAGATCCGCCACGTCCGGCACCCATGCTCATCTCTGGATGAGCTGAGCCCATCCGGTCGGACGAATCCCCACGGACGCTCGGGTCGCCCTCGTAGCCTTCTTGCTGGTTTCGCTTCCTGCGCTTGAAGAACCAGAAAAGTACAGCCCCAGCAGCAATGAGAACAGCCGCGATCACACCAACCACGATTCCAACCACGGCGCCGGTGCCGAGACCACCGCCTCCGCTGTCGTCGCTGTCGCCATCAGAGCCCCCATTCGCACTCCCATCGGCATCGCCATCGTCCTCGTTTGTTGGCATGACGGTAACAGTTCTAATAGTGCCATCCGTAGTAAAAGTCGACGTTGTCTCGGTATCGCTATCGGTCTAGAACGCAAGTCAGTTGCTGAACGTAAAACCCACATAAGAAAGGCCCTTCAGGCATCGCTATTTAAGCTGTTTGGAGACACTCGTACAGATGATGATGATGATGATGATGATGATGACGATGAAGAAGAACTCGAGAAAGTAGTAGTAGTAGAAGAAGCAGTCTCTTCTGTTGATGTCTCACTCGTCTGCACACACCGGGTTTAGCCACTCGTTGTTGGGGCAGGCAACACAACATGCTAGCGCAAACAACAACAAAGGCAACAAAGACAAGGTATTTCAAGACGAGGACGCAGAAAGAAAAAAATTTTCAAAGCGAAAAAGAAAAAGCATGGCATGTAGGGAAGTGAAGATTTATCCAGGACATATCAACGTTCCGGGCAGGTGGGCAGGTGAAAAAGCAGGCATAAAATCATCGAGAGGTATGGTACGCGCGCAGAGATGGGTTATACTCACTTTTGTCGTTGGAGCCTCGGGGCCCTTGGTACCCTCGGGGGCTTTAGCTTTGAGCTCGATATAGGCGAACAGCCCACGGCCACCGCAGTTTTCCTCAGGATAGGCCGGGCAGGGCGTGTCGCATCGGTCCTTGCCCACTTGTGAGCCCTTGGACGGGGTGAAGTCGGAGCACCAGCAGTCCTCGTCCTGGGTGATGGCCCAGGCGAAATCATCTTTACAGAAATCGGAACATAGACCGTTTGTCTGGTAAATGCTCGTATCTAGATAGCCATCGTTAGCCATGTTCCAAATATTGCCGAGTCTATGATTTCAAGGGGATGACCAACTCCGATCAGTATCAGCAGTATTGAATGAGCCACATAGGTCGTGTGGCATCGCTCCCAGTGCTGGCATCGGTGCCAGCGCACCCAAGAGGAGCAGGCTACCGAAGCGGCCTACGCTCCCCCATGATAATGAAGCCATTCTGAAGGTTTATGAAAGAACAGGAAAGATGTCGGCCCGTAACCAGATCAGAGAGCTGACAGCATAACCAATTCGCAGTTACAATTAAAACCGTAAGGACAAAGGCATTGACACACCAGACCGCCTCGATGGATTCTGGGTGACGGTGGCCTGGGCGAGGCTACCGGATATCGACGTATCCAAGGGTCCGTCGTAAGATATCGAGGACCGAGTTTGACGGAGACAGGTCGACAAGACCAGGTCGTCAACTAGCGCGAGGAAGAAGTCGTGGTCGACCAAAGGGTCGCCGTCTCCAGTAGTAGTGCGTGGCCGTGGAGCTTTTGCGGGTTGAAGGTAGGACAAGACAAGCCGGAAGTGGAGGCGGAGAAAGTTTTCATCAACAGAAGCAGCAACAGCTGAGAGACGGATGTGGCTGTGGCCGAGGGAACCACTCTGGTCTGGAATAACCGTCTATGCTGGACACTTTTTTTTTTGTTGATTTTACCCCCCTCTCGAACGGGGTGTTTGTTCTAGGTGAGCTCGCTCCTCGTCCAGGTGATGGATGGATCGGTCGCTGGAATGCCGTGGCTTGGATGCAAGCGGTGGGACTGGAGACCGACGGGCGTCGAGGAAAGAAACTCTGCACCGCGGGAGCGGAAGAACGGCAAGGACAGCAAATCAAAAGGCAAGACACAATATTAAAGTAGGCTCCAAAAAAGCAACCCAAAAAGAAAAAAGGCCGAGAGAGAAGAGGAAAAAGAGCGGAAACGGACGCGGAGGCGTTATTCACAACCAGCCAGATAGCGGCAGAGAGGTGTAGGTTGAGGAGGTTGGTTGGGATTGGAGCGACCGAGAGGAGAGAAGATTTTTGGTTTGGTTTGGTTTGGGTTGATTACCTTAGGTACTCGTAGTAGGCAGAGACAAGGCAAGGCAAGGCAAGGCAGGCCTGTAAAGCTGGGGAGGAAAGACAAGGGAAAGGAAGAGGAGGAGGAGGAGGGAGGGAAGGAAGGAACAAACAAGCCGGCTCTTGCACGTTGCATGGGTGTGAAAGGTGTGAAAGGTGGGCAAAGAGCGAGAAAGAGCGAGCGACCCAACGGGGAAGCTACGAGTGAGTGACCGCACTTGGCTGCACTTTCCTCACTCTACCTCACTGTACTTGCTGCACGTATTCTCGCACTGGGCTGGGACTGGCGCTGGGCAACAATATCTTAATAATAGTATTACTACCTGTAGTACTACTGCACCTCGCTTCAGCTAACCTCAGGCCATCCGGGTCCCTTTCCAGTGCTTCAGTTTGTCATTTCCAGCACTTCACAATGCTTGTTGCAGGTGAGAGCGGAGCGAGAGTGAGGTTGAGTGGACTTCAGTTGTGAGGGTGGATGAGATGGTGCCGTACTCGGTACAGCATGTTTCATTGCCCGTTGGTTGGAGATCGGGGTATCGTGGTACAACCTGATCACATCCCTGACCCTCGTCCTTGACCCTTTTTTTTCTTCGGGTTTCTTTCTTTCTCATTGTTCCTTTTACGAGTACAGCAGTAGTACTTACAGCTGTAGGAGTCTTGCGGCCGGAGCGAGGGCCACATCAACAGCCAGTAAAGGTGGCCCATTCCCCGTATTCATGCACAAGCACGCTGTAAAAGGCCCCGTAACGCCCCGTACATAACATCGTGACAGTGGTACCCTCCCTAAGTACTTATTTCCCCCCCCATTGGCACCTGAATTAGTGAAGCGCTTGTCGTCACCAGGAGGCTGGGCACTCCACCATGTCCACTACGTCCACTGCAACCACCTGAATTACTCACTGCCAGTTCGCTGTGATGCACTAAAAGGGAGGCACAATGAATGAGTGAATGAGTGAAGGAAGGAAGGAAGGATACGAGGCCAACACTACTAGTACGAGCAGTATATTCATTTTGATTTGATGGTGGATGGCCGGAGTTACCACCATCCGGGCTGCTTAGCTCAATATTGGGAGAATGGAGCTTCCATCTTGGTCCCCTCCACGACAAAGACTTGGACAGGTTATGTTTTTTTTTTTTTTTTTTTTTTTTTTGTCAGCCAGGCACAGGATATTTACTGGTGCTAATACAAGACTACTGCTGAGTAGTACTACCTACTCGCAGTGCAGTACAGAACAGGAATGGAGGGAATGGAATGGAGCATGTTGGCCTATGCAGATTACTCTAATCTCGCTACCCGGCACAGTGAAATCATGGCGCCATCATCCTATTTCTCCGGCGGTTTCGGGTTGATCTGTTTATTTATCCCCCGAATCCCCCATCCGATTAATACGAATACACAGGGTCTGAAAGTAATCAGCTCAGATAAAGCCACGACAGGGCAGGGTCAGGCCTGTCCCTACTCTCTATTCCCTACTCCCTACGCTGCGAGTATTACCTGATTCTTGCTCTTGACAGACAGCTAATATGCGGGTGATGGCATCGATGCGACGACGGTGTCCTCTCCAGTACGAGTACAACTTGACGGCTCACGGCTTACCCACAGACAGCCAGCCATCCATCACATGGATGCGATGCCGGATTTACACTTTTCACTTTCCAACGCATCCTAACGTAGAAGCCGTTTAAAGCGTTCTGGCGGGCTTTGTTCTTAATTACATGCAGAGTAAAAAGGTAAATCAATCAACCAGTGCACAAAGAAACGCTTCGTTTATTTTGGTGCTACGAGTAGGTATTACCTTAGCCCCAAAGTCAATTCGCTGTCTTCCAAAAAGGGAATTGCTATAAATGCCCGCAGCCACAACCAACCAAAGTCTAAATTCCAAATTTCAGGCCTGGACGAAATGGATCGTCGGCCTGAAAGGATGGGAAGGAATGAATGAAAATGGAAATCGCACGGACTCACTACGAGTAATCACTACAAACTACGGACTACGGAATCCACAATGCATGAAATCCGATCGTGACCAGGAAAAGCGCATGCTTGCTTTTTGCGCTAGAGCCCATCCTCTCCCCGGCCATGAGCGTGAGGCCTTATCATGGCTAGCTCCAGTCTACCTGTACAAGCAGTGGGATTTAATGAACTATCAATGCTTGACGAACCCATCTAAAGAAACTCACTCAGCTTACAGTCAAACCCATACAGGTGCACATGGTCTGCTTCTCCACGCGGCCATGAGACTTCGCCGAGGTTATCCTTACAAAGTCGATCCCCGTAACATCAGGTACGACGACGTAACAAACAGTGGCTCACTGCATGTCGCAAACCTCGACGTACAGCTAGTACTTCGTAAGAGACACTCGCCCAACGCGGAAGACGGCACCATCACATTGCCGCGTCAGTTGGCCAGTTGGCACTTCCGGGAGTCAGTAATAGCTGAGCATCGCGCTATGCAGTATCCCACCGGTAGGTGTATTACTCGTAGATCGTGCGAGTACGGACCAGGGGAGGACGCGCCCTGCTGGAAACCCCTGCCTACCGTCTTTGCGCCGATCTCCGCAGCATCCGTACGAGTAAGAATTAAGAAGAAGAAAAATCCCCATCTGAAAAGCCGGTCTCGCATGCTTTTGTGGCCAGGGGTGAAAGACCAGAAAACGCCAGCGCAGCTGTTGGTTGTCTTGCGCTTGAGTTTAGGTTCACGGCTATTGTCGAACACGCAGGGCGTCTTGTGGGACTCCTCGTCTCCGTCATACATGATTGATATGAATTTAGACTCGCGTTTACTGAATCTGAGTCACCTTTTCTCCATGCAATAAAGGCGAAAAAAGAAAAGGGAAAAGAAGAAAACACGTCTTCTTTCTTTCCTTCCTTCTCAGGGGAAGACGGCGCGGTTAGAAGCCCGCGATGTCTTCTAGTCTAATCTCCACATCGACGTCAGTAGCCCATATCGCTCATTAACCGCCTCACGAAAAAAAATCACAATTGGACATGAAATTACTGGTACGCGCCGCGAAAGGAAGAAAAGGGAGGGGGGTGGAGTGAAAGAAAACAACAACACAGGACCCATCCCATCACCAAATGCTTCGTTCTCGTACCCGCCGCCGTCCACCGCCGCCCTCCTAATCTCCTTCTCAGGCGCCGCAAAGATGGGAATTTGGAAAGGCCAAGTGACGATCGGCGCCAGTCCACGTCGGACCATATACGCCACGCGACTGGGCTCCGCGCGCTAGCATCGACACTAATAACAAGTTTGAACTCGAGTGGATGTCTTGTGTCTCACTGTCGTCCTGTCCTTTCTTCTAAGCCGACGCAACCAGCCAGAAGCAGCGGCTAGCAACAGCCAGTAGCTCCTGTGCTTTTTTTTTTTTTTCCTTCAACTGTGCTTGTTGTTATTTTCGACCCGTGTCAATGACTTCATAGATTAATATGTATGTATGGATGCGACGATCACCAAGCTCATTTCCGTCCTCTTCTAGGGTTCCCAGCTTTCCGCTCCGCTCCGCGCCCATCTCCCCTGCTCTACTACCTCGGTCTTCACCAAAACCACCTGAGCGAAAAGCTTCGGGGAGAACAAAAACAGAAATTGGTGAGCGGGATTGAAAGGAGGCTCTCTAAGATTAATCTCCTCCCCCCGTCCCACCTAGCGCCATCCACCCATCAGGCTACCAAAATCCACCCACCCATCCATCCATCCATCTATTCACCCTGGTCCACTAAATACGTATAGGCTATCCAAACTACCTAAAAGGTTGCGTTGCACAAAATCTTGTGTGGGTTGGTGTGCTACCTGCGACTTGGGGGCTTCGTATTAAATCCCAGCAGTCGGCCAGCCGGCAGCAACCCTGAGGGTTCGCTCCGTTTCCCAAGAGATGGGACTGTTGCTGTTCTGACTCTTTGCTTTCAAGACAAAGAGTACTCGTAATTGTACTTGTAATTCAATTGAAGAACCAATGGCAAAGCACACCTATTACAGTCAAGACAAAATATTCAACGATGCTTTGTCACCCCTCTCTTGAACTCCTACCTACTTAGATACATGCGTTTTGGCTCTATCGGCAATTGCTCAAATCACCTCAGAATCAACCAAGTCGACGTCGTACTCCCTCCCAGTACCAACCACCCATAATAAATCCATGCCCAGCCTGATCCCCCCTCTCGGAGCGCTCCGCAACTCCATTGCCCAATAACATGTTCGCATTGCACCTCGTAGTCAACACCACCCCTCTCCTACTGCAAAGCGCGCATACATATCCCAACCATTATATTCATCGGTCTTATCTAGTATGAACTTTTTTTTTTCCCGCACTTGATGTAACAAGAGCCATGTCCCGGAGACGGGCTCCGTGGCAAAATGGCAATGCAGAACTTGGCCTGCAGACGAGCTAGCTGCAGGCCTTGGCTTACGAACAAAGACAAAACCATCAATTATGCGTAGATAGCCTTCCGATACGAATCCATGTGTTCGTCGACCCCGCGATTGAATGTCACGCCGGCCGTCACATTGCATATGCTTTTCAGCAGCTCATGCAGCAGGTTGTTGGGACTATCTTTGCCCTTTCCTCCCCCGCTCCGGAGCCGTCTCGGCCTTGAATTCCAGCAAAGAGGGGCCGTAGTGAGCAGCCGGGCCGAGATAGCATCGGCAAAGAGCACGATGAGAATAATGCCGCTTTGTGTATTCCTCTTAGTCTGGAGAGGGGAATGTTAGTTCAAAGTCTATGTTGTATGGCCGGCGATCTTTGAAATGATCCCGGCACTGAGAGAAGTCGTGTGCATTCTTGTATGGAGATCTCTTTCCTCAACCGGACCGTTCTTCAGCGCGCCGAAGAACTGGTCATTGGGGGTTAGGGGAATGGAATCCAGGTAGCAAATCGTTGCTTCTAGAGCTATATCCTCCTGTCATGCTCTACTAGACGTAGTGACAGATCATGACTTCCTATATATAATCCACGTGGCTGGAAGACCTACATGTGTTTCTACTCTACGTCTATTACTATATTGATACAGATCTCCGGCAATTTCAGTAGTGTGTATGGATCATGAATATCTATACAAATCTTTCAATTCTTTATTACTTATCAAATGTAACCGGTGCTATTGCACAAACCTTTCTCATACGGGACGGAAATTCGGGCTGGCTTTTGGAAGTTCTGTGACGTTATATAAAAGATAAGAGCGCTTTGCAATACAACAACCACATTTAACGGCCAAGATACTCACAAAAGACACACAGAATTGATTTAGAAAGAGATACATCCCGATTAGCAGGCAAACAAACGCCAGATTTACCACCGTTGACGAGCTGGGAAAGTTGAAGCATGCCTATTGTGTTCGATGTAGGTGACCTACAGGGTAGGCGTTTTTTAAATAGTGGTCTCGAGGCCAATCAAATGATGTAATCAGTCCACGATGCGCGTCTTTGGTCAGCTTCCACCGGCACCGGACCAATGTCTCATATTTCTTATCACTACTAATACCACCTTACCGATCCTCACCACGGGATCTATCGCGGAGGCTTCATCACTGTATTATATCTTTATCCTCACAGACGCCAAATTAGCTGGCCTTTTGACGTCTTGAAACCTGAATCCTTTTTTACTACTACCCCGCGACTTGCGACATCGCCTGTCAAATCTGAGCTCCGACCTCCGAAGACGACGATAGCTTCTTCTTCTCCCCCCATCACACCAGCGATCGAATCGCCATGGGCATCGCCGAGAAGCTGCCTCTTGTTCCTAGCTCGATCCCTCACCCCCGCGCTCTCCGACCGCGCCGACTCCCCTCGCTGCTCATCCTCGCCGTCGCTGGTATCTGCGCTCTCTTCTATATCCTCCTCTCCATTGCGCCCTGCATGGTCGGCAAGGCTTGCTACCACGGCTACTATAGCCGCTTCAGCTTCAACGCCGACGATGCCGCTCACCCGGACTGGATGGGTGACCTGCCTGACAATGTCAACCTCACTGCGCTGAGCATCCCCGGTACTCACGACACTATGACCTACAATATGACCGATAACGAAGGGCTGCAGTGCCAGCGTTTGAACCTCACTGCTCAGCTCAACGCCGGTCTGCGCTATTTTGATATCCGCGCCCGCTTATACAACGATGAGCTCCGCATCTACCATGCTAATGGCTACACGGGCTTTACCTTCACCGACGTCCTCCTCGACATGTTCGCTTTTCTCAATGAGCACCCTTCCGAAGCCCTCATTATGCGCCTCAAGGAAGAAGGCAGTCCCCTTGGCGAGACCAGCACCCGCTCGTTTGAAGAAGCTTTCAACTACTACCTCAACGCTCACCCAGAGACATCAGACGGCGCTGCCGAACACCTCCAGCTATACGATCGCATAGCCCCTCTCCCAACTCTCGGCGACTTGCGAGGCCGTATATTCTTGATCCAAAACTTCAAAGCTCATAATCAGCGCGTCTACGGCATGGCTTGGGAAGGCGACCAAATGATACTAGAAGATTACTGGATCATCGCCGACGTGTACCATCTCGCTGATAAATGGACGCACATCCGAGAGGCCCTTGAACTTGCCGCCGAGTCTAGCCGCGATGATAACGATCATTTGTACCTAGCCCACATCTCTGCGTCTGTGGGAGTCTTGCCTATCGAAGCTGCTGCGGGGCCGTTGAATCGGACTGTTGTTGGTATGAATGATATGACGGGCCAGTGGCTGCAGGATTTTGCTCACGTTGAGGGTGCTACCAAGACGGGAGTGGTTATCTTTGACTTTCCGGGACAAGAGGCCGTTGAAGCTGTGCTGCGGTGGAATAAACCTTTGATGATCAAGGGTGGAAAGATCTGAAGGGAATCGAAGAACAAGTAAAGCACAAAAAAACACGGAGAGAGAGAGAGAGCTGGACTCTACTTCACAACTCTTAACACTCGCCACGTATGTTGGCTGGGTAGACCGTTCACATGGGCCTCGCGGCTCCTGTATATAAAGAGGAATCCCTACAAGGATCCTCAAGGGAAGGTTGGCAGGCATCACGATGGTCCGTCATACAAGTCAAGGCCAACATCACTTATCGCGGTTTCTCTCTTGCATTCAGGGTATCATTGCTATGCATTATCGCTTTGGATTACAGCGTTGTCACAGGGTCATTCACAGTAGCTTGGAAATCAAATAGAACTAGCGAAGATAGACACAATCATCATAAATGAGTTTCAAATTTCACGGTACATACAGCTAGGTTACATACATGCTCTTTTTGTCTTCTAAGTACTAGGATTTCCGAGATTCCTATATAATCCCCATCGTCTGGGCAATGCAAAGACTTCCGACAAAAACCCTGAATATACCGAGATCGAACCTCTCTCAAAAAAAGACGTAACCCCCTTTGCCTTCGCAAATGATGAACAAAAACATGATATCAAACATTTCCAAACTCCATGCTTCCTTGAACAATAAAATCATCTCCATATCCACAGAATCGTTTATATCTTCTCCTCAATGCTCATAAACCCCTTCCCTTTCATCTCCGTACTGGACTGCCCTCGCGGCTGCTAGGTTCGCTCTCAATGCTAGCCACCATCCGCAGCACTCTAGTCCTCGGCTGGGGTTTCTCCACGGTGACCGCCTCCGCCGTTCCTATCACGGCACTCGATCTTCGGAATGAATCCTCCCCATCGGTGGATACGAGAGAGTGTCTGCCTTCTCTACTTCGGCTGTCCACGGACAGGAAAGAGTCCTTTTCTGGATCACGCTCCGGGATGCCTAGGTCGCCTTCTTGCCTGTCCACAAGCACACCGCCACCCTCGTCATCGTTGACGGGAGTGGACTTTTGCGATCGCTGTAGGCTTTCCTTCTCTGGGTCTACAAGCTCTGCTGTTTGTGCTTGCATGGGTTGTATAGTCCCGGCAACATCTTCCTCGCTGGCCTGATCGTCGTCGGCGTTGACAACTCGCAGCCTCTCTTTAGGTACAGTGAACATTACCTGCACCAGCCGCTGCTCAACAGCTCGCTCGATGTCCCACTCCGTCTGCTCCCCATCACCGCCGGTTCCACCACCACCACCACTGCCACTGCCGCTGGCCACAGCCCCGTAGGTACCAGGCTCCCAATCCCGTCGGCCTTGCTTCCTTCTAAGAAGCTCCCCGCTCAGGCCTACGAGCCGTGGCTCCGCATCCTCACTCATACCCTGGTATTCCCACGAGTCTGGCGAGGGTGTCCACTCTCGCGAGTTGCCAGAGCTTGATGTTGAACGTCCCGATGTCGAGAAGACTCGTCGTAAAGAGCCAAGCCAGCCCCTTCTAGGTTTTGACTTGGACGGTGAACCTGGGGCTTGAGGTTCGTCTTGCTCCATCTCTGGGTGATGTTGGGGTGGTTGAACAGATGGGACTCCCATGAGTAGACTTGGACCTTCTTGTTGCAGTGCTCCAAACGAAGATTTAGCTGTGTTATAGCTGCTGTTCGAGGAGCCTGGAGGACGATCACTTTGAACCACGGTAGTGCCTCCCAACAGACTAGAGGGATTAGCTCGTCGAGCTGTGGGGGAACCCCGTAGATCACTGCGATTGGAAGTCTCAGACAGACCCGATCCTGTTCGGGAGTCATCGTCCCTGAGTGCTGCCGCTCCGTGTCCCCGCCTTGTCGGCGATGCGTGCCCACCACCATGACGGCTGCCCATCCTAGCAAGCAAGCCGTCAGAGGCGTCTACATCTGACATCCAATTCTGAACATCGGGATCGTGTCTTCTCATTCCAGTCTCAGGACTTGGCGTAGCAGAAGCGCGGTTGAAGTACGCCGGCATCGCAGCAGCAGTTGGTGTGACGAAAGGATCAGAGGGTGCGTCAGATGTCGGTGTATGAGGCTCGGCGTTCCTGAACCCAGTATGAGTGTCCTCCTCTTCATCCTCCATAATAGGATGGATAGTACCCGGAGAGAGGTTTTGGGCCGGCATGTAACCACCACGCAAGGGGCGCGGGACTTGCTTCCTAGTCATCCCGGCTCCTCCCATGAACCCTCTGTCATATCCTGATTGATCTCTGTTGCCTCCTCTTAGGCTCTCGTAGCCTAGTGATTTTCGACCACCTGAGTAGGCATCTTCGCCACCCGTGTACCATCCACCTCGACCCCAGATGGAGAACATGTCATTGCGCTCTGTCATTTCATCATCGTCGCTGATAAAGTACCTGGCGTCCTGCGCCAAGGCAGATACAGCAGCGTCACGCGACTCCTTCTTCTTCGCCTGTCGCGACCGCCAGCAGCAGAATAAAGCAATGCCGATGATCAGAATCAAGCCCAGCCCAAGACCAAGGCCCAGCCCTAGCCCCAGACGTTTTGGCCCTGGACCAGAGCTTCCCTGGTCGGGGGCATCTCCGGCTTCGTCCTCATCGTCTCTAGCGTCTGGATTTCGGTAGTTGTCGGACCATGACATGTCGGTAACATTGAGGAACCTGGGTGAGCTCTGATCAGATTGCCGCTTCTTCTTTCCTGACGAGTCGATCTCCCAGCCGCCGTACACCATCATGATATTGCCGGGTAACATTGCAGCACCATGCCCGTAGATGGCTTCTGGCTGTTCGGGCTGCTCGGAGGGGATCCTCCATTGCCACTGGCTGAACGTATCGCCCATCTCCAGCACTGCGAGTTGTGGTTCTGCTGGCGTGTCTGTATCCCCAACCCAGCCTCCAAGAACGATGATTGAATCACCGTCATCGTTTAGCACAGCAGTGTGACCGGATCTGCTGTAGACATTGTCCACATCTCTCTTCCCCTTCCCAGACCCTCTGTTGCTCTTCGCGGCTAGCAATTCAGTCACGCCATCGTCAAGATCGACACCGCTCGGAGCATCGATGCTCATAAAGGTCCACGTCTCGTCAGGCAATGTCCAGACGGCAGCCGTACTCATGTTGATAAAAGCGTGCTGAGTATGGCCTCCCAGGAAGACAAAGTTGGCCTCCTGTTTTATGGTGCCAGAGCGGTTGGTGTTAGAAGCAGATAAAGGCGTGAGACTGAATCCTGCCATTGGCGTTCTAGGCCCGCCGGTCGAGGCTACATTCAGCGAGAAGCTGACCAGTTGCGATTTAAGCAGAGCGGCTGGGCTGGAATCTTGCGGGGCGAGGCTCAGCATGGATTTGGTGTAGTTCGCGCCTGACTGCTCGCTGGTACTAGCCTCGGAGTTGGGACACATGCCGCCGTAGCTGTATATCGTGGGAGGGTCCATCTCGGGGGCGAGCGTCGACGAGAAAGCGAGTGTCTTTCCTAGAAAATAAGGAGCCCTCGATGCCACTCCCCCAACGGATAACTCCCCGTCGACCCATCCATCTTCCTCTGTGTACTTCCAGACATTGCCAGAATTGTCGTCACAATTGCCTGCGTAGATCATGACACTGCCGTCTGAAGCTCTCGCGGCGCCATAAGTTTGTTTTTCGCCATCGTTATCATCGTCGTCGAGAAAGGGTAAGTTTTTCGTGATAGTTTTCACAGACTGCCCGTTCTTGCCGCCGACGGAGCTGCTGTAATTCAGAGCAAGGAGCTGCTCTCCGTCGAGAATATAGGCCAAGTCGGAGCCGTAACATTCATTCCCATCAATGCAACCGCCGGGGATTGTGAGGATCTCTGTTGGAATGTAGGGCAAGTCTTGACCCAGCGCGAGGGTAGAGATCGACAATATTGTCAAGAGCGGTAGAAAAGTTGAGGAGAGCGCCCACAGCGGACGACCGCTGCGGCCGCCGCTCGCAGAGTTGGTCATAATGCGCCCTTGTGGTTGAAAAACGAGTCCTCAGAGCATGATCGCGTAAGTGTCGTAGGCGTGCTCCCGAGAGTTGGTCCTTCGCGCGATGCAGCAGTACTATGAGGAGAAGAATTTCACTCGTACTCGTATGTTGTGGTGTCTTTTTGCAGAAGAAGAGGTAGAGGCCAAGGTCGCACGTATCATGGATACGCATCTAGAACCCCAGTGGCCGATCCGGAAGAGGGCTTGCAACGGCGAGAGAGCTGGTGGAACCCCGCGAACCACCTGAGCCAGGGTGTTCCTCCGTGACAGGGTCACGGCCACGGCTCCCCAGCGGGTTACTCCAATGAGGGGCAGTGGTGTCAGTGGTGTGGCAGGTGGTGTTGTGGTGATGCTGCGGTGCGTCTGCGGTGCGGCTTGTTTACGGCGCAACAGCGGCGGCGTTGTCATGGCAACATTTGAACTTTCTTTGGTGGGTTCCACGCGTCGGTGACGGTGAGTGGTCTTGTTTGAGGGCTGCTAGTACTAATGCGGTAATAACTGGCCGCATATAACAATAATGCATGTGATTGATTAATACTCGTAGTATTACCTTACCTGCTTCTTGCAGCGCTGGTCTATTAAGCTAGCTCTATTCTGGTCCTTATTCGATATTTGGTAGGTAAGGTAATTAGCAGAGAAGCGTGAGGTAACCAAGGCAGCTTATCAGTAGCTAATTTGCTTGTTACCACCACTGCAACACCGTATGTCACCATGGCTTAGACGCTTGTCTCTCGCGACAGTGACAGCGGGTGACAGGTTGCACAGGGAAGCTCGAAGCCAAGCCTGACAAGTTCACTCGTCCCGTTAGCTAGCCGAGACCGGGTCGCTGCTGGTCGCTAATCCGGAGACCCGGTAGCCGCCCAGTGTTAAGTGTAACCAACAGCTTCTGTGCGAATACTGCTATCGTCAATACGAACAGTCTGCCTGCCGGCCTGTTAATCAGGCTTGATTCATCCTTGCGAAACATGGCCATGGAAAAGCATGGGCAGTGGAACCTTGAACAATGACCCCCCTTTCGGCCGATGTGGATTTTGCGTGAAACATTCGCAGATCTGTTTCGAAAACCCTCGCGTCCGTCTTTGCTGATGTGTTACTTGCCCTCCAAGACGGTAGCCTTTTGATTTCTTTTAGACCTACTATAACAAGCTCGATTTTAATTATCAAGGGAAACAACCTGATCAACTTTCAGGCACGACTATCAAGGAGTCATGCCAATCCCACGAATTAGACGACTTACCCCTTCATACACAGTTGCAGGGGCATTTTACTGTTAACCAGGGATCAATACGATGCCCACTATTCGTAAATGCAAATTCAGGATTCTGTTAGTGGACATCAGCTCATTTTTTCTTATCAATCTCGGAAACCGTGAATGTGCCCGAAGTGCGGCTGAGGAGCATGCCGCCTTTGATAGCTCTTTGTGGTCAAGTGCGTTACGCCAACGGCCGCTAAGGCGTAAATCATGACCGCTCATTCGGTTCGCTCCAGGCCGGTGATGCGCGGCGCCGTGGCACGGAGATGGTTGCGGCTGATGGTTTTCACGACATGAGAAAGCTTGATAATGTCCATCAGGGTTCTTCTGCTGTGAATCGTAGAACTTCGTTATTCCAATTGATGACAAGTTGAAGTTTTTCACTGTACATTAACGTTGAAATCTGTACTTACAAACGCCACCATATTTAAGCCTCATCGGCTGGAACATCACGAAAATCATTAATAAAGTTACCATGAGCGCCGAAGGTCCTTCTGTCGCCGTTATCGGCCTTGGTGAGCATATTCTCAATATTGACCAAATTTCAAAGCTGGCGCATCTAACCAAGCCATCTAAGGGGTGCTCGGTCTGGTGACGGTCAAGAACCTCCTTGAAGAAGGTTTCAACGCGGTAGGCTTTGATCGAAATGACTGGATCGGTGGTCTCTGGCACTATACCGAGGAAGATAAGACGACGGTTCTGCCATGTAAGTCGCAGCTCCCCCCAGGTCAGGAGAAGCAACCACTGACACATTCCTAGCGACAATTGTAAACATCTCAAAAGAGCGTGTAAGTCACCTTAAAACAGCGTGAAAACTGAAGCTATGGTATTGATCAATGATTGACCATATTTAGGGCTGCTTCACGGATCTGCCTATTCAAGAAGACGCCCACAGTCACTGCACCAGCGCCGACATTGAGCGCTATCTGGAGAACTACGTCGACCATTTCAATCTTCGACCTAGACTGCGCCTCGGTACGATAGTAACATATATAACCCGAGATGAAGCAAATAATCGATGGGAAGTTCAAATCAAAGGGAGCGAGTCTCAGTACTTTGATAAGGTGGTGCTGGCAACAGGTATTTGTCAGGTGCCCAACATACCCCAATTACCAGAGGGCGATGTCTTTCAAGGAGAGATGATTCATTCCAGGGCTTTTAAAAGGTACAGGCTTGGTAATTTTGTAGGAAATATTCTTTATTGTGACTGACTTGACGCAGGGCAGATGCTTTTGATGGTAAGAGGGTCCTCGTCGTTGGCATGTCCAACACCGGAGCAGACACAGTAGAGCAGCTTCGGGGCCATGCCAAGGAAATTTATCTCTCACACAGACATGGTGCTTTCGTGGTAAGCCCCTCTTACCCATGAAGAAGAATATAGAGGGAAATTTGCAGGAAGAGAAAAGGCTCACGAAGACAGATTCCCCGCGTGGTGAAAGGCGCACCGTTCGACCATGGCATGACACTACGCAAAGCTTCCATCGCCGGCTGGATCAACTGGTACTTCCCTTCATTAGGCGAGTTCCTCATGAACAAAGGTTTGACGAGTATTCAAAACTCGGGGTTCAAGGACATCGATCCGGCGTGGAACGTATCTCCCGCCCCTTCCATCAAGCATGTTATTCCCATCGTCTCGGACAATCTAATCGACAATTTCCGCTCTGGGGCCGTCAAGTCTGTGGTAGGCATTCGGAAAGCAATTGGAAGCCACAAGATTGAGCTCACAGATGGATTTGTTGTCGAGGTTGATGCTATTATCTGGTGTACGGGATATAAGACCAACTTTACCTTGCTCGATCCAACTGTTGACCCAACTCGCCACACCACACCACTCTGGCCAACTCTCCCCGGATCAAAGGACCGACCACTACCGCGTCTATATCAAAACATTTTCTCTCTAGACTATCCCCAATCCCTGGCTTTCATGGGCTGCGTCGCCTATGCTACCGGTGCTTTCCCTCTCTATGACCTAGCATCCATGGCACTCGCGCAAGTCTGGAAAGGTAACTCTTGTCTTCCTTCCCTTGACGAGATGAACCGCTCTGTAGACGAGCAGCATGAATTCATATGCAATATTGCCAAGGATGGAAGCGTCGTCCCTGGGTGGGTTCGTGAGCGTGCATGGTTAGCCTGGGCCCATGAAACAGCAGGCACGGGTATTAATGAATATCTGGGCTGGGGCCTGAAAGGATGGATGTTCTGGATCCGTGACTGGAAGCTCTACAAGCTTCTCATGGATGGTATCCAGACACCGTACATGTATCGCCTGTTCGATCAGGGAAAGCGAAAGGCATGGCCGGACGCCCTGGAGGAAATCGGACGTGTCAATCGTTTGACAGCTCAGAAGAAAGACACTTAAGGGGATCATGATCTTAGCAAGGGATATGGACTAAACAGCTGGTGAGCGAAATCACATTGTTGGGCAGAGCATTTTTGAACAAATATTAGAATTAAGTGAAACTCAATACAGACATCTTTGGACGTTTACAGACACTCCTCCACCGAGCCGTAAGGAGTAATAGTCAAGGTAACTTCAGCATGGTCTTTCCAACTCGCCTCACACTTTTATGTATCCACAATCCAACTCTCACATGACCTCCGTGACATAGTCCAACAGCGGTAACCATAAAGTTGCGTGAAGCACTTGACTATTTCTGGTATGGAGTAAACGTCCTGGCATGCTAAACGACAACAGTAACAAAAACATATAGAAAGAGAAATTTAGGGGTATCAATCCATTATCGTGGGCTTAGTAGTAAACCTTCTCGCTCCAGATAGGAGGGCGTGCGCCCTCTGCATCCCAGTGAAGCTTGTTGTTCTCATCAATGGTGCAGCCCTCATCAGTGATAGGGTTAACCTTGCTTGTAAGCGCGACCTCCTGCTTGGACACACCGAGCTGATCCTCGGGAATCCACAGGATCGGAGGCTCAGCAGTGACGGAAGGTGGCCAGTAGGCGTTGGCCTCCTGCTCAGGGGTGATCTCATACTGACCGCTGAGAATCTCTTCACCAGGAACCATGCTGCGAAGGGTCTCATAGTCGGCGTAAATCCAGGGCTTGAGCCACTTGGAAAAGAAGTTACCCTTCTTCCCGACCCCACCTTGGTGACCACCGGGAATGATGCCCTTGAGCTTAGACTTTCCATTGGAGTCCTCCTTGGACACAGTTCCCTCGCCTTGGGACTCAGGGTCAGATCCGTTCACGGCACGGCCCTGGATAAGCTCTTCCTCGACCTGAAGGGTGCGGGGGAGAGCATAGAGAAGAGGACCAAGAGACCTCATCAAGGTGATATGGTACAGAACGGTGAAAACAAGGAAAACACCCATGAGCACAGCGGGACCTGGTGTCGCCGACACGGCGAACATTCCGACCATACAAATCTCGGCGAGATAGATACCGGCGAACAGCTGCTTGAGGGCGCGTGGGTAAAATAGACCATGCGTGTCAATCTGGGTGTCCGAGACGAAGAGGACATTGTAGCGGTAAGCCAGGTAGAAGAGGGCGAGAGCGATGGTAGCCCAGAAGAGCATGAGAGGAGCAATAACAGCGTATGTAATGCCTAGTCGTGGTTAGAAGAGGTAGTTGAAAAGGAAAGCAATTGAACTCACTAATGACGGCAATGGTGGTGTACACAGGGAGGGTGCTGCCCCAGTAAATGGCGCTCAGCGCTGTCCACTTCGAGTACATGGCACGCGGCGTTCCAGTGAGATACTTGTACATCAAGTTGAAGATGATGCATCCGACAACCTGGGTCAGAACGCTGGTGGCGATTTGAATACCTTGCAGAATGAAGTATGAGATGTAGAAGTTGGAGGATGTAGGAATTGCCGTGGACAGAGTGCTGAAAACTGAGCTGGGGTTGTCGGCAATCTCAATGATGGCTTTGGAAGCCGTGTCGGTCAGAGTACGGATGAGGAACACCTGGATGAGCTGGAAGCAAAAGTAGGCGTTCTGGGTGAAGAGCTCAACGCGAGACAGCGTGACCTCTCCAGCAAGTTTGGCGAACATGCGCATGAAGACAGGTACCAAGCTCATGAGGATAGACAGGGCAACCGAGGGCAGGAGACCAGACACCACACCCAGAATGACAGAGGGGATGTCTCCAATCCAGGACATACCGGGGAGCGATTTGAGGGTGTTCACCTGCGCAACCACACCCACGATACCAACCGGGATGGCCCAGAAGATGATGAGAATGGCAATAAAGAAGTAAACTGCGTAGCGGCGGATGATCAACTGCCACCAAGGGATGGCAAAGTTCTTCCAAATGACTTCGGTCGGCTTGACACCAATGTGCTTAGGGGCCATGTGCAGGGCGTGGTGATGTGTGACGGTCTGGTAGGCGGCCTGAGCATCAGACTGTTGGTAGAATTCAATGAATACAGCGCCGAGCTTCTTCTGTTCACCGGTGAGATACTCAGCCTGAGCAGCCTCGATCTTGGGGTTGAGCCTGTGGAGCTCGGAGCGGCCCCATTCGATGGTGTCGACCTTCTTGCCAATAAGACCCAGGGGACCAGTGCGGTGAGAAGGACGCTCCTTGTCGGTGATCCAGCGACCAGCAATGCTGCCGTGCTCAGTGTCTCGGGCAGGCTCGGCGACAGGCTGCTTAGACTTCTTGACAAGCTTGGCACGGGACTTGTTGACGGACTTGAGCAGCTTGATCTCTCCCTTCTCCAGCTTCATGGCCGTCTTGTCGCGCTCCTCCACCAACTCATCGAGCTCCTTGGTGTCGCCGAGAACCCAGACATGCTTCACGAGTTCGTTGCGGAAAATCTCACGCAGACGAACCTCGTCGAGGTACTCGCTGGGTACTGCGGTAAAGAGGACAGTGCGCGACGAGATGCGCTTGGAGTACTGAGGCGTGAGGAGGTAGGCCTGGCGGACATTGATGAAGAAAATGCACTCGCGAGTGATCATGTACATCATGAATCCATAGACAAGCCAGCCAACAAACGCATGGGCGTAGAGACGGTTGTACTGGTTGTCGACATCGATGTTGCTGTAGGAGAGGATCTCGAGCTGGGACTGGCCGTTGCCTCCAGTAGCATTGATGGGGAACAGAATGGGCCAGGTAATGCACAGAGCAACAAAGGTGATGGTGCAGCAGACACGGAGAAACCGCAGGAAGAGATAGGCGTCGAGACTTTGGTGTTTCAATGCGTAGGCGTCGGGTATCTTCCAGAAAGCGCCGAACCAGTTGAATTTACCCTTGGGCAGCTCCGGACTCCGTTCACTGGTGAAAGTCAGTTTTGGGTTGTTCCAAGATAACAATGCTTGAGAAAAAAAAAAAAAAGGCATACTTTTCCCTTAGAGAACCTAGGTAGGTTCTTGGTGCATAGTATCGTCTGGCCGAGTACCTAAAGAGGAGGAAGAAGCCCACGTTGACAGCAGCGACAATGAGCAGTGGCACGAGGGTGCTGACCATGCCCGAGATGGACTGGGGCTTCTGCTCCTCGCGGGCCTCGCCAATTGATTCATCGCCCTGGTTCTCGGTGATCCATGATATGAAGTTTCCCATGGCGGCGACAGCTCAGACGCTGCGCAATGCGGCAGCGACAAGGGGGCTGGGCTCGATTGTGGGTGGTGTCTGTCTGGGTTTGCTACCGGCGCACCGATGCGAAGACGCGGGTTGGCTACTGACAATAATGAAAAGGACAAGAAGAAAAAGAAGAGAAAAAAAATATAACGAAAGGGAGACTCCTATGAGAGGGAGAGCAAAGGGACTACGAGGTAGAAAAAGGCGTGGAAGAGATTGGAACGAGGGCGGTGATATGAAGTCAAGTGGGACCTCGAAAATCAGGTTCAACCTGGTTCAAGTTGTTCGTGTTAATAAATGCACGCCCCTGGTAGGTAGCGAGGGATTGTCGATTTTCGAGGGGCAGGTGCAGCTGGAAGTGACCTCACCTTTGACCGGCTTGGGGCAGGCGCTAAGGTAGTAGTAATTATGGACGATACGGCAATTCCTACTATACCTTAGCTACTACTACTAAGTTAAGTTAGTACCTTAAGGCCTAAGGCACTAACTCGATTCTGCTAAGGCTAGACGCAATGCCAGCTCTACGAGTACAATCCCTCCAGCTCCCCATCTCTGGGCAAGGTACCTTTCATGATATGATGGGATGACGAGCTGCACAATCACCGTACAGCCGAAGCTTGTGGAACGCTGCCTGAATACTGATCACCACCCTACGAACCCATCAGCTCAACACCACAACCGACTAGCACCAGAGATGCCGATGTTCACTGGGGACTATCCACAGATCAAGCCCAAGCGCGGACGGCTAGCACCACCCTGGGCGCGGATCGCCTCCGGTCTGGACTCTACCCGGCAAGCGCCTGGCCTGGCGACGTGCGCTACTGCTAATTACAATTACAATTACAATTACTGCTGTCGCTAGTCAGGTCGCTATGGTTATGGCGAACGCCAGATCCAATGCAATAAGTCAGGTGTCTCAGCTGGTGGCACTCCATTAGGTCCCAGCCCATCCCCCCCATCGTCACTGTCTTAACTAGACTCCTAATGGCCTCACGCAGCTGCCGCAGACGCAATTGGCTCTACCGACTGACTTCGAAACAAGATAATACTCGTATTGATTGCACATGCAGGCTGAGTAATGCGGCAAGCACTTTCGTGTTTGTTCTTCCCCAGCCTCCATGATGATACAAGTATAGCAGTATTATGGGTTCACGTACGTTAATACGCAGGATGGATATGGGTGCAAGCATTGACACGCAGAGTCCAGGCTCAAGCCCCGACCAGGGTAATGCAGGTCCTTGCCCTTCAAAGCTAAAAAATCACAAGCCGAGCTGGAACTCAAGTCACCATCCTACCCCTGTCCAGCTGGAACTGAGTGGGCGAGTGGGCCGCGACTCATGAATCGCCCAATCTCGTTTGACGACGGTGTTGCACTCGATCGCCAATCGCTTCGTACCAATGAGCACCAGCGGGACATGCCACAAGATGTGGCAGCTTGATAATGGATCCCTATCCTATCCCCTCAAGGTTTGCGTGGTGGGCGCCACAGACATACTCTATCCTGCTGGATGCCATACCTCTTCGGCTCGACGAATATTGGTACACGGCATTTGGGTGCGAACGCGCAAGCAACAAACAACGTGCTGTACGCCCCCAGCAGCCGAAAAAGACCGGTCAAGTCATGACGCTATCCCGCAGGGTGCATTCAGCCATATTATCAGGCCTCCCCCCCTCAACGGGTCCAGCTACTCGGTCCATGACCCACCATCAAGCCAATTTCCGGTGACTGGAAATTGAACCCTGCCATTTGATAGCGCGCGACGGAGTGGAGGGCAAGAAAGAAAAGTTATCATACCATCGGGCCTCAGTTGACGATGATTCTCATTGCCGACCGACAGAGTGCCGATGATAATCGACTCCGGTATTGACATTCGGCCACTATCTACGGAAATGGCACGCGCATGCCGAGTCCTAAACAAAATAACAGTCATATCGATGATGTCAATGGAGACAACCCCCATGCTAATCCGTAGTTTATGTATTAGGCTCGCCGCCGTCTCTCCAAACGGCCCCTGCGCTGGAATGTTAGGATGTCAACTTGTTTCCAGATGTAGACCAGATGAACCCTCTACGTTATGCTTCAAGGGCACTGGCTGGGCAACGAGGCATCTTGAATTCAAACTCTGCACCGTCCAATTGGCAATTTTGACGTCTGCAGTTCCTCTCACGAGACGACATTTAACTCTTACGGCCAAGCCGACGATCCGATCGCGACGCGCTCTGTGGGGAACATTATATCACATCAGATCGACCTCTCATAAATGGCATCGGTGTCATAGACTGTCATTTAGCTCGGAATCTCAGCTCTTAGGCCGCCTCTGTAGGTGTCATGCCCTAGCGCAAGCGCCGACGCATTCGACCAATTCATCTCGCTCTATTAGTCCCCAGATCATCAGCCACAAGCTCCAGACAGGAGTATCGCCGACTGTCATGACATTACACAACATTCATAATAACTTACTGTCCTAGTGCCACGTTTGAATTTGTTGTTGGTCAGAATTGGACTTTATTCGCGCCATGAGACAAGCGAATGACACGACATCACATTTAGTTCCCTGAGCTGCTCAGTCCCTTACAGCCACGGTGACGCGAGTTTTGTGCAGACCGAGAACGGCTATGCAAATAATGCCACCAGCCCGCAAACTTTTTGAGGTTTTGCGAATCCCATCTCCCAGACAGTGAGGCTGCACAGACGGTGCCCTGAGTACCACACCAGGCGCCAGCGACTCATTTCGGCCCTTCAATACAGCCACCTCTGCAACTGCAATGTATAGTCTACTTGAACCCTAAATTGCGGCTCTCCAAAGGGGATCCAGTGAGAGACGTAGCATCACCCCTGAATGGGAAATCATCCCCGGACTTCGTTGGATTGGTATCTAAGCCGCCGGTCTGCTTCATAGCGTAGACAAAGCTGCTCCCGGTCGAACTGAGAGAGGCCATTCAATTTGAACAAGCAGCTCATGAACGGGTGTTGACACTTCTAAGGATGCTTCTAATCTTCACCTTCTTGCTCCCCCCCCTAATATGTCATGGGAGTGAGCCAACAGCCAACAAGACCGAGGACATTGATCCAGCGCAATGAGTAGTCTTTCTCAAATGGATGATGCATGCCGAAGACCATTATCAAATATTCTTATATTCTTCCAAGATTAGGCATCTTATGAAGGTAGCACACCAGAAGAGGCTCGAAGGGCATTGGTGAGCATAGGTCGTACTTCAAACAACAGGGTAAACACTCCGAGAGCATCAATCTAGTCAATGTCACCGTCCTAATCCACTATTCCATGAACAAAGGCTTCAAAATTTCAGCTGCTGATTTAGAAATGACCGCTTTTGGCGTCGTGGGTGTGAAGCATTTGACATGGAATCTCTTTGTTCTGCAAATAGCGTTCCTCCCTGATGTTCGTGCTTGAGCCACCATGTAGTCAGGACGAGGCAGGGACAAAGAGATGTTGGATTTGATGGGATGTGAAGACAGGGATTCTTTTTAAAAAGAAATATTTCCATCATCTGGTTCTATTTCACACTTTTATCAAGGTCTCGTTTTGTATGTTGTCAAAGATTCATTGAACTACTCACTGCTCATTCAACCTCTCCTCAACATGGCAGCTCGTCGTCCTCGCTCCAACTCCGACTCGGAATATACCAATGAGCAGCACATACGGCAGCTGATTTCCGAGTTGCAGGAACCTCGACCTAATACCATTGACGTCCCTGCTACGGATTATGCCCGCAGTTGGTCTTCTACCTTAACTCTGGCGTCCAATGGCTTCCTCACCGACGAAGAGCGTCTTCTTCTCGGACATGTCAACTGCTCTTACCTGAGCGCAGCCCATGCTCCTACGCTTCTGGCCTTGAAGCAACATGCTCAGTCGTTGGCAATCCTCATCCGCAAGATCAGCACGTCAACGACCTTTGGAATCCCAGATGCCATGGATGAAGGCAGTGATGTAGAGGACATGGCCTTCAGAGCCAACGAGGCTTTCGACTGGCTCAACGATCTAGGAGAACCCTACACCAATGATGACCATTTCCACAATGTTCCTCTCTTTGCCCTTCGTAACACCGTCGAGGGGGAGAGCGACATTGGTGGGCCCAGGCGGGAATGTCCCCTGAAAAACGATAAAAAGACGAGAGTCGGGAAGGACAAAAACTCCCGTCTCACAAAGGCGACGCACCATGAGTTGGCTTTCCACGCCAACAGTTGTCTGGAAAGGCTCGATCAGGAGTACAGCGCCACAGGAGGGCTTCTGTCCCTTTTACCCGCTGAGGACGACACTCACAATGAGATAAATAATGTGCGCAAGACCTTTTTGGGGCAATGGCTTCTTCACCAGCAGCATCTCGTTGGTAGGATGCACGAGCTAGAGATCAACTACGCCAGAGCGCTCGAGGTGCTAGCCGGCGAGGCAACCGTGCCGTATCAGCTTCGCAGAAATGTCGGATCCAACGTTCGAAAGAATGGTCGTGAAGTTGCCTATCCTCAGGACAAGTACATTCTCGCCAACGTGTCTGAGGAGGTCACTGAGATGATCCACAAATATCTCGACGACGAAGAAGCCACCATGCAAGAAGAAGACAACCAGTGGCGAAGCCGCGGAGTCAGCGGTGATCGACTACAGCATAACGCCCAGGTATCGCGTGGGCTTGTGTCCGTTCACCTCCGCTCGCACTTCTCCCGCGTCAAAGGCCAAGGCCACAAGTCTCCCATCTTCCTACTCCCAGCGGATGACATCAACCCCGGATTCTCCCACACCCGGTCCGCGGTTGATGCGGCCTGCACGGTTGGAGTACCTACTGCCGTATGGCCTAAGCGAGTGCCTGAGTTGGAGAAGAATCTGAAGGCCAAAGTACAGCAGGAGGAGGACAAAGCGCGGCGCGAGAAGGAAAAGTGGCGGCGCGAGAGAGATGCCATGGAGCTCGATAGGGACATGATGCGAGCAAAAATCAAGGAGCTAGAGCGGCGATTGCGAGAAAGAGCGCATTAGTTCGAGAATCGGATTGAAAGTTTGTTGTTATCTTGACAAGTTTATATGTACACAGTTCCCGTCTTTTGCTTGAATCAGGTTGATGGTTGTGCTATAAGGATTTTGGTGATACTGGGTTGATTTACGCTGATTTAGATCGTACTGCCTTTCGTTCTTCTTTACTCAAATTCAATACCAACAAAAAACAAAAGACAAAAACTTCACCAGTCTTTGACTTCTAATTCTAGATACTAAGGTAGATCCGTGATTCCTACGCTGTCTTTATCATCAGAATCACCTGCTAGACTCTGACCATGGACGTAGGGTAGCCACGATCAACGTCGAAGGCCCACTTTTCCCGCCTCGCTGCTCTCGCTCTCTCTTTATGATTTCATCATCATCTGCACCAATGTCTGAGTATTTCCCATCTTTGTTATCATCACTGTCCTCATCACCAGAAGAGCCATGCTTGGACTTCCACATAAAATGATGAGGCGGGCCGAGTTGCTCCCTCGAAGCCCTTCGTTGGCTGCTAGCCTTGGTGTCACAAAGAGCCATGCTCGAAAGCTGCATCTAGCGCCACCTTTCCTGCTTGACGACTACGTGCCCCGGTATCAGATGCTCAGTGCACGGGATGCTTCAAAAAAACGCTCCAAGGCCTACGCTCATTTACGGAACTGCAACTTGTGCCCGCGGCTTTGTGGCGTCAACCGTTACGAGACGACTGGCATGTGCTTGATTGGCGACAAAGCCAAAGTCAATGTGATCGCCCCCCATTTCGGAGAAGGTGTGTGCGCAACGATCTTCCACATCCCTTGCATTCTCATTTTCCTTGTTGGTCCAAGCGAGGCTAATTTAGAAATGTAGAGGCTTGTATTCAGGGCCACAATGGTAGTGGTGCTGTATTCATGAGCGGCTGCAACCTAAGGTGCACGTTCTGCCAGAACTACGACATCTCCCATAAACGGAATGGAATGGACTTGACGCCGGAAGAGCTAGGAGACTGGTATCTCAAGCTTCAGGAAGTCGGTAGCGTGCACAACATCAATATTGTGACCCCGGAGCACGTAGTGCCCCAAGTGGCCCTGAGCATCCTGCACGCCAAAGACCAGGGGCTCAATGTGCCCATCGTGTACAACACCTCCAGTTTCGATTCGCTCGAGTCTCTGGAGCTAATGGATGGGCTTGTGGACATTTACTTGGCCGATTTCAAGGTCTGGAACTCAGCGTTATCCAAGCGCTTGCTTAAAGCCGACGACTACGCTACCACCGCCAGGGAAAGCATCAAAGCGATGCATGAGCAAGTCGGCGATCTGTGCTTCACAGGTGATGGCATCGCCAAGCGGGGTCTGTTGGTGCGGCACCTTGTCATGCCTGGCAAAGAAGACGAGGGTGTTGAGATTATGAAGTACCTGGCTGAGGATATTTCGCCTGACAGCTTTGTCCACATTATGGAACAGTACCATCCTGATGCTCATGTAGGCAAGCCGAAGCGTGGGAAAGTTAGTGATGGCCAGATCGACGCGAGCGAAAATGTCCGATATTCCGACATCAATCGGGCTGTCAATGAGAACGAGATCTCATCTGTGCGTCAAGCTGCCCTGGATGCGGGGCTGTGGCGTTTCAATGAAGCGCCTAAACACGAGGGTTTTGCCATTTAGAAGGCTGGAAGCTCTTCTAGTCAAAGTCACAATAGGTCTGGGAATTGGTTTCCAGAACCATCGTTCGGGGTCGAGCCTAGAGCACGGGCAATCGAGCGGCGGACGCATATCGATAATAATTCTGCCTCATACCGGAGAACTTCTGTTTTCCTCGTATGGCGGAGACAGAATATTGTTGGTAGCAGACTGATCTTAGGCTGAACAATATTTGCAGCCTTTGGAGTCTCTATTCAAGCCGCCCTTGTGGCTGCCTGAGCACAGGTCAGCTGGTTCCGCTCAGCTTTTGGTAGAGGCCAATTGGCGTTATGAGCCAGCCAACTTTCACATAGGATTTGGGCGGATACCCGAGGCCCCGGATGTTGGATGTCCTGTCGGCCGCAAGCCAGGGACAAAGCATTGATAGGCGCAAATATCCTGGTCTCGATGGATCTTGGATTTTGTCTCGCGGCTCTGTGCTCATCAAAGGCTTTGCCACCAACAGCATGTAAGAGCAAGAAACAGACAGACTCTCATGGCTCAACGCTCTCCTTCTTGGATATTTTCTTCCAGTCTTCGCCGTCAAAGGCATGGAGCAGGGCAATAATGCAACGATCGGTCCACTGGTTTGCTCGCCGTTGGCGGTAACACCACCTGCCGAAGACTTACACTTTTCGCTCTTTTCCATAGAACCCCTTGCTGGAGGGCAAATGCTTTCGAAAACCAATACAGAGCCACCAACGCCTGATTCTTTACCGAGCACTGAATCTTCGAGACGTCTCCCTAGAGGCCGGCTCCCGAACCCGCGGCCTCCTATCAGACAACGCTTCTCAGCCTCTGATGCTGTCTTTTCCACTCGGAATTTTCAGGGGCACAATAACGAAACAGACTACCTCATTATTCGCTTTCAACAACAGTCTACCCGCGCCAATGGAATTGTCCCGCGGTATATCTTGCTGTATGAGCAATTCTGGAAGCTTATGAATCCAAAGGACAGACGCCACTCCAGAAAACAACTCAAGTCTTCGTGTTCAAAACTTGAAGATGTTAGGAGACAAATGACGCCTCCACTAGAGCGTCTCAGGGAACTGCAACCGGAGCTGCCGAGTCAGCAATTTTGGATGCACGCACAGCTGCACCTTGAGCGGCTGCAACTGATTTCTTGGTTGCAAGTGCAGCTACCTCATGAATCGCCAAATCAGGAATCTTGGAAGCCGCTGCAGCCGCATGTCGAGATGCTGAAACATGTATCTTGGATGCTGGCGCACCGTGACGGAGCAGCTTATCTGCGTGGTGTCAGTCTGGACACCGCAACGTCATACTTTACTCTTCCACTCACAGACTTTGTGAGGCCACCACTGCCCATGAAGACGATACTGGATGGATCGGCACCGGGTTTCATCCCACGAGACACGGCGACTGACCTCAGTCGGTCGTCGGGGTTGACATATCTTGGAACGGTGGATGAAGACTGGGATGACTTTTCTACCAACCAAAACCTGCAATTTGAGTACGCCTGCAAAGATAACTCGAACAACAATGAGGTCTTTGATCTATGGGATGGTGGTTTGATACAGGTACAGACCAGACGCCTCAGTCTACCAAACTTGAAGTCTGTCTGGCCTTGCGATGACGGCGAGGAAATGTAATGGAAAGAGACGCTGGGAATCATGCGATCATGTTGTTGGGATCAAACAAGAATGAATAATGGCGACAATATTGTTCTTGAGCATTTATATACATTATGCATTATGTAACAGCGTGCGTACCGAACCTGCAGCGTGCCGAGCCTATAATCGTTCCTGGTATCTACTAACTCTCTCTCTCTCTCTCTTTTTATATCAAGTAATTCTTCTCGCATGCGATCGTAGCTGTCCTCGCTCATGCGAATTCACCAAACTGACCATCATCGAACCCTAGCTGTTGAGCTGAGCGCCTCTTCCTGTTGGTATCATCTGCACGAGGCGGAGGCGGCAGGGCGAAGCCTCCGGACGTTGAGGATGATTCTGACGACGATCCAGCGGCGGGTGGAGGAGCGAGCGCAAACGACTGAAGATTCCCAGACGCTTCTTCCCCGTCAGAACTCTGTTGTTGCTGTTGCGCTCTGCGCCGCCCGATACCCGTGCTGCCAATATTCACAGTGATGGTTTCTCCCTCTTTCAAACTGTAGTCTTTTTCCTCCTTTGGCTCCTCTGCTTTCTGCTTCCCTCCCGCGCTCGCTCCAGCACCACCGCCAACACTCGGCGCCGTCTCCCAACCAAGGCCCCTCCTCGCCTCCTGCAACGCAACGCCAAAATCAAACGCCTCACTCCTTTCCTCAAACCCGATCCCCAGCACCGCCTTCCTCCCCTGCGGATCCTTGACCGTCACGGCGAAAAACCGACTACTATCCACCACAGGCTCCACGGCATTCTGAGTCGTATACGGACTTGCAGCAAACAGCGCGCCGGTATTGGGATCTTCAAGCACGACGTCGACTTTGAGGTTGCCGTCAATGTCGGTGCCGTGGTGGGAGGTTTCGAGGACGCGGCAGCGGGCGGTGAAGATGTGGCGCTTGGGGTCGGCGGTCCAGGCGGAGGCGGCGTGGCCGCGGGTGGAAGGGAGAGGAGGGATGTTGTAGACGTGGACGGTGTTGGCGAGGAAGAGGATACGTTGGATGGCGTCGTCGGGGAGGGCTTTGCCTGTGGCGGGGTCGAGGAGCTCCATTGTCAATGGAGTAGTGATGGGGAGACAGCAGAAGTGGGAGTCGTGTTCGTGGTGGGGGATCGGGGAGTTGTTGCGGTTGAATGGTATCGATATTGGTGATATGTCATGTATGAATCTGTCTTGTCGAGATTGAGGCTCTTCGGGAATGGCTTGGAGAGGATGCTGTAGGTGGTGTTTGAAGGCGGGGAGGCGGGGTTGTTGCTTCAGTTTGCAGTGCTTTGGTGGGGGGAATTTAGCTCAAGTGCCGGTGCTGAACGGGAGTTGGCTGCATGTGATAGATATCGTTGTTACACAGAACCGCAGCGTATACAACTTGATATAGGAAGAGCATGTCCAAGTCAAATAAAAAAGAGAGAAAAATCTGTGGTGAGCATGTTACATCTTTAAATCTAACCCGTGATTTTTTACGTATTTTTTGTGGTTTATTTTGTTCACATTACTTGCTGTTAGTGTGACTACTACCGCTACCCCTAGTACCGTATTATATTCTGTGAGTAACATTATGTTATTTATGGTTTAGAGTGCTTTTGTAATTAATGTAATGTTAAGGAGAGATAAATACAGGGGTTAGATCTGTAAGTGAGGAGAAGTTACCGTAACATTAGGCCTATATGTTCTTGTAAAAAAAGGCACACCCCTCCTAAAACAACCCTAGGTCAACCTGGTCGTCGATTACCGGTACAGTCACTGAAAATAAAAATGACACTGCCGTCCTCTATTGTCGTTCCATCTTCTCCACGTTCAATCACGGCTTTCTTTGCTGAAGCGACCGAGGAGCAAAAGTTCGAATGTTACAAGCTAGGCGCTACGGGTTTCCGCCATCCTCTTCCCGCAGAGCAATATATACAAAGAGAACAGTTCGTGGACACGCTACCCCTGACTCAGGATAAAGGATGGCGTTTCTGGTGTCTCTATAACAAAGACGATCCCAATCAAATCCTGTCAACATGCAAAACAATAGTTAGGGACTTGAACATTCGGGATGCAACTGGCGTCCACCGCGAGCGTGGTTATTGCATTGCGTCGGTCGTCACTGACTCTGCATACTGGGCCCATGGACTGGCGTCATTCCTGTTGAAAAAGGTAGCGGAGTGGATGGACGGTCCAGGACAAGGGGCTGTTAGCTTCTTGTATAGCCGCCTCAGTTCGGTACTGATTTCTACTTTGGCGAAATATACACAATTCGGGTGCTAATATGTGAGATATCCAGTTTTACGAAATAAGGGGATGGGAAGTGCATCCATCTCTGGAGCTTCTCATAAACCTCAGAAGAGGCGAACCAGTGCACCGGACTGGTCTTCCATCGACAAGACTGCTCGAAGCTTCTGATGTGCCGCCATTATGTGATCGGGACATGCAGCGATTAGTCAAAAGTATAGATGAAGAAGATGATATCCCGGACGCCATGACCGTAGCTGTACTGCCTACGCATGACTTGGTCAGCTGGCTCCATGGCAGGGGCGACTTCTATGCTTCTACGCTTCATGGTAAAGTCCCGGAATACAGGGGGTCGATCGACGAAATGGCAGACGTATGGATATATTGGCATCATGATTTTCGGCGTGATCAACTGATTATCCAGAGGATATCCCGACCCAAAGGCGTCAAGACGGACGTTGAAGCTATCACGAGTCTGCTGTTGGACGCTAGGGCTGAGGCGTTAGCTTGGAATCTGTCGGCTGTATCAATCTGGAGCCCCGATCAAGATATTGAAGCTGCTGGGCGGAATATATCAGCGCTCGTGCCGAATGATTTGATCGAAACGGTTGAGCGGAAGTCGGGTATCTCTATGGTCCGATTATCTGGCGGCAACGGATCAAACAGCATTGTCTACAAGGCAAATGAGTTCTATGCGTGGAATTGAATGTATAGATAGGAAATCATATAAAATTATATATTTACGTAACTGTGAAAGGGTTCTTAGCTTTAGCATATATCTCTCAGCATACATGTCTCTAATCCTCATGACTCTTAAATATATTTTTGGACTGTGAGTTTCTTCCTTTTATTTACGGAATGACTAGACGCAATTTTAAATCACCTCTAAGCTAGGTTTATTTTGTTCTGTCTTGGTTGCTCATGCAACTTAAATTAAGCTGCTTTAGCTTGTTGTGTATTACTACAGCGCTCGTTCAATAGCGAAAGTGAGGATTCTAGTCTAACTATCAAGCGATCGTGTAGGAGAAATTTAGAAATAAGATTAGAATATGCCTCATATTACAGCTGGGTCGGTGTGATTTGCAAATTTAACTCTAGAGCTCTAGTGCCATTTTTAAGCAGCAATCTGACTCTTGAACTTAAGCCCATTCTTGAAAATAGCGATTCGGGCAAAAAGACTGAATACCAAAGAGTCTCCAGAAGCATAAAGAGGCAGTATTCCGTTGTTTGTTGCCGTATACTCGTGCGGCACGAAAAAATGGCGCGTGTAGTGGGAGATCTTGGAATCAATGGTAATCGAGCAAACCCAGGAGTCCTTGTGTAAGAAGATGAGGGTATTTTCGAAAGACGTGAATCCAAGAGCAAACTTCAGTTCATGGAATAACAATGAAGGCCCTGAAGAGTCTGGCATATGAGGAACTGTAGAGAGCTCTTCACCAGTCAGTGGTGGAAGTTGAAATATAGCAGTGGTCGAGTGTGTTGTTCTTCTCGACTGCTGTGTATACTGTAGCACAAGATGCATGGTCGAGGGATTTAGAAGTGCAACGTCCATGCTACTCTCCTTGCATCCCTCGTCAATTGGGTATTCGAGACTACATACTGGCACGAGACGCGCACGAGGCGAGCTCGAGACAGTATAATAACTAAGCGCCCGGTTGTGGATGAGTGCAAACACCGACCCTTGGCCGTGGTCAGGCATGGCAATCCACTTCCATGTGGTCCTCTGGTCCTGATCCCAGTCAATGGTTGATACCATCATTCCATTAGATGTTCGGTAGAAAAAGTCTCCTCGTGTTGTGGACACTAAGAGATACTCTCCACTGTCGTCGAGGACCAATTGTCGGATGGGCGCAGCAGCACGAGTCTTGAAGTTTAGACGCTCAGCCTGGATTATGTTTGGCCTCCGTACTGTAAGTGTCCAGACCTGAACAATATGGAACAAATCGCTCGATGCGATGACATTCTCTCGGCAGGAGGCAATGTGGGCGACAGTATCTTGGTGGGCGTACAGTGTCCCCTTCTGCTTTCCGTCTTTCAGGCCGTAGAGAGTGACCTCGCCATTGTTCTTGCCGACGAAGAGGGAGGAATGACGCGGATGTGACATGAATGTCATAGTTCTAGATAATTGCAGGGCCTCGAAATTCCCCTTCGGAACAATTGTAGATCTTGGCTCAGTGCTACAGCTGGCGTCGTCTTCAACCGGATTCCTTATCAACGCCGGAGGTGTCCAGACCTTCATCTCGTGATCCGTCACGTCCAGGAGAGTGAAGTTGTCTGAGGTAAATTTCAGTATCCTGAAGGAATGATTCGGAGTCATGATGTGGTAAAGGACTGTCAGAGACTCGAAATCCCAGACTCGCAGGTTTCCTTGGATATCAGCAGTAGCAAAGGTGCGCCCGCTTGGCGAGCACGTGGCGGAGATGGGAATGATGTGTTTCTCAGGATCGTGCTTCTTAAGTAAAGCTCCTGACGAAGGGTCGAACAGAGACATGTGCGACTCATCATAGATGACAAGAAGCAAGTCCAAGTCCGAGTTAGGGTTGAAGATCAAATACCGTGGGCAGCGTTTGTTAACATCAAGGGCCCATCCAATAAGTCCCGCACTCTCAAGGTCGAATAAACAGACCGGCCCATTCCGATAGGCTAGTGCAATAAACTCCAAATCTGGTGAGATGGAGGCAGCGCAGGGGGCTCTAGAGGGCACGCTGTAGCTTGTATCATCGTCTTCTGGTAGCTGATATTTCGGTGTCTGCTCTTGGACAACTTCGCCCGTCTTAATATCCCACTTTAAGACTTTGCCTTGTTCTGTTATGCCAATAACGTAGTTCAAGGAGAAGGTGAGAAGAAAAAGTCGGGCTTTGACTTGGGTCCCCCATAAGAGATTCCCTCGCAAGTCCCATAGCTTCACGAAGCGCCTGCCTGACCCTGCCATGAATGAGCCCTGAGAGTCGAATTGTAACAGGTCTATGGATAGGTCATTGCAGATAAACAAATCTACCTCTTGGCACCGGTTGTTGTAAAAGCTGACTTCACCCGACTCAAAGCTGACCGCAATCAGATTCTGGCCACATGACACGTCGGCAACCGTACTCTTGCCAAAATCCAAAGTTGCAACGCAGTCGTCCCAATGTTGGTTGTTTGGGCCAAGTAAAGTAAGGCTATCCGGCGTCTTTCGGAACTGGCGATGAATGGCGGAGTCTGTAGGACATAACGGCGGAATGAGAAAATAGATGGACTGCGGGTATGTCATTAGAGCCGAGTGAAACTTGATAGCTACCCTGATAAGATCCGTGGTCCAAGACTCTACGCATTGGAATTGTCGGTCTTGGTGCGAACGATACTCGGCCCTCTGATCTAAGTAGGCTTTGAGGTTCCTGGAAGTTCTTATCAAATAGTGAATTTCTCCTTTCGTAGAAACCTTGTCGATCCAAGTAAAGGTATTAGATGAGAGAAACTCGAACAAGGCAGCGAAAAGTTCATCACTACTCGCACCAGCTTGCAAGACATGGTCCGAGAAATAGCTGACCGCATAGTCAAGCAGAGGGGGTACCTCCTTTTCCTGACATTTTCTCTCCAGCGCCTGCTTGTGTTTCGGCGGTTTCATTTCGGGGCCGCAGAGCACCTTTAGGCACGCTAGTGCTATACGTCGATGAGCTTCAGTGGTGGAAATTCGGAAATAGTCAGCGTCTCCAGAGAAGAGGAACTCTCGAGCGGTCAAATGGACGATCCGGATGTGATCGCTTTCGGCGTTAACGGATACGAGGTGACCACACAGACCCCCGATTGCGGCTTTGGGGCTGGAAAGTTGTGTTTTGATATCAATGGAGAGTGCATTGGCCACCTCTATGGTAGAAAGGGGTCGCGCAGCCAGGCAAACCCACTCCAGGATTGCCTTAGCAACATGTCGCTCTTTATCATTCTGCGCCATCTCCGTCACAATTCGTTGGTAGTACGGGACCATACCCTCTGGGATGTTTTGTAAAGTTTCCATGATGCTTTCATATCCGTATATACTCTCAAGCTGATCCATAACCAGCCTGACCCAGAGGAAGGAGGCATTGGATTTGTTGATGATATTATCCTGGAGCTTGGTAATCTCAGCCTCATTGTCGATAGGCAGGTCAGATATGCGTTTCGAAATATAGAGCTGAATGTCTCTCATGGTGTCTTGGATGGGTATATCAACGAGTCGTAGAGTGATGTCATTCAGTTGCCGAACAAGCTTTGGCATGTCTGCCATCTTTCTGCTTGTCATGAAGATCTTAAGAGGAAATGCGATGGGTGCCACTCTTAGCAGGGAGAAGAACTCGATATATGTAGCGCACTCGTCAAGGGCATCAACAAGCCAGTACTGGGGTTCCTGAATTGGAATCTGAAGGTGATGCGTTAGCAAGAATGGAACAATGGACGGGATGTAGTGTATGAGACTCTTCGCCAAAAGACTAACCTGAAAGATCCCTGATCTAAAGACCATAGTCCATATAGCCCGAGAGTCATCAAGATCAAATGTCGGAGATTGATTCTGAATCTCCATAAGTTTCTCGCGGACAGCTGTGTTGAGAGTAGCCATCTTGTAGGCAAGAAAGCGTAGTAACCCGGCCAGGGAGTTAGCTTCCTTATTCCCGACATGGAAATAGTATGCGCTATGTTGATGACCCATCTCCTCGAGTTGAGACTCGACGTGTGTTACTAGTACCGTCTTTCCAGCCCCAGGATTGGCGATTACCCAAAATAGGGACGGTCTGTATGTTTTGTCTTCTCCTAACCCGGATGTGTTGTCCCTCCATGCCTTGTAATCCTCACGTTCGTCTATCCATTCGCAGGTTTCATCGATCCTATCGTAATGGTTCTCAAGATAGTCGCTCGTGCCAAGGAACACGCGTATTGATCGAAGGTCATGGGAAGCGAGTCTTTCGCAATTCCATATAACTAGAAAGATGAAGATCAGTCATTTTGAAAGGAGACGAAGAACATATGCGATCATCATGCTCTCTTACTGTTCTCTGAAAGACGCTGGGCAACAGAACCCAATGCATTCTTCACAGTCAAATAATTGGGATCTTTGCGATCACGAAATTTGCACATGTTCCCGTGGTTCGCATTGAGATACGTCACCCGCTCGTTTTGGTGCCCCGGACCTGAGTCGATATTAGACGCTAATACCTCTGTTTGATCAAGTGCAATTGTTCTCTCGTCACACTAACCTAGGACCGCCGAATCCTTAGACACGATGATAGTGGAAGAGGGACCGATTTTGGTCTGCAAGGTCTCATAGAAAGAGAAGATGGAAAGATCTGCAATGCATTGCCCAAACTCCTCATTGATTAACTGTGTTGATTTCGACCCAACCTTCAGATCGTCGATGTAATCCCGCGATGAAGATATTCTGGTGAATCCAGATAATTTGAGAACGTTGTTCAGGACTGCAGCATATTCTGATCCTTTGTGTGGGGTGGCGAGAAAGAAGATGCTGCGAATTCGATCCCAGATATCACATGAGTCGCGACTTCGGTAGGCTAAGATATGTGCCTGTTGCAAGGAGTTATTAGGATGTGATGGAGGACAAATGATAGCACGGATAAGAAGTGGTTACCTTCTTAATGACAAGTCCTCCCATAGAGTGACCCACGAGGATAATTGGACACTGTGTCGATGAACTCAGTAAGCCCCTGGAAATTATTGATTGTACTGGGAGCGAATACCTTAGTATTGAGTCTCAGCAAAGGGGACGACCTCATCTCCTCATACAAAGCCTGCCCAAAGTCATGGATGCTAAGAATACTAGGCTGCGAGCTCTTCCAATTCGCCTCGTACCCAAAGCTGTAGATACTCGCATTGCGGAACTCGGGCTCATTCGGGAGCCAATGCTGCGGCCAAAAGAGCTCCGGATCGGACCCCTTTTGCCAAGTCTTAACTGATCCTCCTCGTAGGCCGTGCACAAAGATTATATCAACCATCGGCTCTGAAGATGCGGACAGCTGTTGTAAACCAAGCGGCCCTCGTATGTCCCCATCACTATCTTCTTGAGATGGTCTAAGACCTAGTTTCAATATGCGACTCTGCCGAAATAGGTCAAATGTAAGTACTCTGGTTATATAGCGTTTGTAGGTGTCTCCAGCCAATATTTCTTACCGCCATCGTCGAGCCCTTCTATATCCATTGACTCAACAGGGGATGATTGAATTGGATATGGTGAATATTAGTGATATCAGAACTTGATAGTTGCTGTTAGCACCTGCACGCTCTTAGCCACCCAGAGATCAGGGGGACACGATGGACCCAGGCGTACGTACCGCGCGGGGCAAGGCGCACACCCCACAAAGATAAGGTGTTTTAACAAGTCTTTGGAACGGGCCTTGAGTGAGCTTTGAAAAAGTAGCCTGGGAGCTTTAGGCATCAACTGGGAGGAGCATTATGAACATTGAAATTTGTAGAAAACAATCACTCTGTCTTTTTCGTATTCTGTCTCGTGGAAACTTCCCCATTCTCACACAGTAACGCGAAGGACCAGAAGCGGCTATCTGATGGTGGAGGACGTAGGCACAGCAAGATACCCACAGTGCAGGGATTAGCCACCAACCAGTGCATATCCTCAACCGCCTTATGGTACCTCGTGTTGGTTAAATACGAGTGAGGTTTCGGCGGCACAGGAAATCTTTAACTCGTCTGTTCTGAAGTTGATAAACTATCATGCTAATTTTGGGCATATTACGACATAGCAGAGTCTGTTGAGGACCCCATATCCTAAATACCATGAACGGAGTACTTGACCCAGTTGTTGTCGAAGGTATTAGTCGTTGTTCAAAGTGACACTCATTACGCGCTGATCACTTCGAAGCATTCCCCGCTGGCTGTGAAATTGTCTCGGTGACTAGTCATGGCGACACTAGTTGGGCGGCCGGATACAAGGTAGAGGTGGAGGTTGATCGTCAAGAGAAGAAGTACTTCTTGAAGGTAAGAGCGCTTCTTCGATCGATTCTAGTGAGGCTAAGATCTAAGAAATTCGCTGCGCGATCTTCGCACAGATCTTACAACGAGAGCGTCACGCCGAGATGGCGCGAGGAGAGTACGAGAGCCAGCTAGCCATGTGGCAACATATACCAGATAATGTTGTCGTCCCTGTCGCCCATGGAACACTTAGGAATGATAGCTCGAAGTCATTCTATCTAGCCCTGTTCCGTGTGTTCAAGGACCAAATTCCCGAGCCGACGAGTTTGGTCAATATTTTACAGAAATTACAGAACTCGGGAGTATCCCCTAGTGGAAAGTTCGGATTCCATGTGCCAACTTTTAACGGCCATGTCCCTCTAATTAACGATTGGTGTGAAACCTGGGAGGAATGGTTCACTCGCCAGCTGCGGTCAGATATCAAATGGGAGCAGAGCATCCGCGGACTGGACGAAGGGTTCAACGAAGTCGCCGAAGACTTCTTTCAGAAGGTTGTCCCAAGGCTGCTTCGGCCATTGGAGACAGGAGGCAGGAGTATCAAGCCAGTGTTAATCCATGGTGATCTCTGGCATGGGAACGCCAATATTGATGCTATGACAGGAGAGACGGTCCTCTTTGATTCCTGCTGTTGCTACGGGCATAGCGAAAGTAAGTTATCATGACCGGCAATTTCACTCGAGTCTGCGATGGTGGTCGAATTTTGTTGACGAGCGTGGTGGTAGTGGAGCTATTCATGATGCGCGACCCACGCTACGTCTTCTCGAAGGAGCATCTTATTAGCTACACTAAATCGATTAGCGCTTCGGAGCCGCGCGAGGATTTCGACGACCGTAACGCTATTTATGCTATGTTTGTCGCATCTTACACGTACACTGATTCCGAAGAGACGTTAACTAGTTTTAGGCGTGATCATCTTATAAACTCTGGGTTGCACCAACATCGAGCATATATGCGGCAATTGTGAGTGTAAACTGACTTGGTAATTTTGTATTGATCTAATTCTAATTGTCACACCATACAGCGTCAAAGAAGAGATGGAAAGGCTACTGAGAAAATATCCAAACGGCATTAATGGATTTGTTGATCCCTAATAGAGATAGTGACGCCTTTGACTCATAAAGAAATACATTCAAATGCTTGATCAAAGGAAATGGTAAGGAACTATTACAAGCAACGCATAGTAGTCGGGAGGGAACTTTAAGATGTATGGACAAGGAGGGAAGATGGTATGCTTTTTTTGCGAGTGTTATTAAACCACGGAAACATTAAATCTTCCTGATGGATTCTGAGATAAGAAGAAAGCAAAAGTTCGTAGATATAACCTTATTACCGCAGATATACGCGCGTACTTCCCAGTATTGTAAGAGCCCAAATCATCAGGACATAATTCCACTGATTTCGATTTAGTTATGCAGGTCCAATGCTCGAAAGGTAAGGATACAGTGTGCCAGACTTACCCATCTACACGCAGTTCAGTGCCACTGACATAAGTAGCCAATGGTGATGATAAAAGCATTATCGCATTTGCTGCTTCCATCGGATGCCCAAACCTCTTCATAGGAGTTCTGTTCATGCCGTATTGTCGAATAGCATCGAATTCTGGTCCTTCAACTCTCATCATTGGAGTTTCGATGAACCCGGGACAAACCGCGTTGATGCGGATGCCACTTTCGGCATACTGGTTTGCATCCTTCTGCGGGTTAGCTATGCCTAGTAGGCTACTTAGTAGACTTACGCTTTTGGTGATGGATATGACACCATGCTTTGCTGTAGTATATGAGTATGTAATGCGTTCATAAAGCTATCTGCTGACTTACCAGAGCCGTAGGCAGCCATTGGGGGCATGCGTGTTCCCGCTAATCCCCACATCGAAGAGACATTCACAATAGTCCCTCTGTGTCTGGAAAATCTTTGAAACTTGTCAATGAATGTCAACCGTAATGCCCAGGCTCTCATACTCTTCTTCTACAAAGTCCTGCTGCAACATGTGTTTGATCTGCTCTCTCTGAGCGCTCCATACACCCGTCAGGTTGACGTCTAGCAGTGCCCGAAAATCGTCCGTCGTGACTTCAGTAGAGGGTCCTATGGGCCCGGGGTATGCGGCGTTGTTAACAGCATGATGCACTCTACCAAAAGCAGCTATGGTCTTCTCTATCGCTTTGACGGATGAGGTCTCCGACGAAGCGTCATATGGAATTGGTAAAAATTCGGTAGAAGGGAATTGATCGCGAAGTTCGGCAGTGGTGGTCTGCAAAAGTGTTTCGTTCTTATCAAGCAAAGCGACTCTTGGACTACCGTACCTTGCAAATGCTATTGCCGTCGCTCGACCGATGCCTAAAATAATTTGAGTTCAGTGTCCGTTGTACAGTCGCCTTATGTATCAAGGGAACGGTTTTCATACCAGATGCTGCACCAGAAATGAGTGAATTGCCACGGAGTAAGGTTGTCATCTTTGTATCAGCAGGAATAGAGGGAGCTCAGTTATTATGGAATGATATGAAAGTCTATTAGAACACTAGCTACTTGTTTTTATACCATTTCGGACTCTCGGTGACTTTCACTCAAGATATTGTCCTTCGGCTTTATGAGTCCGGTCCGGCATTAATGGTAGACTCTTGCATATCCCCACACAAACATGATTGGATACTCTGTTTTGAAACCCCTGAATGGGGATGCAAGAAGTAAAGCGGCCTCTGGCCTGATAAGCTGACTCATGTTTAAATCGAATTGATAAGGTTCGACAATCCATGGTAGGCGATCGTGTCTCCCAGCGTCTCGTTGACTGCGAGCCCCAAATTGGCCGGCTCAAAAGGGCAGAAAGTCTCGTTGCTCATGGGCAGTACGCCCGTTTGGAAGAACATACGCATCTTGGAGATAGCACACATATTTTGAGTAGCCCTGACGGTGTGCTTTCAAAGCGTTAGCTAGTTTTGGGAAAAAAAAAAAAAATAAAAAAAAATAAAAAAAACGGTTAGACCCTAAGGCGATATAACCCTAAAGTGAAGGCCGAAAGAAACCCCGCTCCGCCCTGCGTCTTTTGTCAATGCAACGGCGCTTTCCTCCATCCAGCTTAACCCACAATTGCCAGCCTTTTGCTATCTCACAAAACTTTGGTCGCCTTGGACCTCGTGACTCAAGATCGATCATCATCAACGTCGCACGGCAGATTTGGCCTCCGCGACGGGATATAATCACTCCCTCTGAGGTGGCAAGCTCACTCTCACTGCGATCGGGGTTGACCTCAGGTCATCATTGACACGATGGCCGCCAAAGCCCCCACCGAGGACATGAAGGACCTCAGTGGTGCGTCATTCCCTCCTCCATCTCATCGACCGGGATCAGTAGAAGCTAATAGATGAGTCTGTCTAGTCAAGGACGGAGGCAAGGCCGCTAATGGTTCCGGCCCTGCCGAAGGCGCCGACGCTGCTGCCGACCAGTCCGGGGGAGAATCTGATGATGATGAGGCAGATGAGCAAGCCGCTGCTGGTGCCGGCGGCGAAGGCGCTGCTAAGAAAAAGAAGAAGAAGAAAAACAAAAAGAAGAAGAAGAAGGCTCCTACTGCTCAAACGGACCCACCAACCGTTCTCATGTCTCAATTGTTCCCTAACAACAGCTACCCCAAGGGTGAGGAGGTTGAATATGTCAATGAGAACCGATACCGCACCACCAATGAAGAAAAGCGCCACCTGGACAACCTCAACAGCGACTTTCTCACTGATTACCGCCAGGCGGCAGAGACTCATCGTCAGGTGCGCCAGTGGGCACAGAAGAACATCAAACCAGGCCAATCGCTCATGGAAATCGCCGATGGAATCGAGGGTAGCGTGCGCCGTCTCGTCGGCCACGATGGCTTGACCGAGGGCGATGCCTACAAGGCCGGCATGGGATTTCCACTCGGACTTAACCTTGATGAGATTGCAGCTCATTTCAGCCCCAACGCCGGAAACAAGACGATTTTGCAACAGAACAACGTCATGAAAGTTGACATTGGAGTCCATGTGAACGGACGTATTGTCGATAGCGCTTTTACGATGGCTTTCGACCCCCAATACGATAACCTGCTTGCGGCTGTCAAAGACGCGACCAATACTGGAGTTCGCGAGGCTGGTATCGACGTGCGCCTGGGCGAGCTGGGAGGTCTTATCCAGGAGGCCATGGAGAGCTACGAGTGCGAGATTAACGGAACGACTTACCCCGTCAAATCTATTCGCAACTTGACCGGACATACTATTATGCACTACAGTATTCATGGCGACAAGGCGGTACCTATCGTAAAGACAAATGACACTACCAAGATGGAGGAGGGTGATGTCTTCGCTATCGAGACCTTCGGCAGCACTGGAAACGGCCGAGTACACGACCAGGGCGAGGTCTCTCATTACGCTCTGCGTAGCGATGCACCCACCGTCGACCTCCGCCTGTCATCCGCTAAATCAGTTTTGAATACGATTAAGAAGAACTTTGGAACCATCCCTTTCTGTCGACGCTATCTCGATAGACTTGGCCAGGAGAAATACCTGCTGGGCGTACGTGGTCTTCTTTGTCATATGACGTGGACTATCAGAAACTGACATTCGCATAGCTTAACAACCTTGTTAAATCCGGCATCGTAGAAGACTACCCACCGCTGGTTGACAAGAAGGGCTCATACACTGCCCAATTTGAACACGTTAGTATCGCCCACGCTACATTTTTAGTTCATCAACTGACAATCTATGCAAGACTATCCTACTAAGGCCTACCGTGAAGGAGGTCATCAGCCGAGGTGACGACTACTAAGCCAGAGATGCCCGACAAACACAAAAGGTGGTCCAGATGTAACAAGTGAATTTCCCGTGTGGGTCTTGTCTGTTATTTTATGATAAAAACCAAAAAATTAAAAAACAATTGTTGTAAACGAATTGAGGGTCACATAAGTGAGCCTCCCAACTTTCATCAAGCGGTGGTGCTTGTTCTAATCCAAGAAGTTGAAACCCTTGGCCGGATCATCCCATGGATCATACTCCATGGCGTTGGGGACCGATGATGGATCAAAATCATTGCCCGGAAAGAAGATCTTCTGATGTTCATTGTTGAACTGCCAAAGCCTTTCACCGTACGGGGTAGGCTCGGCAACGTCACCTGCATCTGATCCTTCCCAATCAGACCAAACTTCGAGAGGATCGTTGTGGTAAGCTTCTTCGCCGTTACGGTGTTTGAAGAGCCAAACCTGGGTGGCATAAGCCGTCTCATCTGCCCAGTCTGCTTTCCAATACCACAAAGTGCCGTCCATATCGCGCTCCCACTTCCATCTGGGGGACTGGTATGCCCTGAGAATTTGCTCTTGGTCCTCCTTTTCATAGTCGGCTCGCCCATCTGGCCTGTCCTCGTAGTCTGATCGCAACTTTGGCCCGTCTTCCTCATCTGCTGGCTTATCTGACTCGTCAACGGTTGATATGTCCTTATCTACCGCCTCCAATTCGATATCGAGTTTCGGACGCTCGATTGATGATCGGTCCACAGCAAATTTATGCATCTTCCTCATTCCATTCGGTGACTCTGCCTGGTCCTGCCACATGCCTAGCTTTGAGATCCAACTGCGACCATTCTGTACGCGCCAACTATTCTGTTCAACTGCGTATGACTTATTCTCGGGCCAAAGAATTTCTGTGTCCGTTCTTGGATCATAGCCAACTCCTTCAAAGTCGAACCATAAGCAAGTGATTGGATCCCAGCGCCTGCACGGCCCTAGCGAGTAGGGTTGATCCATGATGGCCCAGTCCCCGTAACCACCGTCAAGAGTAACCACTGCTGGGTTATCCTTGATCTCCTTTGTTGCTGGCTCCTGTGGGATATATTCATGTCCGTTGCCTATGAAAGATGGCTTAGGCTCAGTGGAACACTCCGCTTCATCAAAATGGACTGGCAGGATCTTGGAGAGTTTATTTTCATCAGAATTCAACTCTTGTAAAAGTTCCCTTTCACCAATTCTCACGGGAGATCTGTCCTCACGGTGGGGCGTCAAGACACACGAGGACAGATTCAGCCCCTTGATGTCTCCCAACTTCAGAAGCATTTTCCTCGTGATCGGCATCTTTAGTAAGCTAAGATGGCGTATCGTCTCTCGGTGGTTGCGTATAAGCTCGACTAAGCCTCCCATACAACGTAAATCGCTGAGGTCCAGGTATGAAAGCTCCAGGCACGACAAAACGGGCATCTGTGCCGGGAAATTGAAAGGCTGTACGGGCGTATGATCAGGTCGAAAATAATCTAAGGATCCGCCACGGTAGAGTCGCAACGTTTGCAGCTTTGGAGCGCCGTGCAGGAAGGTGAATAATGCGCTTTTGAGGCGCTCGTTGTCTTCCAAACGTTGCTCGGAAATGTAAAGATCTATTTCTTCGAGGTGCTGGAAGGGATAGACGCTGTCTGCAAAGCTGAGGGACGAACGATGGTTGTGCTCGTCAGCGTAGATTAATCGAGTCGCAGTTGAGACTGCCCAATTTATAACCGGGAGTAAAAACTCTCTAAAACCAATGTTGCCTCTTGTATTGTGAAAATCCGGCCACCCTTCTGAAGAGCCAATGGATGGATGTAAGTGCCGTTGCAAGATGCCCGCTGTGACGGGGTACGATGATTCAGAAGCCGGCTGCAACTCTCGGTCGCAGTGCATGGGTTGAGATATAAACCCACGAAGCCTAGGTAGCGAAGCAACCGCCTCCTTGAATTCGGGAAGAAAGCTGTCAACAGCAGCTTGCGTATTTACATTTCCGCCCTGCTTGAGCCAAAACAAAGACACCGCTTGCCGGAAAATCTCGTCCAATCCAGGAATCGGGTCGTCGAGTATGCCCGACGCCTGCCATGACTCTTGACGGAATGCGAGAAATCTCCGGGCATCGACCGTTATTTCTAGCCATACGAGTTCTTGGACATTTTTGGCGAGATGCGGTGAGGCGACAATGTTCCGAAAGATGTCGCGATCTCTGTGGAGGCTGGAGATGTAAAGGCGGGAGAAGAGGACCGATGTCGCTTGCTCGTGGAGAGCTCGGCAGGTGAGTCTGAGCGCTTTTGCGTCGGCTGGTTCGAGACATGAGCCTTGTAATATGTCGAAGAGAATCTCGTTTGGGAGCTTCTCGAGAAGCGATTTCTCATGGCTGTCCATGGTGATTGCAGGACTTTGCTTCGGAGTTAATTAATTGAGGAGTGAGGAGGGGAAGGTCGCGTTGGTGAAACCTTTGGGTGGATGACTTGGCTAATATTCACGATGTAATTACTTCCTGAGTGGTCAGCATTGTTTGTAAACAGATCTCAACTGCACCGTGAACTTCACGACTGATTCGACACGTGCTTATTCTCAATTCCCGCGAATCATGTGGTCCAGTAAGAATACATGTAGATAGTGCAAGCATCGCGACTTGAGCGCCAGCCCTGCCTACACCAGTTACTTCAGGTCGCGTGTGACGGTGAATAACGAGCAACGGGCTTCAAATGAAGAGCTCTTCGTTGTTTGATTTCTGGTTGAGTAATACTTCGGGGTCGCGTACTTATTAATTCCCTTATCTCATCCTATTCCTCTGCTCTCAGGCAACCTACTCTGAATGCTGATACAGAGCCGGTCCCTCCCCATCAAAGAAAACCTCATCCAACAGACCAAGCAAGACTTTCTGTCCAATCCAAGCTTCCTCCGCCACAGGCCGAATCAGCTCGGGTGGCAACACAAACCCATACTCGCCTGTATCAGAAAGTTCGATTGTGTAAGAGAAGTCCGCTCGCCCAATACTGTAAACATGATCGGGCGCAGCTCCCGTCGTAGGGTAAAGCGTCGCGCCACTAGGTCCGTACGTGAACGTCACACCTCGCTCAGAGGTGTCCCTGATCTCTTCACTGACCAACGTCGCAGCTTTAGTCCACTTGCCCAGCTCCGGAGCGTAAAGAGTTTCCTTGTAACCGAATGGGGAGAGGATGTACTGGCCGTAGCTGTGCCAGTCGATGAAGAGCTTAATGCCGGCATCGTCACGTAATTTTCGAACAAACTTATCTAATCCTTGGTTCTCCGGCGTACTGGAAGGCTCTTCGCCTCGGTAAGTTTGGGCGCATGGGTCTGTTGAATGACCTCGTGGGTCAGCGTCCCAGCCGAACTCCCAGTTGCGGTTAATGTCAACTCCGTAGCATTGCTGGTTGGGAGCATCCTCCGGGGGTGGCTGGCGGTTCTTTCGCCACAAGCGATCCGTCGTTTGGGTGTAAAGAAAACCTGGGATAGTATCAGTATCTTCTCTTAATCAAACCGATCAAGGGCGCTAACCGTCAGGGTTGACAATAGGGAATATGTAGAAGTCGTATTTATTGAGGAAGCCCTGCACACTCTCATCCTCATCCTTATACCCTTGGATCAGCTGCAAAGTGAGATATTCAACAGTCTAGTAAGTTCTTTAGCGTACTAACTCTGTTATTCGCGGCTAATACTTCATGACTTACGGTAGTGGTAATCCACTCTCGAGCGTGGACGGTACCATGGTACAACACCGCAGGCTTACCCGGCCCGTCGTCGCCGTACAAATGGATGCCGAAAATATTTCGGTCCTGATACGAGCGACCAGCGGAAATAATCTCAGAGTTATTCGGGAAAGCGTCGTGAAGGTCCCTAAAGTACTCGATATGATCTTCATAGTTGTGGTACGAATCGTACCAGGCTAAATCGTCTACCTGGCGCTTGTCGTTGCTGCTTGGCTCAATAACCTCACTGGCGATTGACTTTCCTAGATCCTTGTGCAGGACTTTTGACTCGAGGCCCAGGTCCTGGAAGGCAGATAAGTCGTTGGGTGCAACGACCACGTCGATATGACTGGCGCTCTTCTCCCATTCCTCGTGCGAGACCTTAGCGAGCTTATCTTCGATATTCGAGGTGTGCCCATGGGTCTTGACGCGGAATACTTGATATCCGTCGTAAGACTTAGGCTTGGTTTGAGGGGCGGCTGCAGCACTAAGTGCGAGCGCAGCCAGTGATACCAGCGACGAGAAACGCATAGCGAACAAATGTTTCCTCAGAGCGACCTGCGGGTGGTTGTGTTTGAGGGTTGCAATGTTGGCGACTAGCACAGCGTTGAGAATTGGGCGGCGCAACGCTGCTTATTATACTCAAACAAAATGAACCAATGCAAGCTCAAAGCTCGCCTTACACACTGATAATACCCTTCATCGGAAGTGTCTGGGTATGACGAGATTATTGCCTTGGATGTGACAATCACACTGCATGCTTAGCCTGGCTCATTAGCAACCAAAGGGTCCAATCGGTAGTGTAAGCCAAGCAACAAGAAGGGCAAAGTGCATTGTGGAATACGGCTAAAAGCCATGGTGAGTAGCACCAACATCCAAAATCGCAAGCTAAAGAAGCAATATAGCTAATTAAGGTTCAGCAAAAGAACTTATTCACCTTCCTCAATAGGCCATGTCCATGACCATAATAGCCGCTACTAAGCATTGCGCAATCACGCCTTATACCCATACAAAGACTATACAATGGGGGAAAACAGTCATTATAACTAGAGACGCTCATTACTTCAATTGAATCATTTCTATAAGTCCGAGCGACCAGACGAACATCAGTCTCTTCAGTTAGCCTCCATCGGTTTCATCGGGCGCGTTCTGGCCAAGTAGACAACCACCAGCGTCAAAAGAATTTCCAAACCAAAGAACAAGGTCGCCATCTCATATCCAATTGGAAAGTGCGGCGCCTTGCCCGTATCGTACACAAATAGCGGTACCCACGCCTGAAAAGTGAACGCCGCCGTCTCAACAACTCCGATAACAATAGCCCGGTGCTCAGCTGAGTATGACAGCACTTCATTGATCCAGGTGATGATGAGCGCTCCGGCGCCTGTCTCGAGGAAGGTGAGTAGCCAGCCTGCCATCATGGCGGGAATGTTGCCGGACGGCCATACGGATAAAATGATGGTGCCGATCATGGCGATGCAACAAGCGACGATAATCAGAGGCCAGCGCATCTGGATGGCATCCGACGTCCAGGCGTACATGAGCGTAAAACAAATTTGCGTGCCATATCCAGCACTGGGCAAGATGTTAATTTCCTCGACAGACCATCGGCCGGTGTCCTTCAGCCAAAGGTTGAAGTAGGAGTAAATCCGGATACCCAACACATGGCAGATGAAGATAGCGCAGTATAGGTAGACGGGCCAAGTGGAAAAGATGCGCTTCCAGATAGGGACAGTAAGTTTCTTCATCGGCGCTCGACCGACACGTTCCATTCGCTCAATCGCTTGCGTTTTATCCTTGGGCTTCAGCCATCGCGCCCGGGAGGACTGTGGCGTATCCGGAATGGCCCAGTAGCCGTACAATCCCACCGGGATGCCGATGATACAGTCAAAGATGAACAACCACTGCCACGCTCGAAGACCTGCGCGACCGTCCATGCCAGCGTAAAGGGCGGCTTGCAGATACCCTGAAAACATTTGCGCAGCTGATGATGAGGCCTGGAAGATGCAGGCTCGTTTGCCCAGCTCCATTGGCGTGTACCAGTTCCCGAGCAAAGTCATGATACCTGGATACGCGGTGGCTTCAAGGAGACCAATGAAGAAACGTAGCACGCTGAGTGTCTTAACATCCTTAGCGCCGGCCATGCCCGCCACGAGGAAGCCCCATGCCAGCTCAGCGGTTGGAAGCCATATCGATGGGCGGACCTTGGTGATGATAATCTGCGACGGTAGCTGGCCGATGATATAGCCAATGTTCCAAAAGGTATTGAGGTAATTGAGATCATTCCCCGTCATGTTAAGATCCTCCTTCATCCCCGATACATAGGCATTATTAACCTATTCATATCAGTACTTTGTTGACGTACAGATTGGTGGCTTGCCGGACTTACATTTGTTTGGTCCAAGTACTTGACAAAGTAAGCAATGCAACAGTACGTCAAGATCCACCAATCGATCTTAGCGATGAATGCACGCTCCTCTGGTGTTTTGTCCAGCGAGTCCCAAACAACGCTCAAAATGCGCTTGCTGAGCGGAAGCTTGCGATGTTGTTGTTCATCGCTGGTGCTGGACGCTGCTTGAGCGACGAGACTTCCGTCTTTGGTGAGGCTTGCCGGCCTGGCATCCGAAGCTGGGACACTTTTATCGGCATCCATTCCCGCTGCTTTGAAGTACTAAAAGACCAACTAAAAGTAACAATTCTTCAATTGCCCATAGACCTTTATTGTGTATTTAAATCCATCGAACAGGATTTGGAATGGATATCCAGGTCCTTATCAGTATTCGCTTGCAGACACCCGCCCAGCGGAAATCGAGACAGCTTCACTAAGACGCAATCGCCCATGCCGATGGTAACATGATCTTGAAGACCCATCCACCCCACTGAAAATACCCTTGTCTTTCGTTATCTACAATTCTCAAGCGGCAGCCTCCTGGCGGGCTGGGTCATCCGAGTCATACAATCGGAGCATGCGCGATTAAAACTACCATTTTAAGTAATTCTGGTGTCGGCGACCAAGCGATGTCAGACTGTGTGAATGACGTGCTTTGCCTGTTTAGGGAATTTATGTCCTGCTGGGGCTTATAGAGCCATTTCAACCCGACATCTATGGACTCGTTCTCGATCTGAAAGAACTCATATCAATTTCAAAGACTCGTCTCATAATCTACTTTTCTATTTCCACATCTTTGGCGCAAGCCTTCGAATTTCCCCGTTTTATACCATCACATACCCCCCACGCTCACCAAGATGCCTACGGAAGATGAGGCCCTGGACATTTACAAGTCCGCTATCCACTTCGATGGCCTCAACATTTGCAATTGGTCTCGCGACATTTTCGAGGCCTGGCATCGCGGCGGTATCACGGGTGTCTCCTGCACTTGTGGTCTCTGGGAAGGCCTCCGCGCCAGCCTAGCCAACGTTGTTCAGTGGAAAGAATGGTTTGAGGAGCACTCCGATCTAATTGTGCAAGCCCACAGCGCCGCAGATATCCGCAAGGCTAAGGATTCGGGCCGCACGGCTGTACTGCTGAGCTGGCAGAATACAGCGGGAATTGAAGACCAGCTGTCGTATCTGCGGGTGTTTCGGGATTTAGGCGTAAGAAAGATGCAACTCACGTACAATACGCAAAATTACAGTGGTGCTGGGTATACAGAGCTCAGGGACTCTGGACTGACAGGTTTTGGAAGAGAGGTTGTGAATGAGATGGCGAAGTTAGGCATAGTGTGCGATTTGAGCCATGTTGGACCGCAAACTACCGAGGATGTCATCAACTTTGCCCCTGAGGGAAAGCCGCCGTGTTTCTCGCATGTTTTACCAGGTGGCTTGAAGGATCACCCTCGCAACAAGGAAGATCTTCTTATCAAGCTACTGGCCGCAAAAGGAGGATTCATCGGACTCAGTCAATTTGGGCCGCATATGCAGAAGGGTAACGATAGTACAATTGATGACTACGTTGACGCGGTCGACTACGTTATCAGCTTAGCGGGCGAGGAACTGGTCGGGATTGGGTCGGATGCGAGCGAAGGTCATGGGAGACCGAGTGAGTTCATGGCCTGGTGTAACAAGGACAAGGGGTACGCCAGACAGCTCACTCCGTGGGGAAGCCAGAAGGTTGTAAAACCACTGGGTAAATTGGAGGATCGGGCACAGCTAGCTGTTGCAATGGCTAGAAAAGGGTGGAGTGAGGAGAAAATACGTAAGGTTTTGGGCGAGAACTGGCTTAAATATTTAGAAAAGATTTTTGGGGAGTAAAGAGAGAGATACATAGAAGCACATGGATAAAAATGTAGAACCAGAGAAAAGGGCTCTCTTCGACTGGGCCCAATCTATCTGGCGATAGTTCCGAGTGGGCCAAGCGTTGTACGCTGGCCCGAGCTTTCCTAAAAGAGATTAGCAACTATAGCTTTTTTTTTTTTAATATAAAAAACGTAGTGGAACTCAGATATGAGAGGTTTTTAGCTATAGCTACATATCTTCAGCCTTAAAATGAAAGGCTTAGCCACATGATATTTTGATAGAGTAAACTTAGCTTAAGGGTTGCCCAATTATGTTTTCACTTCCCCTAAAGCAATTCAAAGGCCAACGCCCTATACTTAGAATAGTTCTATCGTTTATCTTAGCTTAGTAGCTAGTATTAATATCTGCTGAGGATAGTCAATCAATATGAGGATACAAAGGTGCTGTGAAGATTATGAGAAAGCTAGTCCAAAGCCAAAGGTCCAAAGTGTATGCTCAACACGAGAGTAGGAAAAGAAAGGCCTAGAGTATCTAAGATCCTGATAGTAGTGAAGGCAATAATGTATTCTCTTTAGATCACTCCCGCACCGCTCTTTGATTGGGGGCTAGTGTTAGATTCTTGAAGACCACCCTAATATAGCATATCTGTACACAAAGGCTTCTTTACCTACCTGAACTAGAAGTTAACACTGTACTTCCAGGTCTTGGCAAATTTCGTACCCTGTCATTTGTGTTGAAACTTGCTTTTACAATTTTGGAAGTGATGGTAACCGATACATGTAGAATTAGAATAGTGAAAGTGTTACTCATAGATTTATTTTCCATAAGTGGGAACCCTAAGCTTTGACCTTCCTCCCGACCTCCATCAAAGTACTCGAGACCCTTCCCTGTGCACTCGTAATACACTATCCACAGCCAAAGTAAGATTGTAGAAACTTAAAGAGCAAAAACGCCATGAACCCAACCACTTTTCCCAATTCACTGCCGTCTCCTCCCATATTCTCCACCAGTCCTTAGTTAACCTCTACTTGCCCTCATGGTCCGCTCCCTGTTCCTCCGCTTGCACTACATCGATGATTTTCCCCTGAGCGTGCCTACAAAATCGTTGACACTGAAGTCGCGAATGAAACGGCATGTGATTGCTGAACAATTGGACAGTTCCATCGATGATCTGAAGGACGTCATGATCAAACCATTTAAGGATGTCCGGGGCAATCTTCTGCTCGCCGCCTGCAATGCAAGATCTCCCGTACAAGAACTTGCGATCCACCCAATCGATCAGCTTCACCCCCTCCTTTGCATGGTGTTTTGAATATTTGGCCTCGTTATAGAACGTGCACTTCTCCTTCTCAGACAAGAAGCGTTCTAGGAAAGCCTTACTGAAGTTCGTAAAGGTGTCTTTGCAGAGCGCGGAGCGACGGTTAGGGTGCAGAGAGGACCACCATAATGCAGCGCTACCCCGAAATAGCGCTCCATACCCCCCTTGAGGCAAGCCTTCGCCAGCTTTCTTTGGAGAAACAAAGGGTCGTAGATGCTCAATAAACAGCAATGGGTCACAGAAAATGGTGATTGCTTCGGTCTCCTGCGTGAGTCCCATTTGGCGATGAACGACGAAACCCGCCCAATTGTACTCCGGATGATCCTCAACTGGGGTGAAATAGCCTATTCGGTCGGGGTTGATGGCGTGAGAGAGCTTCATCTCAGTTGCAACCATTTTGGGAGCTGAGTCGAGGTCGGGGTGTTGTAGACAGTCGATTTAATCGCACCACAATGCTTGAGTTCAATCCGGTCTTGTTGTTGTGCAATTCTGCTCATTAACGCCCGTCTTTTGTCGAAGAGGCTAAAGATCTGTGATCGCCGGGTCGTTCTTGAAGGTCAATTGAGATCTGAAAGCTTGAAGCTGATCTGACTTCAGAAGAGTCTTCTCTTAGCAGCAGAATTAAGGATATATTTAAGACATTCACAATCACACAGTGACTGAACAATTCATCGCGTTCACTTTGATGCCTACACAGCATGAGGCCATGGCGACTTGCGAGCCTAAGGGGAGGTCAAAACGTGATTTATCATGAGTGGATTCACTCTCTTGAAGTTACGACCTTATTTGTCGCATCCCGGTGAGTCTTTGACCAATAGAGACCGCAGTGGACGTTGAAACGTCTCAATCACCGCCTGTGCGATTTTGTTTGCGCCGCAGAATTTCATGGTGAATGCATGGCCATTCCAAACAAATAGTGACTCTTGCTGAGCTGTTCTACAAATGCTCCTGGTGTTTATTTGTCCTCTCCCAGTTTCTTCAGACCTGTGATTTGTTCACCCACGTCAGTTGACCTGTGTTTGGCGTTTGATCAAAGCCGGTACTAGTCAAAACATTGGGACACGCCAACAGCTGAGCTATCCCAGTATCCGCATCAAGAAAAAACTTTCACCCTCCATGGTCCGATCTCCTGTCGCGATACAACTTGTCTTTCAGCGAGAGTAAGCTCGCATCGGGCGTTCCTCCCGTTGTCGGCCATTGCAGGTGCAGAATCTGTCTCCTGCATTTGCCTTCCCTGTAGTTCACCCAGCTGTCTCAAGTTACTAAGTCTTTGTACAGCTCTAAAGGAAGAACTCGCTTCATATGAGAATTAACGCAAAACAATGTAACTTTTGCTGAAAATTTTAAGAACTAAAATTGCCACGAAGATTCATGTCCACCTCAACTCTCCGTTTCCTTCTCATCGCCAAAATTACGCGTTAGAGTTTTCTTACACGGGGTAGTTATGCCTATGGAGATCACGGAAAGACCGTCTGACGAGACCAAGTTATCTACAGAATATATTCACGTAAGACACACTGACTGCTGTGCGAATCGCCACTTTGTGGAACACGTTATAGTCGGTACGTGATGCAGAGACATCTTCGTTTGGAAGAAGCTTATTTTTGAAATGATTGCTCAATGTGGAGACAGTGACCATCAATGCAATGAAGTTATTGTAATCATTTGGATCCGTGAAAAACTCTGTTGAGATAGTTATCTTGTGGAAGAGCATGATCAAGTCACTTCCTTCATCAAGAATGAAAGCCATTGTTCCCAGTATGAGAAACATAGAAATCGCATTGTGCACCCGAAAACCAAGCTTGAAAGACTGCATCAGGACACTACGTCATTTGGGGTTTTATGTTCCAAATTACAAATACATCTCTCTATTGGCTCAGGTGAAGTAAAATGTCCCGCGCGTTTGGACCGGCTTAATGGCGGGACCTCTAATAATGGGGACAGTCTTCTGAGCGTCAACGGGCGTCCCGATTACAGGTGGAAGACAGATTGTGGGGGGCGCTGGGATTCGCTCTGGGGCCCGCAGGCTGCTTAACATTGTGCCTGACTGAATTACCTCATCGGGGACCCCGGGGCAGTCACTTGGTGCAATCGTCTAATCAAAACCGGAGTTCAAAACCATTAAATCACAGAGATTAATAGATCTGCACTTGGTGACAGATGCAACGTCACACTCAGAAGGCCAGTTGTGTTTTGGCTTGTGCTCTGTAAGAGAGCAGCTTAGGGACTTATCAATATTCCAACAGGCACGAGTGCTCGTTGCTGAGATAATCTCCATGAGTTAAAATGGTAGCGGGCCGTCCAAAAGCACCAGTGTGTACAGTTTAAGGTGTTAAGGCCATAATTCGTGGAGTCGCATTTGCAAAGGACTGTGTGTCGCAATGACGATGACCCCAGATCCTCAGATCACTTTCTGAAACAATCCTCAATGTCTGCAAAATTGGGCCAAACACAGACCTCTTGTTTGGTTTGGTGTAAGTTTCGAGAGCCTGCTCCGGTCTGCAGCGGAGGCAGCGCCGAACGGACTCAGACCCGCCCGGATGGTTTTTACCCTAAAAGGGAATCAGATCGGCACCGGGACTTCTGCAACAGACGGTAAGATCGGACCTCCCACAAACCAGAAGAGCGCTCTTGAATGATGCAAATGTAATATATTTCTATACCCACTGACGGCACTATGTTAGGATATTTCGGCTTGTGTTCTGGTAGACGGGCGGCAGAAAGATGACGATCACGATCTGGGGGAAACTGCCAAGCCCTTGACGTTGTGGCGTTTGTCGTCAAGCATACGACAGCAATTGGAGAGCATCACATAATGAATATTAAGGGTAAGGAGCCCGACAACACACCGCAATCCTAGATTTGCCTTGATTAATCCCCATCAAATTGGGTGAATACGTGAATCTAAAAGTTAGAGGTAAGCTGCTTGTAGCCTGGCTGTGATCTGAACTATCCAAGCATAGGAAGAGGATGAGGCCTAGCAAAGCTTCATCCCCGACCGATTCCCTGATGGAGTCTATGTAGCTTGGGCCCAAAAGGAGATGTTATGGGAGACATAAGCACTCCATAGATAGACAAAACAGATTATCGATGATGTGGTATGAGTGTGACGACTCCCAGTCCCTATGACGATAGTCAGTTGCTTACATGGTTACTGCGCTCAGCGCTCCGGCCACTGGGAGCCACAATTCTGACAGGCATACGGGAAGTAGCAGCCTTAATAAAGTCGGCTTGAATCAGAGGTAGCCATAACCTGTCGCAGAAGCCCGTGTTTAGTTTCGTTTCACATGGAGAATGGATCGTCTAGCTTCGAAGGAATCGATGCCTGGGGTCCTGGAGAAACGCCACCATGGGTCACTAGGCTGGGAGATAAGACCAGGGCACCGGCTCCTGAATGCAGGGACTGCACCATTTCCCTTCCAGAACTACTTACAATACACTGAGGCTAGGGTTAAAGATGTAATGCGCTGGGGAAAGGCATCCTTCAAGCGGGGAGCCCTTGTTGGTCCCAAGATCAGAAGATCCCAACGGCGTTTTGGGACGGCGTCGCAGCAGATTTATATATCTGAGCTTTCGCTCTAGACTCTCACAACGTTCTTTCGCTGTCTAGGCTTATTTTTCAAAGCATGAAGACTTTTTATCCTAGTTCTCTCTTAATGATTTTCTAAAACATTGCAGACGCAGTCGGTACTCCCATCGACGGTAGCCGGTTTATCCCACTTATAGGCACAACAGGGCCACAGTTACTATCACCGCATCAATAAATCCCCTCGCCATCCAGGTACCGCTGGAACACACACGATCACCACAATGAACTTTACAAGCACTACCGGCGCCGTTGCCGTCTCGGATATCCTCCTTTGGCGCATGGAGCAGCACCTGCATGAGGACCCCTCCATTAAGCAAGCCAAGATTGTCGACCTCGCCGCGCCCGACGCACAAGAGCGCGACCTGGTCGTCGCTATTTCCCTCCAGTCTGATGCGGACCGATCCGGCGAAGATGCAACACGCGCCGCCCGTAGCATACTCGTCAGCAAGATGGCCGACGCCGGCGGAAACTCCGTGGTGCCCACCAAGTGGGCTCAACCAGCTGAGCTGCCTGTGGCTCCTACGGGGGAGATCGACGAGATTGCCCTTCAGCAAAGCCTCCTCCAGCAAGAGGCCTCTGAGGAGCCATTGCAGCCCCAGAATGAGTCCTTGGACACCAAGATCATGCGCACAATCTCTCACGCTGTCCACATTCCTCAAGACGAGCTGGTTCAGACTCGCTCCTTCAACCAAAACGGGGGCGACTCTCTAACAGCCATTGACGTCTTCCAGGCTCTGCTCAACGAGAACGTATCGCTGCGCGTACCTGACATTATGTGCTGCGAGTCGCTAGCTGAACTTCCCTCACTCGTCATATCTCGTGCTAGTGCTGCTTCCATCCTCCCGCCGCCCGCATTTAATGCTCCGCCTACCACTGGTACGCCCTTGGGTGAGCCGGATACGGGACTACGGAACGACTCGGTCCACGAACTACGGGTCCGTCAAAACTCGTTCGTGACAGAGCCCATCCGACTGCGTGAGAACTCGGTAGCCGAGATCAGGTTGCGCGAAGGCTCTATCGCCGAGGCTGTCCGTCACAACTCCATTGTCGAGATGGCCGAGGAGGTTGCCGACATTGTTGCCGACGCGATGACCGAGAATCCCTCAATGGCGTCGCGTTCAGCATCCATCTCTTATCAGCCATCAAGGCTGCGCGGTAACAGCTTGGCTTCTGTCTCAGGGCCAGCTGCGAGATTCCGAGCCGGATCTGTCGCTGAGGCTGCCAGACACCGCAACAACTCGGTGTCCGTGCCAAGCGCATCATAAAGGGCACAAATTACCTTTCACTTGGGTTGATTTCGCCTTTCAAAAAAGGCCAAAGGAGTTTTTAGGAGTTTGTCTAGACGTAATGATGTTTCATGTTACAACGACTTAGAGTAGAAAGGCTGGAGGCCCGGGGTCCCGCTGCGGACGGCACTGGCTGCTGTCGTCTACTTCTGTGTACTTATAGATGGTGATAAATGTACCAATACTGCATATCATGTAAACGATAGTGAACGATATATTCCACGATCCACCTTTCTACTCCTGGAGAATATCCCGTGTTTGCAAGCCTACATCATCCAGATTTCTACCATTCACCTACACCTATCAAAACAATTTGGGTTCATACGAAAGTCGATTTGCTAATGGATCGGCACTCCAATGCATTGGCGTCGATACGTCATTAGCAATCATGCGAATCCTTCGACACTGACACTGGATACATCTCCACCGCCAGCAGCAACGAATCATCGCACTGGCGCTCCTACCACTTGCTGGGCCGCTAATACTCGAAAGGCGCTGAAACAGAACGGGTTGACACATTGTCTTATCCCTTTCCGTCTCGTAAGGCTCCAAACTTGTACCGAACAGGGGAACAGGCCAATTAGCAAGAAGGTCTCTACATTCAGAAAGGATCTTCACTTAGATTACTTAGCGATACCTCTATAGCCGCCACAATAAGACGTATCGATAAGTTGCTTCAAGTCTTTCTCTTATGATCAGCATTTATGGAATCGGTACATCCTTGGAGCCTTACGGGACTCAAAGGGATGGGAACGTACACGTATGATACATTGGGCAAGTGAGCACGCAAACTAAATTGCTTAAGTTAACGAAAAGAAGGCACGTTGAATACTATATACACTTTGTACACAATTTAACATAAGAAACGGCCGACAATTTCTCCGCAATAACTTTCTTTCATATCGCACTCATGTTCATGTTATATTTACCTATGTAGGTCCATACTTACTACAAAGAGCCTACGGCATGATAAGTGAAGCTACCCTGTGTCCAACTAAGTAGAGGGAATCATGGAACTTTCTTCTCGCAGAGAGGAGCACGTTAGTACTAGAATTCAAATCGTAAAAAAGCTTTGAGATCATTAAAAAGCCTGGAACAAACCAGTCAGTTACAAGGTTAGGCGGAAAATTATTGTTGTCTACCAATGCTTCTGCATAAAACACTCAAAGTAACATAAAAAGAGGAAAAGACAAGACCAATCAATGAATAACAATACACTACGAGTCTTTTACAATGTACAATGTTTATTGTCTTCTTTCTTTCTATGTGAATAGGAAAAGAAAGATAATGTTGGACTATGCTACTTTAAGGCCGTAGGTTTATAACTAAAACTCTCTTATTATAGTACTTACAGGAAGTTGTACCGCTATACGGTGACACATTAGGCGAATTCCAAGAATAAGTAAAACACAATTCCTTAAACTTATCAGCGCCTTTTGTGTAGATTCTACGTCGCAAAGTCGGACAGGGCGCCCTGAAGTTTTGCGTTGTTCTTTGGAGAAGCGTCGTCTGCGCTTGGTAGTTTTAGGGGGAGGAATGAATGGTTGTAAATGTATTCGAGTCATGTCCCAACTTATGTACCCTGGATGCTACTAGAGAAAATCAATAAAGAACTATCTGCGAAAAGAAATTAAGGAAACTATGAAATGCCCAAAGGAGGATAAAAGGAAAGATCTGAGGTCATAAAAAATAGCTGTAGGCGCACTATCCGTGGCTCAAGAAGGGTTGCTCTTATTATGGGGACGTCGGTAGCCGGAGCTCCCGCACGCCGGCTAGGCGACCGGGTCCCCGTTTTAGCGGCAGACTAAACATGTATGGACCAGGGGAGATTCAGGATTAGTGGACGCCGGTGATGATTTGATGGAGCGAATCTAATTTCAAATGCTGTGGTAGTCGGCCAGGTGAGTCATCTGGCCGATGCGTCAAAACAGAATATTCGTAGACCTAGACACCACAGTTTTGTCTCTACATTCTATTGGACTTGCAGTACATTGTCTTTCCAGAGATCGGACCAGATCAGGATGCTAGCAGAAGTGTGACTACTTTATGGCTCCACAATGTCCATGGTTGTGCACTCTCCATACGATACATCGAAGCTACCTCCGATAACTATGTCCCGAAATATTAAATCAAGATCAGTACTTGAAAGCACGCAACCCCGTGGTTGTCTGTGTTTGTTGGCCTGGAGGTATTTGAATGCAACATTGTACATTGACTGGAAGATCCGAAGTTGGTGCTGGTTAGCTTCGGGAAGCTCTTGTGGCAGGAGACACAATGCTTCCACAATCGAGGCGAGTTTCTCGAGGTATACCGGCTCACAAGTCTCAAAGACACGACAGAATAGAACGATGTAGGGTATGAATGGAGAAGAGAGAAACGCCCTAAGAAAAAAGTAAAAGTTAGAATTAGCGTATCATGCCCACGAGAGAGAGAGGACTCACCATTGAATGTACATCCGAAACGTACTGGCCTTTGCATTCCTCAAGATGGGGAGACAGTGTTGATGCTCATCAAGAGCTTCGATTGTAGTCTTTATGCACTCTTCTGAGAACGCGGATCCCGACTCACTGCCGGCCGGGATGACACGGTAGATCAATATCAAAGTCGTTAGAAAGTGAATCCGATCAGCACCACAGAACAGCCTATGCGTGTCGTCACCAAGAGCTTGCCTCCTGGCGTCGTAGAAGTGTGTCTCGGTAGGGATGTCTGCGTTGAATACTCGCTGGAGATCCGCAGCTAGCTGTTGGGCTCGTGTTGCTCGTATGCTCTGTGCCTGTAGCAGGGCCCCAGGACTATACAGCTCATCGTAGATCTTGCCTTGTAAGAGGGCGAAGTCGATCCACTTGGATAAGAGGGAGGAAGGTCCAATGGCAGAGACATCATCCTGTGTAGGGTTGGCCAATTTTTGGAGCGTGAATTCGTTGTTCCGGATCGCAGAAGGCTGTCCCATCCGCAGTGAAAGACCTTTGTCAAAGATGACAATCATCCAAACCAGGCGCTTTCGTCTACGGCTTTGCTGGATAGTCTCTGGAACGAGTGCAATCTCGCGATGGTACCCAAGGGTTTGGCAAATTTGGACCGCGGCAGCAATATACTTCCATGCAGTCAACGTCTTGCCACAGTCTATAGCGTAGATTGTCTGCTTTATGTTAATATATCTCATGTTCGTAGTAGTAATGAAAGAAAGGGGAATGAGCATACAGCTTGGTACAGAGCGAGGACATTATCGAAGTTGGATGCGAGATTGAACGGAAGCCTAGAGAGTATATTTTCAAGATTCTTTTGGCACTGTCTGGCGTGCATCTCGAGCTCCGTTGTCTGCGCAGAAGTTGTGTTTTCATTGTCCGGGGCGCACATAGGAAGTAAGCGGGATAAGTTAGAATTCACAATGATAAGCTCTGCGAACGAGGCCTTACTTGTGTATACTCTGGTTGTATACTCAAGTAGTTGGCCAATATTATCAATATCCCAGGTCCAAACAAAAATGGCCGAGTCGGAATCTGGAAGAAAACGTTAGATTAGCCTTGACCGCATAGAGAGTTCGTAGTAATTGCAGTGCGTACATCGTAGCTTCTGTATGCAGGATATAGCGAGCTCCAAGGGTGGCATTTTCATGTCGCCAGCATCGAACCCTGGTTGCAGGAGGCACTGCTGGACATGAAGAGATCTATTTACTTGCTGGTCTTCCCTCAAATCCTGACAGAGTCTGTCCAGACTCAACGCGAGCTCATCGGACGATGCACTGTCGCTGAAAGCCTGTTGCACGTAACTCGTGGCAAAGGCGGCTTGAGCTAGCAAAGCAGGTTCAATTTCTGATTCTGTTGTACGTGTAGGCTTTTCAACCATGTGCTGCGGGCTGGCAATCGTCTCTGGGCTAGGAATCGTCGTCGCAGAATCAAAGGCAAGGGCTTGTAGTCGGCTACCTTGTGAGAATGTGTAGTTGTTGACAACACCGGTGAGCTGGTCTAGCTTTTGTGAGATGTCGGCAAGTGTTTCTTCACTGTGCCATAGTGAGCGTCTCGTGGTTGCGCTGGAATACCTAGGGATGTGTCCCTACTATGAGCTCGAAACAAGAGCCTTCCGGCGTCTCTCTCTGGGTTTAAGAGCAGGAAACGAACACTCCACATGTTTACGCACACACTGCGTGCATGGATGTTTGCGATCACAACGAATCTATGAAACATGATATCAACGAGGGCCTGATCCTCAGAAGCAGCCGGGATAAAAAAAAAAATAAAACAGACCTTGCGAAGACGACATGACTGACACTGATGAATTGTTAGTAGAGATACTACTATACTATACATGTACCTATATAACAAAAGGCTTGCAACGAACCGCGATCTGAACGAATGAGCTCGATTGATGATCCTCGGTGACGTTCTCTTCCTCGGCGTGGTCGTTAAGACTGTGCGATTGACCATCGCCTGTGGGCTGCTCAGTGGGAGTCGATAACGGCATCTTGATTGGATCCCCTACAGGACGATATCCAAGGGGGTAGAAATTTGAGGCACACAAACTGAAGAGAGCTGTCAAGAGGGAGACACTGACGAACCCCTCAGTGTTTTAGTGTGGCGTCTAAGGCATCCGTGGTGGTAGTAGTAGTAGGTACGCAGGTAGTAGTAGTACGGACTCCCTTGCCTAGAGAGCTAAAAGTGGCTTTCTTCATAGTTAAGTCTAAGGTCAAGGTCACGTGGCTTGGTCTGGTCATAGAACTCCAAGGTAGTAGGTGTCTTAACCTCCAAGTTGTCATTATCATTACCTAGGTACTGAGTACTAGGTGGGTTCTAGTAATAGTATCAGTCGGCAAGGCCACAGCAGCTCGATGCAAAGTGGCAGCCGTGGGGCTCCATGGTGCTCCTTGGAATAAGACGAGACTTTATACAGACATCATGAACCGCATCAAACGAAAGTTTTTTTGTCCTTTTATCTTATGAAGGGCTCATGAAAAAAAGAGAAAGGAATTCAAATGAATAGAAATAAGTGAAGAACTTAGAAGTTTTGTTAGGCGCAAAGCCAGGCATTCGAGTCGTAGGAGCTGAGGGGGCATGAACTTTTTGCTGGGTACGGAGTACCTGTCACAGTGAGCTAAGGTAGTGGTACTAATGCAAAGCTTTGATCCGAGCTCAATTCCAAGGTGACGGGGCGACGGGGATCAAATACGGAGTGACTGTGTTCGCTTGATCCACATGGCTGTGGACCGATTCCCACTAATCCCGGGCCCCGGACAGCCCGGGCACCGCAACGAAAAGATTAGCATGACTTGACAGCGAGTGTCGTTGCTCCGTGATGAGCACCACATAGTCATGATGGTATTGGGATGTTCGGACGCCGGCAACGCCGGCCGCAGAACTCGTTGTAAGACAAGGGGAAAAAAGAAAAAGGAGTAGATAGCAGCAAATTTCCGATCTTTTCTATGACTCTGCATCAGGTATCAAGTACGCATATAAAGATGGCATGCTGTGCAATTTTTACTGCAAATTTCAATCAACTATCTCTAGCTATTCTTCACCTTCGTTGCCTGTTCTTTTCTGATTTCCCTTTTCTCTTACACCTTGTCTGTATTATAACATCATCTTCCAGTCCACCCAGCCATGAGCGAGAAACTACCCGCCGACGCAGGCCTCGCGGCGGAGGCCAGTCAAGCTTCCCACGAGGGACCAAAAAGCGACAAGAGCATATCTGAGCAAATGTCCGCCTCAGCGGCGTATATGGTAGGTATCGCCCACAGAGTTAACTTGGAAACACAATGCTGACATGCTCCAATAGCGAGTCTTTTCGTACGGTACGCCTAATATATATATCTTCGAAACGATCGCTTTCCTCGCAGCATGTGGCTCCGGAGTTGCTCTCGCACTTGTCAACCTCGTTCTGGGTAACTTCATTACCTTGCTGAGCGACTCAAGCTCGAGCCAGCACAATGCCCCGAGTAATTTCATGTCTGAAGTGTCCAAACAGTCGTATGTACTAGTCGCGGCCGGCTCTGGATACAGAGGGCAAATCTACTTTACTAACTAACGCTAGGCTGTATTTTGTCTACATTGGCGTTGCTCGTTTTGTACTTACCTACATCTACTCGACAATCATGACTTATAATGCCCTTAAACTAAGTCGCAATCTTCGTCAAGAATTCATGCGATCTGCCTTACGCCAGGATATCAGTTTCTTCGACCATGGCAGCGCTGGCTCTATCTCGATGCAGGCGACCTCGAACGGCAGACTGATTCAGTCAGGCACCTCGGAAAAGCTAGGCCAGATGATCCAGGCCATTTCTACCTTTATCGCTGCATTCGTCATTGCATTTGTGAGCCAGTGGAAACTTACACTGATTCTCATCTGCGTTGTGCCCGCTGTCATGATCATGGTTGGGTCGGCAGGAGGGATTGATGCAGGCATCGAGACACAGATCCTCAAGGTATATGCTCAAGCTGGTGCGTACGCCGAATCGTCGCTGGGTAACATCCGGGCTATCCACGCTTTCAACCTTGGTTCTAGGATCGTGGATCGCTATGCCACGTATCTGGACGAGGCCCGGATCTTAGGTCGCAAGAAGAATATTCTTTACGGTCTCCTCTTCGCAGGTGAATACTTTGTCATGTTTGCCGGGATGGGCCTTGCTTTCTGGCAAGGAATTGCCATGATAGCCCGTGGAGAGGTTGATGGGATTGGTACCGTATTTACGCAAGTCTCCCTGTACTACGTCAGGACGTATAACACGTACCTTTGCTAATCCTTCTCTAGCGTTCTCTTCTCGGTTGTTATCGCGGCAGCCATGTTGAACTCTGTCGCTCCTAACATGGTCACCTTTACGAGGGCAGCCACGGCCGCTTCAGAGTTGTTCACCCTGATTGATCGGCAATCGGAGATTGACCCTTTCGACACCGTCGGCGAAAGACCATCCAGTCCTGATGGCTCGATTGATATACAAGGAGTGACATTCCGCTACCCAACCAGACCAGATGTGACAGCCCTGGACGATTTTAGCCTGGTGATTCCTGCCGGCAAAGTAACAGCCCTAGTCGTGAGTCTTCTCATTGAAACATACGTGATACCACGCTTACACTATCCAAGGGGACCAGTGGCTCGGGGAAGAGCACAATTGTCGGTTTGTTGGAAAGATGGTACAATCCAAGCTCGGGTAAGATCACTCTCGACGGCAGGCCGCTCAGTACATTCAATCTTCATTGGCTTCGTACGAATATGCGCTTGGTGCAGCAGGTAAGTCCTTTGGCAGCAGCAACATCGTCCCCACAGCCCAGTTCGCAGTCCTCATGCAGTACTTAGGAGCCTGTTCTCTTCAACGACAACGTGTATAACAATATCCGCCACGGTCTTGTCGGCACGCCCTGGGAACAAGAGTCTCAGGAACAAACCCTTAATAGAGTCAAGGATGCAGCCAGGACCGCATTCGCGCACGACTTTATCGAGGAATTACCCCAAGGATACAATACACGCATCGGCGAGAGGGGAGGTCTCCTCTCTGGTGGCCAGAAGCAACGCATAGCTATTGCACGCAGCATCATCTCTAAGCCAAGGATTCTCTTACTTGACGAGGCGACTAGTGCTCTTGATCCTCATGCCGAAACTATCGTCCAGAGGGCGCTTGACGAGGTATCGAAAGACCGCACAACCATCGTTATTGCCCACAAGCTCAACACAATTCAAGACGCTGATAACATTGTTGTTATGAAACAAGGGAGAATCGTAGAACAAGGTCAGCACGATGAGTTGATTGCCCGCGGCTGTGCTTACGCAACCCTCGTCAAGGCACAGAACCTGTCCCCTGATGAGAAGGCTGTTGCTGATCCTCAATCTTCTGACGTAAAAAATCAAAGCGAAGTGGAGTTGAGGCAGAGCCAATCCTTAAGCCGTCAGGAGACGGCGAGGGGAAGGTTGGACTTGCTGGACAAGCGAGAGGATTACAGCATGGCTCAAAGCTCTTCCATCTTCTCAACGGCTATGAAGCTTGTCAAAACGACCCCTGATTTGAAGCTATGGTATATCATTTCCTTATGCACCTGCATATTGGGCGGTAAGTCAGCTCGTTCTATGAATCCTGGTTGTTCCAGGCTAACAGTACCAGCTGCCGTCTATCCCGGTCAGGCTCTACTCTTGGGCAATGTTATGGACGTCTTTGATCCCGTGCTTGATCAACGTCGAGGAAACTTCTTTGCCCTAATGTTTTTCGTCATGGCTATTGGTCTTTTGTTCGTGTACATGGCCATGGGCTGGGTCAGCAATCACATCGCTCAGGTACGCCCAACCAGGCTCTTCTGTTTGTCCAGACACTGACTTGATGCTAGTCCTACGGCTGTGATGTTCGTAAACGGATGTTCGCTGCTTACTTACGACAAGATTTACGCTTCTTTGATCGCCCCGAGAACACTATTGGCTCTTTAACAAGTCGACTCGACTCAGACGCACAATCCTTATTCGAGCTAATGGGCTTCAACATTGCGCTGATCATACTCTCTCTGATCACAGTCATTGTCTGCGCAATCCTTTCCATCGCTATCTCGTGGAAGCTTGGCCTTGTCGGCGTCTTTGCCGGCCTGCCTCCTATGCTTCTTGGAGGATATATTCGAATTAGGACCGAGACAAAAATGGACCTTGATATTGATGTCAGGTTTTCAAAGAGCGCTTCCATCGCCTCGGAAAGCATCACAGCCATTCGCACCGTTACATCGCTTGCTATTGAGGAGGATGTTCTTCGGCGCTACACTAATGAACTTGATTCGGCTATTTCTGAGTCTAAGCTATCACTTATGTCTCTGATGCTATTCTTTTCTTTCACTCAGTCGATTGAGTTCTTTGTATTAGCATTAGGATTCTGGTATGCTAGCATTGCTCCCGGGGTTTATAACCAAACGTATGCTAACGACTACATAGGTGGGGCTCGAAACTTATCATGGCCAGGGATATTGACTTTTATCAGTTTATCGTCTCCTTTATGAGTGTCTACTTCTCCGGCCAAGGCTGTGCTACCATGTTCACCTTTGCAAGTAGTGCGTTGAGTACCTCCCTGTTTTTGATAGCCTACCCAAATTAACTTTATGATAGGCTTTACAAAGGCAAATGCTGCTGCGAACTACTTCTTTTGGTTGTGCAATTTAGAGCCAATCGTGCACGAGTCTGATCAGAATCGAGGAGTTACCCCAGCTACCGGATGCACATCGTATGATTTTGAAAATGTGCAATTCGCTTATCCTCTGGCGCCCGACAACCGTGTACTCAAGGGAATATCATTGACTGTCAACCCTGGCCAGTTCGTCGCCTTTGTGGGAGCTTCAGGCTGTGGGAAGAGCACAATGATATCCCTCATTGAGCGGTTCTACGATCCGATCAGTGGCCGGATCACTATTGACAACACTCACAACCTTGCCGAGCTTAACCCTAAGCTTTACCGCCGCACTATTTCTCTTGTTCAGCAAGAGCCTACGCTGTTTCCCGGCAGTATCCGTGACAATGTCGCTTTAGGCATCGATCAGGACAATAGCCCTGACACCACCACGGTGGACGATTCAACCATCGAAGCCGCGTGCCGCGCCGCCAACGCTTGGGATTTCGTTAGCTCGCTTCCCGATGGCCTCAATACCCCCTGTGGGCAAGGAGGCACGCAGCTTTCGGGTGGTCAGCGGCAACGTATTGCCATTGCCCGAGCTTTGATTCGCAACCCTCGAGTCATTCTGTTAGATGAAGCCACAAGTGCTCTGGATACAGAGTCGGAGCGGATTGTCCAAGCTGCGCTGATGGATGCGGCTTCTACAGCTAATAGGATCACAATTGCGGTTGCTCATCGTCTATCAACAATCATGAAGGCAGATCGTATTTTCGTTTTCTATGGTGGAAGGATCATTGAAGCAGGAACTCATGGAAGTTTGCTTGCTCAAGGTGGCATGTACACCAAGATGTGCGAGGCCCAAAATCTGCAAGCTACGCTGTAAAATAGAGAGAGCGAGCTTCTATACTTGCAACCAACTTAGACTAGACTAATGTATCTTTTTTTTGTCCTACTGCTCTGCAATCCTGACATAGGCATCTGAGGCTTGCTTACTAGCCTTGGACCTTTACTACAAAAATATCTAAGGTGTACATACCAAGTTTTGCTTCTGAAGAATTTCTTCTCTCTGTCTTGTCGAGACTCCATTCCCGCTCATAAAAGCCGGTGATTTCTATTCTCTTATCAAAAACCTTAGACAAACAGCAACTTCGGGACACGCCGGTAGAGATTCCTGAAAGATCCGGAGTGGAAATGGATGTACAGGTTTGACCGGAACAACAAGCATGAACTCTTCGCTTTTCATCGTTACGAGTCTTAGTTGACGCATCCAAGGCTGAAGGCTCATCTAAAAAGGAGAAACTATAGGTAATTTCCGGGCTTTAAAATGCTATCAAAGGTTAACCATAACTCAGGGAGCGATTGATTGAGAAGAGGCTATCAAGCAAGGTCATAAAGAGTGTCTATACCCTCTATGCCACTGACCCTATGTTTAATAAGGTGTACTGCTAATTTGTGAAGTGATTAGAAAGCCGTTCCATTTTGAAGAGCCGAAGACACGTAAACATACGTAGCAAGATAACAGAGCCCTAGAATACCTCCTACCTATTCACAAAGATCATCTAGAGCATGAATGTCGGGATGAAGAACATGCTGAGCGAGGCACGGGACAAGCAAGGCTTAGGTAGGTGGGCTGGAATCTACAGAAAGGCCCCACCAAAGCTCCCCGCCAAAAAATGATTCAATAACCACCAAGAGTCAAAACCCCCCACCTTGTTGTCGGATGGATTGACTCACTTCGAAAAACATTTTGAATTTCTTCATCCCACATCAACGTCGTGCTCACAACCGTACGCCGGCATGACCACCGCCAATCTAGCGCGTAAGATCGTTCTATTCAATTTACAGCCTTGTATCTAAATTGACTGACCATTCATCGACAGCGCCGGCAGCGGATCTGCCCCTCCGCACCGCAACCCCCTCCGACGGCGGCTTCGATATTGTCGCCCAATACCACCAGCTCCTCGCTGACAACCCCGACCTAACCAAACCCGTCGTCGCTATCAAAGCACTCATCGCCCTCCTTGACTCCGTCTCCTCCTCCACCGCCCACGAGACCATCGATATCCTTAAAGGCGCCTCCGACCGCCTCCAGACCGTCCGCAACCCCGTGCCCCTCCGCGCCGGCACCGACCTCTTCCTATGGTTCACCCGCCAGATGCTCAAGGAGCAGGACGGAAACTTCGAGGCTGTTCGTCAACATCTCGTAAAGAATGCACAGCTCTTCGCTCAGCGCGCCATTGACGCTCGGAATGGCGTGGCAGAGAAAGGATGGCGCTTTGTATTCCCGGGGAGCACGGTTATGACTCACGGGTCCTCGCGCGCTGTTATGTGCTTGCTCGAGCGTGCTCAGAGGGAAATTCCGGGGACTTTCAGGGTGATATATGTCAAGGATGAGGAGAATCCTGAAGAGAGCGATAGGGCCGTTCGCCAACTGCGCGAGGCTGGCATTCCGACCTCGGCCATCCGCTTGCACTCTGTGCTGTACGCCCTGCGGAGCCTCGAGCCCCGTGTCGATGTTGTGTTCTTGGGTGGCGAGGTCATAACAGAGGATGGCGGCATCATCTCACGCATGGGTACATGTCAGATTGCCCGTTTGGCCAAGGACTGCAAAGTCGACGTCTACGCTTGCGGCGAGACACACAAATTCACGGCCTTCTTCCCAATGAGTCCCAAGTCGCTCGGCTTCAAGCAGCCGATCAACCAATTCAACACGGACGGCAAAGACGAAAAGCTCGACGACCTCGTGGATTGGACAGTGAGTGGCACTTTACCTAAACCATCGTAACAAGCCCTTCGCTAACGTCAATTCATAGCCCGCTGAATACATCACACAACTTATCACAGAGACCGGAATTCATCTCCCCACGCATGTGGTAGAAGTGATCCTCGACACGTACGGCAGTCTAGACGGCTAGGCATCGTATCAGATTTCTATGCCGTAGTGCTATGAGCTATATTTGCAATGCAAGGGCGTTTTGGAAAGGTTAAAAAGCCTCCAGTCTCTTACGAGGAAGGACATCAGGGACACAAAGTGTCTAGTGATTTCAGAGGAACAGGAGTAACGGCGTTACGAGGAGGCACATGTCACTTTTTCTAGAGCTGGCACCAAAAGGAATGGCCGAGGCCAAAGCATCTTCTGATTGAGATAGTATCTCTAGAGAGCGGCTTGCGAGTTGGTCAAGCTGATAAAGAAAAAGACGAATCAAAACATCATTCGACGTCGTTATCGATGCCCCGAACTTGCGATGAATGAGCGGATGAGAGGGTGAAGAACCCTTTCAAAATCAAATGGCGCGTCGTGTGTACTGGGAGATAACCACTGTTAGCAATCTGTGTCATGGCTGAAATCCCCCCTCGCCTAGTCGAACACTTCAACCCCATCCTTAAACCTCCACCCATAGATACCCGAGCCTTACTACTCCGTATCTCTCACGAGCCTAGCTCCAACCCAAGCAAACGGATACTTCCGCTGGTACCAATTGACAAAACTCTTGCGACCCGCGATCCTAGGATGCGTAGCCCAAGAACCACCCAACACAACATTGTGCTTGTCGTCAAAGAAGTCAGCAGTGTAGCCCGGGTACAGAGCCATAGGCTCAAAGCCCTCATGGCGGCGTAGTGGAGAGCTAGTCCACTCCCATACGCCGCCCATCTCGCCCTGGCCTGCGAGCCGGTCGCCGCGGTGGGTGACCGGGCTCGGGTGCCAGTGGCGGAAGCCGATGTTGGCGTCGGCTAGGTCGACGAACAGCTCTGAGGGGGAGCTGCCGTCGACGGTAGTGGCCGGGGAAGAGCTTGATGGCGGAGTCTCCTCTACACCGTCGTTGACAAGGTGACTTTGCAGATATCACCTGATTAGCAGATGATCATTGAAATTAGTGGAAGAGACGAATTGCTTACCCGTTCACAGCTGGAACTTTAGCAGCCAGCTTGCCCTGCATGAGCATCTTCTTGCGCTGAGCGTCTACATAGGCATAGATGCTGCGAGCTTCATCGAAAGTAGGAATGCGGCCACCCATCCAGGCGGCGCAGCCAGCAAGCTCGTCGTACGAGGCAAACACGGGCCAGTCAAGAGCATATCGGAGGGGAACTGGTCCGTAAACGGTGCGAACGGCCTTGCCATCGAGGAAAGAATCTGGAAGCGACGAGTCAGTGCCGCCATTGGGCATGGCGGCGGCAGATCCATTGGTGTCGGCGAGCAACCAAGACGCTGGGATGGCATCTGTGTTAGTGTGGTAGAGATATTGGGCGTACTACGGAAAAGGTTAGTCGCGGGAATGAAGATATGGTTTGTAACCAACTGACCTCCTCGTTAGTAATGGCGCGAGCCTTGGCCTGGAAAGCATGTACGGCTTGCTTTCGCGCGGGTTTCTCGTTGTCCCTGATCTTCACGTCAGTGTAATCTTTTATCGAAAGCTTGAACGCAGGAACATACCAGCCGAAATGACGGTTTAGATCAGCGTCCTCAGGGTCGTCCAACCCAATGTTAATGGTTTGAGCGGGAACATCAATCCATTCATTCGAAACCCTAGCTGCAAGAGCCTTACGCGCCATACTCTCGAAATCTGGTCGGACCGTATGAGGAGGGGGTAGGGTCTTGGGACTCTGCAGCATCATGTACAACAACGTCTCAAGATGCATTATCTCATGCTCGAATCCGAGCCAAATAGCTCTTCCGATAGACCGAGGAATGGCATGTTGGCCTCCAGCGTATAGACTGACGAGTCTGGCACGGACGCGATTCTGGTAGGCCACAATGTCATCAACTGGAGGCCAGTCGTCGGGCACTTCGGAATGATCATGGCACTTGTCCGGGTTATCGACGTCAGGGTCAATACCTCGCTCAAAAATGGCATAGTATGAAGCCGGATCAGTAGGCGCATTCCCGGTGGTCTTAGTGAGTTGGATGTCGAGGAACGTGGGAATATGGCCCAGATAGAATATGCAGGCGTTCCTCAGTTTGATGGGCTTCTCGGACAATTCCTGGTCTGGTAGCATGCGTCGCGTGACGGTGTCCCACGCCGCCCAGAGGCCCTGCCAGTCGTCAAGCGTGGGGAGAGTAGCCGAAGCGTACAAGGATGGCTTCAAGGGGAAAGGCATCTTAGAACGCCGGAGCTGGTGGATACCTATGATTTTGTTAGTCTTTCCAAGACTGAGCTCATATCTGGAACTCATCGAGTTATATTGCATCATGATCTGAGTTGCAACGCGATATGGGGAAAGTGGAGGGGATATGCATGCCAGCTGGCGTTGCGTGATCGAAGCCATAGGTATCTAGAAATCAAGAAGACCAATCGCCCTCCTCCATCTTGGATCTCACGAGGTAGTCACGGTCCAATGGGCGACGAGGGTTACAACCCACGTTAAACTCGACTTACCATAGTCTTCATCTCGCATCCATTGATTAATCGGCTCAAGACCTGCAAGACTCCAAAGCCTTTCTAAGCCGAGTTGCGAGTACTTGAGGCTTTGCTCAATGTGGACGCGCTCAAAAGCTGGGATGTGCTGGCCCATTACATGGACGTCGCGGATGGGGGTGACAAAGGCTTGATGACGGCCGCCGTCGGCATCGTAGACGTATTCGCCGATGACTTTCCAATCAGGAAGATGGAAAATTTCTTTGCCGCAGATGGAATTGGCATGAGCCAGGCCATTGAGAATGAATCTGGGATTGCGGTCATTAGCTACATCGAAGTTTGCCGAGATTAAAGCTTTGGCTTACGCGTGCGTACGACCTTTCGAATCTGAAGCAAATGATCAGCATAACTACTATTTTCAGCAGAAATTGACTAGTCTTACCATTGTAGGCGTGGCTGGGCGAGAATGCCCGAGTTAGCAACAATCTAGTAATACAATGGTACTGTCTTCTTGTTACTTACTACACCTTCTCGGGTTGCATGCAAGAGTCGACGCCGATGAACATGGAGTCTTGCGGTCGCAAAATATCAGCGAAACCCCTCAAGAACTCAGCTGCCTCTTCCCGCTGGAAGTTTCCTGAAAGTATATTAGCTATGCAAATTGCGCAGTAGTAGTATCGGACTCACCAATGCTCGAGCCGAGGTGAAGAATGCTCATGGGCCGGTCGCTTATATCCTTCAACCACTCCTGACCATCATCATACGTCCCATGCAGCCCGTGGCAGGTAACATGGCGATACTCAGGCAGCTCGGCCAGCGTGCGTTCGAGCTCGTCGTAAGACAAGTCAAGCGCATAGTAGTCGATTTTCTTCCCGGCATCCTCGAATGCGTCGAGCAGCAGCCGTACCTTTCGGAGGTTTCTGCAACACCCGCGCGTCAGGATACCGCGTCCCCAATATGGATCATCTTCAAACAAGCTCGCAGGGAATACAGGTTAAAGAGGTACGGGTAAAACTAACCCGCTGCCCAATTCGACGACCATGGCGTTTTCGGGGATTTTGGAGGCCATGTTCTTGGCATTCTTCTGAAGGACATCAATCTCATAATTGGTGAGATAATATTCCTCTAGGTAGGTAAGCTGTAATTGATTAGCGTTTGTCGCATCACTTATTAAACTTTATATACAACTCATACTTCTTCATAGATTTGCAGGCCTGTTTTGTCGTACAAAAGCAGGGTAGGAAGCGATCGCGGTCCTTGCGCCGGGTGGAGGAGTTTCTCAACCTCTGCTTTGAGATCTAATTCCGTGTCGGCGCCTCGGATGTCAATGATATCAGCACCTGGCAAGGCTTTTTTGCCGGGCAGCGATTGCATGACGTCTTTGGCAGCAGGCATCTTCGCGATTCACGTTGCAGTAGTTAGGATACGAAGATAGCGCGCGTAGTAAATACTAGAAGGCAGGATTTCGATCGCAAAGTCGTATATATAACCAAAAGTAATACAATACCGTTTTCGGGATCAAAACGTTGTTCGGTAAGCAAAATGCAGAGAGTTGCACCACGGAACTTTATTCTTGGTACCTGGACGGATCACAGATGGAGAACCTTTTACTAACAAAATGTTATCTGATCTCAGGTACATTGTCCCTAGTGACACCCGCTTCCAGGTACCACTAATCTGATGCAGGTCATTCGTGCGTCACTTGCTAGGGAATGCATAGCGGAGGTTACGGCCAGTTTGATTCCAAACAGATCCGCTCAAATGAGCTGACGGCCCCGCCCGTAGCTTGCCGCTGCTCCGAATGGCTCCGTCACATTGCATATACTCGCTTCCTAAATGGTTGAATTGCCATGATATTAAAAGCAATTTTGCCTTCTCTTACAAATTCGTAGGGAGAAGGGCGTGAGGGACCAGTAAGCGGCAAATCGTAAGGGGCTAGACTTTGTATCTGGGAGGGGCGGAAAGTTGGAGACTGTGTCCATCTAAGATGGGGAATCCGAGTGTCTGGCCAAGTGCGAGGCCGAGAATTCCCCTCGCGAACAGTGGAATGGAGGTGGACGTGGCGCGGGCATTGGTTGAAGAGAGCATGGCTTGAACTTGGATGAGCTAACAGAGCCTACCTTTAGGGAACTCGGAACGGACGATCGCCCGACCTTGAATTGCCAACGTGCCTGTTGGGGCCGTATTTTAGGATATTGATGTGGAGTCAACGCCCATCTATGACGAGTCGATTAGCGCTTGTGTGGTGGAGATTGAAATGCCGTAGCGTAATGCCAGTGTTTGCCTTGTCCAGGGCAACCTATGATTATTGCTTTAGAAACAAGCAGACCTTCTCGGGACTGCTCCGGAGAACGGATGCCCCTCATGTTCATGGGAAGACGGTACCATGTGGCGCTCGCTGTCCCACGTATGGGTGGCGTAAACTGAGGCGAACCAGAGCAGACAAGGTAATGGAGGAAAATAATTACCTATGACGCGGATCTCTTATATCGATGATGTTCCAAACATGGGAAAAGGAAAAATAGCAGGGGTAAGGGCGACTTCGGAGGATCGTCGGCCAAGAACGGTACTGTCCGGAGGAGCCGGCGAAATGCAACTGAAGGCCGGCCGGGGTCTGTACGGCGTCTGCCCCGACGTGTTTCAGATTCAACATCATAAAAGACTCTACGTCCCACATATGAGCTCGTAGACTTCGCTAGGCACCCGAGAAACTTAACTAAGTACTTATTTCATGCCTTTTCTGGCATTTGTGAAGAATCAGCCATGATACATTGCTATTGTTCAACTTCTATCTAGATCAGCACTATCATTCACGATTTGCGTGACGATCTATACTTCGTTTAACGAAATTTCAATACGGTATCTCAGACATCAATAGGCGCTAAATAAAAATCAACGGATTCAGATAAGTAAGTCTAAATAAATATATAAGTTTCTTGTGCTATTTTTATTCGTCTAATCTAATCAATCGCATCTTGATGACTTATTGGAATCCTTGATTACCACTACATCTCTAGCGATGGAGCGCATATCTATCTCCTTCCGCTAAAGAATAATGTGATTTACAATATCCTTTCCACAGCTCGTTCACCTCAAGGCCAGCATCTGCTTCTTTTGCATGTTTCTTTTGGCTCATATCGACAGGAGCAAGGCTGCATACCACGACTCAGATTGCCGCGTTTAGAGTGCGGGAATAGATCGAGCTAAATTCAGATTGCACTTCACCCTGATAACATAATCATCTCTTGGCCAGTATAGAGTCCCGTCGGAGTCTAGGATACAGATTCTTGAGCTGTTGATTCCCACCCAGTCCCTAGGTATGAAGTAAAATCGTTGATAGGGCTCACTCAGATTGACAGGTGCTCTCAAAGTGTAAGCACAGAGCCACAAATCGTGGTTCAAAAAGATGAATCTGCCGTCCGAAAGAACTCCGAGTGGACGGTAAACATCGCATAACACTTCTGGAGGTACTATCTCATTATCAATGGATGCTTTTGATGGCCATTGTGAGATGCCATTCAGCCGCGCAAGGGTAATACCAGGTCGAGCAGATGCGTTTGTGGAAGCGACCGCCGTCTGGAGAATGATGTGTTGTTCATCCTGGCACACAATCGTCTGCTCAACATTTGCCTGAGTATCCGCTTCATCTCCAAGAGCAGAGTCCAGTTTTATAGTACCCTGCACTTCCAAACCAGGAACATTGTAAGTAGTGACATCTTGAGCATTACATGCCATGATTAAATCCGAATATTGAGGATGACGAAGCCACTGGCGATCAGATTCGTCATCCAAAGAGTGTGTTGTTATGATAGAATCATGCTGGTTCGAATATACAAAACAATGCTTTTTCGTAGTAAGGAAAAGAACAGAGCCGTCGTGACTAAACAGAATGCTGCTCACGCTGTGTCCTCTCAAGTCAAATTGCGGTTGTCTGAGTGGTTCCACTACCACAGGTCTACCATGTTCAGTAACGACAGACACGATTTGAACTTCACCGGCAAGATCAGTAGCAGCCACGGATCGACCATTAGGGCTCCAGATGATTTGAGTGACATCCAAGAAGTTATAAAACCTTAGCAATTCGATCCCCTCAATGTCGTCTTCAGAAAATAGGAAGACCCCGCCGTCCTCGTACCCCGCGCAATAGCTGCTGTTGCTTGGAGACACGCCAATAGCCGTTACGGCCTCGAACTCAGATATCCGCTCCTCTGAATACTTCGAAAGGGTGGTGGATAATTTGGTCTCGCTGTTCAAGGCGCTCAGTTGAGTCTTATTATCATTGAAGCGTACAACGCTATCCGGTTCCCACGCATTTACAACCCCAGCTCGAATGTCGTAGATACGACGATTGTTGGGGCTAAAGCAGAGCCCTATCACAAGATCACCGGATCCCTGGAGCTTATGTATAACCCTTAAAAGACGAAAGTCCCATACCTGAATGGTGCCATCGCTGCTGCTGGTAGCAAACAACTTGCCATTCGGGCTCGACTCAATCTCATCGACATCCTGTTGAGCTTCGGACACCTCGTCAGTCAATGGGTGCCACTTAAACACGCAGCCATCTCTGTAAACCCCGAGTACATGGGACGTAATCGGGTTCCAAGTGAAACTTTTCACTGCGGACCAAAAGCCCGGGACTCGACGTTCTCCGCTGCTAAAGTCTTCTGCTCTCTTGCATTTGTTGATGCAGTACCCATCACTTAGGCCCCATACCGAGAGTGGAGCGCCTCTGTAGGATGCTCCTAGAAGCGTCCTATCCTTATTGAAAGCTAGGCGTGTCGGCGAGGTTGTCAAATTTTCAGTGTGTATTACTTCCTGTAGAAGCTTATCAGGATGGAGAAGCTGCCATCCCCTTTCGTATTCCGCACAAAGTACATATCTGATGCGCCTGTCTTCGCCGCCCATAATGATCCTGTCGTCATTATTTGCGAAGCAAATAACCCTTGCATCTGTGAACTTTGGGTTATTGATTGAAAATATCAGCTTGCCGTGTGGGATTGTCCACACCTTGGTCGTTGTAAGACCATAGGTGATCAGTTTGGTCCCTGTGGAATTAAGGGCGATAGTCGATATTGAATCCCGACACTCAATAGAGCCTATTTTAATGAAGCCTGGGCTGTCCCAAAGCTGGACATACCCATTAGATCCTAAGACTGCGATGGTCTTTCCAGCGCATGAGAGACCCCAGGCTGGAGTGTTCGAAGGGAGAGCTAATCGCGCCAGATTGTCGTTCCATCCGAGTGTCTCCATTCCAAGGACTTGAAGTACGGAAGAACCTGCTCTTTTAGCATGTTGCGCGATGGCGGTCCTACCAGGGCTGAGGGTGGGAACAAGGTCATAGATAATGCTCGGGGAAGAAACCAATTGCCCCCCAAACTTGCCTACTATTTTCGTCATGTCATCAGCCCATTGTGAAAGCAGCTGCAGATCTCTAGAGCGATGAAGGATAAGCTCGCCAGCAGCGTCTTGCCTCCTAGTCCAATCCACTAAAGATATAATGACTTTAGATGCCTCTATAAGGACATCTATGCGCCTCAACAATGATAAGGCACAAATCCAGGACAATACGGCTGGACCGCGAAGAAAGTTGACAAGTCGATCGAAACTTGGTAAGCTGCTTAGTTTCTCGCTCTTCCCAAGATGGTATGGCCAGCTGATGCTTGAGTAGGAAATGAAAGGATGTGTGGATTGAAGAAAGTATTGTTGCTGCAACAGATTTACCCGAAGGGAGGGCTCTTCAAGAGCAGCTAAAGTCTTGATGCAGAGGTCCTCGTGCGCTCTGCTCTCGTCAATGAAAAAGCGGCTTTCATGATTGCGAACAAAATATTCTTGTGCCGTGTGATGCAGCATGCTAACCTTTTCGTGCTCGTCGATTTGAATGAATTGGCCGCAAGTATCTTTGATCGTCCTCCTCAAGTCAATAATCCTGGGAAATTCCGGTTGTAAGGTTTGAGATAACTCTTGAAGGTTGAGGGAACGATGTGAGCAAACAACCCATTCTAACAGTGCTTTGATGAGGGGCATGTTGGATTTCCGATTGGATTTTATCATATTCTGCTCCATACGGTGATAGAGCCTAAAGATATTGTCGGGGATTTCTTCAAGAACCTCCTGAATGCTTTCCTTGGTGTGACAATGCAGGGCCTCATCTAAGACTAGCTTGGTCCATAAGAAGTTGCCTTTAGAGCGACCGAGAATTTTCTGTTTCAACTCTTCTCGAAAGTCTTTGCTTCCACGCATGTGCACGATTTCTTGTTCGATAAAGACTTGTATGTCAGCCTGATTGTGGAATTGAGCCTCCATCTCGATACGTTGGACCGTAAGCAATCGGGATAATTTGTTGAATGCAGTTGAGATAGAGTCGATGTTTCTGCTAAGCACCAGCACTCGAATGGGCACTGTTAGCTGAGACAGGCCGTTGAAGCATTCTAGCAAAGCTTTCGGTGTATTGCATTCATCGAGAGCGTCGATCACCCAGTATAGCGGTCCAGCGATTTCAGTTCTAGAAAGGACATTATCAAAGATGTTCCGCCAGATCAGTTGAGGATCCTCAGATTCAATAGACAAGTTATCAGCAGATTGCAGGCTGAGGTATTGACGGAATTCCGGCATTTCTTTCGCCATTTGCAACGCGAGTGCCCTCAGGCTTGCTGCTGCCGAAGTTTTCCGTTCATCATTATGGTTAAACAGGAAATACTGACACGGCTTTCCAGCACTGAGTAACTGATTCACGACGAAGGCAGCTAAGACGGACTTTCCACTAGCCGGAGGGGCATTATACCATAACAGTGTAGGTTGTTTACAATCTTCCATCCACATTTGTACTTCCGGCCGTTCCAAGAACCAACCACAGGTTTTTGGCATCCAGCGCCGTCTGAGGGAATTGTAATCATCCTCGGAAGTTATACAATTGCCAAGAAACTCCTGCAGGTTGAATGTCTCTCCCGCTCTGGCGATTTCTGCAGCGTTCGATCCCTCTTGAAATTTTCTGTTAGGGGTTGAGCAAATCGTGGTGACAAGCGATGTAATAGCGTTTCTAACACCTATATAATTCGGATCCGTAGAGCTACGATATTTGCAGACGTTTTGATGATCTGCATCCAAGGGTTTGGAAATTTCGCCCGGATAGCCAAGAATCGACGTGTCCTTCTCCAACACCATGAGCTTTCTCGGTCCTATTGAACTGGCCATTGTCTCATAAAAGGACCAAATCCACAGGCTAGGGGCTATGTGTCGGAATTGCTCATTCAGTTCTTCGATAATGATAGAGCTCTTTTCTAGGTCTGATATGAAGCTTTTGGGAGACTGGAATGTTGCTGCGATCAGTCGATTAAGTGATTTTGCTAGATTTGTACCGCGGTGGGGAGTCGAAAGAAAAATCATAGCCGACACAGAATTGACGATATGCTTGTAGTTGTTATCCAAGAGCCCCATAAGGTAGGCTTTCTTGACAACCAACCCTCCCATACTATGAACCACGAAGATAATCGGCCTAGATCCAATATCAAAGTTGTTTCCTTTGTTATCCCGTCCAAACCTCAAGTCATAAAGTAGGTCTTTGGCGAAATCTGTTATGCTGGATATGCTTTTCGAAGGGCCTCGCCACGAGGCATTGTACCCAAATGTGAGAATTCGGGCAACACCTATACCTGGCTCAAAGGGCAGCCAGCTTTTAGGCCAGAACAAAGACTCATCGCGATCTTTTGTCCAAGTCCGGTGACTATGGCCACCCAGGCCATGCACGAAGACAATGTCGATCGCATGTAGCTTTGGAGAATGAAGTAGATGAAGCCCGAGAGAGTTCAGTGGCGGCTGTGGGCTGGTACTTTGACGCTGGCCGGCTAAGGGTACGCGGGGCTCATCATGATTGTCCGACGTTGTTCTAGTCGGATGCCCGCTGCTGACGATTTCATTGGGCGGCGAGCCGGATCTAGAAGCAGGATTCGACTCCTCTTGTGGCTGTTCTCTGGTGATGCTTTGCTTCGCGGTCTTGATTCTTGAGCGGAATCGTTGAAGCTAAAGTATTCGTTAATGACCGATTAATTTGCTAGGTCTTATGCGGACTTACCATAGCTAATGTTGCACATGTGTAGTAATCTCATTCCCTTGCATAATGTGACATCTGCAAGAGTCTGCAAGACAACTTCGACAAGCTCCGAAATACTTGATACCCTATGAAAACGACGAAGTCTTTTTAACTGATCTCTAGATGTTGTAAGCTGGCCACTTTTGGACAGGTCTTTACGCAAGATTCAAGCAACAGATTCGATATCGACGGTATCGACGGTGAAATGTTGGACTCTAAGATCTATAGACTGTTGCGACGTTTATTCCATGCCGGCTGGATAAACCCCGCTCCAAACCAATCAGCGCGAATCCGCGAGTGCTGTTGATGATGGTCCAATGCAGTTGGTCTCGATGTGCATAAGTCTGCCCTATGGATTGCGACGAAAAAGAGGGGACCAGCTGTCCGGCGCTTACACATGCAAAATAGCATCAGTTTCGAACCGGTTTATTATATCAGACAAAATAGTCAACTTACGATCTATTGTTCTTCTTGAATTGAAGGTTAATGCCTAAGAGGCATAAATAAGAAGATAGAAATGACTGGGTAGCTAGATATACAAAATGGATAAGTGAATATTCCTTTTAAGTGAGGTTCATGGCGCAAGTTGGATGTAACCCCTGTGCAGCTTCCCCTCCCCACGCGCGGCTACGGCTTGCCTGTCCCTGAATTTCAAGGCGAAATCAAGCTTTCCTCCTAACGATGAGGTACTTCAAAGCTTCAACTCTATCTTCTCCAATTCCTCCTCACATCGCGATACCACATATAAAACCATGTCGATCGGACTAGGCAAGGAGTCCTTCAAGTCTAGCATCTATTCAGAGAAGGAGACAGGATTCCCAGAAGAGCAAAGCAATTTTGTGGTAGACGAAAATGTCTTAGCCAAATTCTCGGCGGGAACAAAATTGCTATCAGCCAACACTCTTGGTGTATCTGCATGGACCGCCACTGCCAGACTCCATGTACAACACTCGGATGGCACAGATGAATGGTTCTTTCTCAAGACTGCCTGTAATGACCATGGCAAGGTTCTTCTGGAGGGTGAATTCAACGCCATGTCCGAGATTTTCAAATGGCAACCAGATTTTGTACCGCAACCACACTACTTTGGCCAGTACTCCTGCGGAAACCCGGACACATACTTTTATTTGTCCGAATACGTCTCCATGTCAGACGAAATGCCAGATCCGAAGAAGCTATGTACTAAACTGGTAAAACTTCACCAGGACAGTGTCTCTCCTACTGGAGAATTTGGCTTCCACACGACCACCTGCCAAGGACGTACCGCCCAATCTGTAGGCTGGGAGAGCAACTGGACTACCTTCTTCACTAAACTCTTACAGCATGTGGTTACCTTGGATTTCAAAGTTAATGGCTCCTGGGATCAGCTTGATCAGCTAGAGACAAGGCTTATCTCTCATGTCATTCCCCGACTGCTAGATGCACTGAAGGAGCATGGGAACCCTATCAAGCCAAGTCTTATACACGCTGACCTCTGGGAGGGTAACACTGGAACCTCTCGTGAAGATGGCAGAGTTTATGTCTTTGATTCAGCAGCCTTTTATGCCCATGACGAAATGGAGATGGGAAATTGGCGGTGTTATTACAACAAAATCGCCAAGCCGATATATACTTCAACTTACCTGAGCCTCAACCCGCCCAGTCAGCCGGAGAAAGAGTGGGAGGATAGGAACCGACTTTACAGTATTTACTTCAATGTCATTTACTCTGTCAATCATGCTTCTGATGGTACGGCAATCCGTCAACTGTAGGTCCAACTTATCCACAAGATGACCCTGATCTTATGTTGACTAGAAACAGTGCCTACAACGATATGTACTACTTGATTGATAAATACGCTCCCTTTCTCGACAGCTCTGGCCCCCCGAGATTGGAAGAAAATCAAATGGCACATCTGTCAGCAGAAAGGAACCATACTCTGGGAGGCTAACGTTGGCATCACCACGACTATTCCTAGCCAAGTCATAAGTTCAAATGTCGAGGCAAAGATTTAAATTTTATAGATTTATCTACATATTTATCACTTCAGAATCCTTAATCCAAGATACTAAAATCAACTATTACTTGTTTCCATACACGAGTGTTATCTATACAGAAGAATGTGCAGGGGGTGGCCTCAAATCTGCTATATACATTCAATCTTTTCTTTCGGGGCATTTTTTAAGAAAAAATATTGAGAAATTGTACGTAAAACGAAAGCAGAACTACCATAACCAGCCAATGGTTAATCGAACTTGGCGCCCAGGGTTCGGCGCTTCGACAGGGTGACAGGGAGGGTGGAGAAGCAAGATCACCAACAGGAGCCGGGGCACAAGCTGTTCATATACTGGCGGTGGTTTCCCTGCACTAACATATTCACAACTTTTATCTAACAAGCTATATGTAAAATCATTAAGGACACCAATTGCCTTTTGTGTATTTTATCACGCCCTGGCGACATAAAAAAAAACATTTCTTAATGATGGTGTCAACACCGTCAGGGTTTCCAGAGATATCCCAGCAAAGTGATCAAGACCAAGATCCACCAGATCGAAATCCATGCAGCAACATCGGCTTTGAAAAACCTTACACAAGGAGACCCCAAGCTGTGAAAACTTCAGAGCGAGATCAAATTCTAATGCAAATTGGAAACACTGGCCATGAGCAGTACACAGTCTTTAGCAGATCTCAACTCCGAGGCTTGCGACTCTTGCTGGGTTTCTCTGCCATCACTTCGCCTCTGACGGCTACGATTTACTTCCCATTGCTGCCACTTCTACGCGACCAGTTCAATGCTTCAGCACAAGCAATCAACCTCACATTAACGATTTACATCATTTTTCAAGCTATCTCGCCTGTCCTTTTCGGGCCTCTTTCAGATACCTACGGCCGGAGACCCTTGTTTCTGCTGACCCTATTCTTGTACTTGATCAGTAACATCGGGCTGGCAGCCAATGAGCACAGCTATGCCGCACTTCTCGTGCTCCGCGCTTTCCAAAGCTTGGGCGCCAGTGCCGCGTATGCCATCGCATTTGGCGTTGTCGCAGATGTCTGTGTCCAGAGTGAAAGAGGTCGAATGCTGGGACCCATTAGTATGGCTTTGAACTTGGGGGCTTGCGTCGGACCAGTGGTTGGCGGCGTCGTTGCATATCTCAACGGCAACCATATTTGGGTCTTTTGGTCCCTTGTCCTTGTCGCCACCGTTCTATTTGGCACAGTTGGGTTTCTCCTCCCGGAGACAGCAAGAGAATTGGTTGGAAACGGCAGCGACATTCGCCAGTTCAAGCGCTGGCAGCTTAGTTGGGTGGGCCTTATTCAGCGAACAATGCGTCGAGACAACACTCCTCTGAGAGGGAAAAGCCCTGTTGCTTCAGAAGGGGCTCTCCAGTCCGGGAGAATGGCAGTGAAAAGAGCATTCAAAAATCTGTTATATTGTTTCCGCATCATCTTTTACAAAGACACCTTTCTCATCGTCTGGATGCACGGGTCGTTCTATACAGTTGACTACTCGTTTGTTGCGGCAATGCCGGACATCTATGAGCAAATCTACGGCTATAATGAGCTCTACGTTGGCCTATCATACCTGCCTCGGGGAGTTGGCATCATCATGGGCAGCTATTTTACCGGGAAACTCATGGACTACAACTACAAAGCCACGCTGCGAGAGGTTGGTTGGAGCGCCGACAAAGTCGTTGGAGAAGACCTCATGAAGTTCCCCATCGAACGAGCTAGGTCTCGTAGTAGCTATTGGCTCTTGGCCATATCAACCGGGACAATGATAGGCTATGGTTGGGCAGTATCCAACGCGGTTCATCCCGCTGTGCCTCTCGCTTTGCAATTTCTCCAGGGCTTCTGGGGTACGTTCTTTTACACGACGTATAGCGCGCTGATGGTTGATTCATTTCCGGAGAGTCCAAGCACTGCGGCCGCTGCAACCAGTGTCACGAGATGCGCTATGGCGGCTGCTGGAGTTGCCATCCTAGAACCACTCTTGAACGCTGCTGGGAGAGCGTGGTATTTTACGGTTTTGGGTTTATGGAGCGGGTTGTTCGGAGCCATTGCTGTAAGCGTCCTACGGCGCTATGGAATGGCTTGGAGACGTGCTCGAAGCGGATTACCAAGTGAAGTCGATGACTCTTCTTAATTAGCGTTGCAAGATTGCAATCTAGAAGTTGAGAAAAGCAGCTTCCAGAACCAGCCTTCGAATAGGCGTCCTGTTCGTCGAGATGCCAAGTTCATATGGCCTACCTAGCGGATAAATTAGGTTTATAGAGCTTTGGTTGATGTCAAGATTACTACTGATCGCACGCGCGCTACCCGCATGTACGCCATTTGTGGAACTTGACCCGAGCGGGAAAGTCGGGAGGCGCTCATTGGTGCAGCGAAGCCTGGACGATGAATTGGGCGTTTGGGTGGCATGAGGCTTAAAGTCTAGAATCGAGAGAGAAATTTCAGTGCTACTGGTAGCAGTAGGTAGAGTTGCCAGTGTAAAGCTCCATGTTCTGAAGTCTGTCGCGGGAGTAGACGCAAGCCCCGGGATCGTCAAGCTGTATTATCGTGAAATCTGGAGCACACAGGACAGACAGGAGGGGAAATAAAGACGGCAGTTCAGATCCGTGACTCTACGTGCGTGTCACAATGTCACCATAGAACGGAGCCGGGAACTAGCTGTAGTCCGCTAGTCCTCACATCATGCTACTACTACAAAGTAGGTCATGGAATAGGGTAGATAAGTAGGTAGGTGGTAGGTTGGGCATTGTAGTGAGGTTGTAGAAGGTAAGGTATTATGCCTTAGTTGTACTAGAGTACGCCAGTGGCCATCGCTGACGTCGACGCAGACATAGCGCGTCGATCCGCTACCAGAATTAGCGTTTAGCTGCCTTATAACTGGCAGCACAGCCTCCTCCAGCATGAAATTACTGGCGGGGTTGTCATGATCTGGATGGAATACTCATCTCTCTATGCTGTTCAGATAAGTTTCTACTGCTGTTTATGTTTACTACTACTATTAGTACTAGCGGGTTTCTTTTTTTGTGATATCATCAACCATTTCAGTCAGGTATAGCAGTCCCTAATTCGGAATTCCCTCCCGGGCTGGCTGTTAGCGAGTGACTCGCAGTTGAGGGGCAACGTCACCTATCCACAGTGGCAGCTTTCCTGGTAAGTTGGTACCTCAGGAGCTGACACAGCACTGCCCCACATCCATCTCTCCAGGCCACTACCTGAGGCCAGGCTCCATTGCTCTACTACCTTATGCTCCATAGTACTGCTTTGCCAGTGCTATGCTCCATCCATCCAGCTGGCTTGCTCCATTTCCAGCTTTCCCTCTTCGTCCGTCTTTGCGTTGCTCCTCTATTAACCAGCACAAGGCGAACCCCGTCTCACGACCTAGCGAATCCAATCCAATCCAATCGACAATCTGATCCCCAGGGCTTTGATCTGGCCTCGCACAGACAGCTCCCCGCCCAGCAGCGTGTGCACGCCGTGCCTCGCATCGCCCTCTAAATACCCTCACCTGCCCGCCCATCATGGCCGCCTTGTTTCGCGTCAAAGCTCTCTACGAATACGCCTCGCCCCACGAGGATGACCTCACCTTCGATGCCGGCCAGATCATCTCTGTGACCGAGCAGGAGGACGATGATTGGTACGGCGGCGAGTACCTCGACGCGAATGGTGTCAAGCAGGAGGGCATCTTCCCCCGCAACTTTGTCGAGAAAATCGAACCCACCGCCCCGCCTCGTCCGGCCAGAAGTCGAACAAAAAAGGAGCACGATGCTCCCAGGTCTCCCGAGCAGACCACTACAGCTCCCCCGGCTCCTCCGACTGCCCCGGCCGAACCTGAGCCCGCGCCAGAACCAGCTCCAGCGCCCGCCCCAGCTGTAGCTCCGGAGCCAGAACACGAGCCCGAACCCGAACCTGAACCTGAACCTGAGCCGGTGCGCGAGCCCGAAGAGCCTGCTCAGAAGAGCCCGCCTCCTGTGGCAGCTCCCGCTCCCGCTCCAGCTCCCTCGGCTAAGGCTAAGGAACCTGCTGCTGCTGCGCCGCCCAAGCCCAAGGTCGCAAGCCCCCCGCCCGTGTCCGAGAAGCCATCCAGCAACTCGTTCAAGGACCGAATCGCTGCCTTTAACAAACCTGCCGCCCCGCCGGTCGCTCCCTTCAAGCCCAGTGGGCTGAGCTCGGGAGGCGGATCCAGTGGCGGCGGCGCTGGCTTCATCAAGAAGCCTTTCGTCGCCGCACCTCCCAGCCGTAATGCCTACGTCCCACCTCCGCAGCAAGCCCCCACCTCTAAGGTATACCGCCGCGATGAAGATCCTGAAATCAGAGAGCGGGAGGCAGAAAACAAGGACCAGGCCGAAAAGGCGGGCCTGGCTCCCACTGAAGGAGCTGAGCCTGCCGAGGAAGGTGGGGACCAGCCGAAGCCTACTACTCTGAAAGAGCGCATTGCTTTGCTTCAGCAGCAGCAGCGAGAACAGGCTGCGCGTCATGCTGATGCCGCTTCGAAGAAAGAAAAGCCCAAGAAGCCCTCGAAGAAGCCGGAGCCTGCGCCGGCGTCGCATGAGGAAGTGGACGAGGAGGATGATCCAACTCCCATGCCCGAACGCAGATCCATGGATGAGCCTCCACCACGAACATCAACTGATGATGGAGGAGCTACTCGTGCGGTTCCACCTCCCCCACGACGGAGGGCCTCCAAGGGGCCAGCTGTCGAGCCTGTTCATGATGGGAATGAAGCTGATATGTCAGGAGCTGGTGACACTACAGAAGGCCACGATGATACGACTGAACGTGAAGACAATGACGAGCCCTCGCGGCCTGCTCGTCAGGCACCAATAGTGCCGATGCAAGCCCCAGGTACCCAGCGTAGAGAATCTAGGGAGCTTCCTCGGGAAGCGCAAGAGGAAGAGGAAGAGGAGGGCGAGGAAGAAGGAGACGATGATGTCGACCCCGAACTCAAGCGCAAGGAGGAGCTGCGAGCTCGCATGGCCAAGATGAGTGGTGGTATGGGTTTCCATGGCATGTTCGGAATGCCAGCCCCTGGCGGCCCTGCCCCGCCAAAGAAGAAGAAAGCCACGACAGCCAAGACCGAGACTGCCCCCGTCGAGGAGGAAGTGGAAGAGCCAACGTCGCCACAACAATCTGCCCCCCCGGTACCGACCATGATGGCGCTACCCGGAATGGGAGGCCCAAGGAGATCGCAAGATAGCACCCGCTCCGGTGAACACGAACCGTCGTCTGCCACCCGGACTGCACCGCCTCCCGTCCCAGCGCGAGCACCTGACGTTGATACGGATGAAGAGGATGATGAGACAACGCCGGCTCTCACTCCTGCTCCTAGTGGTAAGTCTTACTCAAAATCCCAAAACTTATCTTCCATCTACTGACTCGTACTAGCACCTCAAATTCCAGCTGGTCATGCCCCACCTGTTCCAGCAAGTCGGCCAGTCCCCCCTCCAGTCCCGGCTGAGTGTAAGTTGAGATCTCGACAAGGTGCCCGAAACGAGTACTGACAGTATCGACAGCACGACCACCCCCACCACCGCCGCCGGGTCAACTACAATCCCCCTCGGATGGCTCTGCATCGGACGATGAGCTGTCTGGTGCTGCGAAGGATAAATCCCAGGAGAGCGCCGACGCAGAAGGACCTCAATCCCCACGTCTCCCCCCACAGCCCACACAAGCTCCCAAGCTCCCTTCTCGATCACCACCACAGTCACCTCAAGATGAAGAAATCCCAGGGACATCGGCAACAGCGACAACGAGCAAGCGAAGCAGCCGTCCCCCTCCACCGATTCCCGGATCAGCTCCGGCGCCGCCGCCAGCATCGAGCCGACCTCCTCCGCCCCCGCCTCCTGGACCTGGTGGTCTAAGCAGAGAGTCGACCGCGGATTTGCACGCTTCACCGATGGGAGCTCCAGCAAGACCCCCGCAGGCCGGCGAAGAGCATGAGAGCGAGGCTACAGAGTACGAAGGCGACTACGATACAGATATTGGCTCTTCAGTGCCTCACAAGGCTGCGCTGAAAGCCCATAGCCGAGATTCAAGCCAAGAAGAGAACTCATTCCAGTCACCCACAGAACCTCCCCCGTCTATGCCTCCACCAATTCCTGGATCGTCAGCACCAAGAGCCGTACCGCCTCCCATTCCTACACAGCCTCCTCAACCTCCTCCTCCCGAGCCTAAGCGCCGATCCGTTGATGCTCCTCGAGCACCGCCGCCGCCGCCACCTCCGTCTAAGGACCCCATCTCACCATCATCGGAGTACGACCCGTTCAACTACGCAACACAAACCCCTGGATTTTCGCACAAGACGCCCAAGATTGAAGAGGAGGCATACTTCCCTGATTCAGGAGCTCCACAGTCACCCCAAGAGCGACGCGCTCCACCTCCGGCACCGCGAACCCGTTCTTCGATGGATGTAGGAAGGAAGAGCATGAGTAATCGACGATCTATGGATACACAACGGCCCGCTGCTGAGTCGGGATTCATCGCTAACGATATCGACTTGGCTGTTCAAAGCGGATGGTTCAAGCAAGCCAACCAAGTACCTCCGGTGCTACAAGGCCGGCGGGATATTTTCTTCGAGTCTGAGGAGTCGACCACAACGAACCAAGGTGCGAAGACTGTTGTCACTAGGGAAATATTTGTTCTTTTCCAGGACTACTCGCAGACTATCTTGACGGTACGATACGACCCTTACGACCCATCGGATGTGGAGCTGGAACAGCGACATGAGCCTCCTCCTCGACCACTACGTCAGGACCAAATGGAAGACTACTACGAGCGGTTCGGTAGACCCATATCTGAGGCAGCGAACGCGAAGAAGGACACCATCGTCGCCGATGGAACACCTCTCGGTCTTGTCTTGGAACTTCTCCGACCTTACAAGGATGCCCTACGTCCTGTTGGCACCCGCTCGTACGGTGCGCTCGTCTACTCTAATATGGCCAATGCTTCCACCCAGCAGCACGATATGATCCGCCCGGGAGATATCCTTTCCATTCGCAACGCCAAGTTCCAGGGTAAGCACGGCGCTATGCACGCCAAGTACTCAGTTGAGGTTGGGAAGCCCGACCACGTCGGCATCGTTGCCGAGTGGGATGGTACAAAGAAGAAGGTCCGCGCTTGGGAACAAGGCCGCGAGAGCAAGAAGGTCAAGATGGAGAGTTTCAAGCTGGATGACCTGCGCAGCGGTGAGGTCCGCATCTGGCGTGTAATGCCTCGGAGCTGGGTGGGCTGGAATAGCCAGGCTTAGTAGTGCTGGGCAAGGAGTCGAGGAGTAATGCCACGCCCACCTAGCGAGGCAGTGTGATCATACGAAAAAAACAAAGCTTAGCGGTAGTGGCGAATCATGATGGAGAGGAATGTCTTTTCTGCGGAAGTTGGTCACGATTGTTGCATCTACACTCGCGTGTTTTTGTCAATACAGATTGCGTATGGATTTGCCGCCCTTCCTTTTCTACGGGAATGTTGTATTGGGGGAGATGTTGTCTGCGTGTTGATTCTTTGGGGATTGCGTGTCAGTGGTGATAAGGACCTAGTCATACAAGTTCGCGAGCTTTGATGCTTTAATCGTACAATTTGTTCAAAGTGAACTTGAGACGGATGCATGTGGATGATTCAACTGCAAGCTATACTCATTACGTTGTTTCCTGAAGATTTTTTGTGTTACATCGACACTTAAACGAAGCATAGGCGTGGAAGGGATAAGGCTCATCGCAAGACTGCCTTCACAAAGAGGTTTTTACGGGTGAGAAGATGACAAGACGATACGCGGTTATGTTGTGCGACAGGGTGTAAGGCGCGTTGGAGAAGGTCAATGTCTCTGTCATCTAGCATGGCGAATATTATTTTCGTCTTGGCAACGGTCTTCAAACCGTTCTATTCACTAGAACCGTATAGCTATTGGCCAAGGTTGGAGGAGTAACACAAGAGTAAACGCGCAGAGATCGATAGGTATCTTATTATGACGACTTACAGGCGAACTCTGTGGTTGACTTCATCTACTACCTACCTACCAACTGAATGGGTGAGTTTGTTAGTTCCGCATGCAGAGCCAACTTGGGCTAGGAACTAACATGCATTGCAGTACATATGCAAGCTGCGTTTGCTTATAGGGCCGTGTGATCGCGGCCTCAACCAGTATTTTTCCAAGCTCTACGCCTCTGACCATGCTAAGACATCCAACCTTAATGATCGGAAATGTTGGAGAAGGTAGGTAAAGGACTATGATCTTGCAGGAGAGAACAGAAGTGTTTCAATAATTACGCCACTTAAAACTTCTAATGCTGGTATTATAATACTTCGGAGGATTTTGTCATAGCGAACAATGAGCAAAGGCCTCTGTCCGCTTGTTAGTTTGGCGGAAATCTTCCTCGGTGCTTACGAGACATAATTAGTTGTCACAGAATATTATCTAGATATCTTTTAGATGAACGTCAGCGTAATAGCACGGGAGAGCTGTGCGACTAGAGGTACTTTGGTACGTTTATCAGACCTTGAACTTAAAGATGTTTCCTCTTCCTGCAAGATGCAGGGTATGCGGGGAAACCAGATGGCAAGTCCATTCGTACCGTTCGCGGGGATTCTGCCATGTCACCATTACCTCGAGTGTGACGACGGTGACAGACCTGCAGACTGCAGTTGGGCCGATCCGGAGGGCACTATGATGCTTGGATATCTAACGGCCGCATCATCCGGCGACGCCCAGATCCGAAGTATGAAAGCTCGATGCTCGTAAACGCACCCTAAGGTCCAAAGGCAATGGGTGCCCAACGAGACGGAATAGGGGGGCGGCCAGCAGGCAGGTAAAAAAACCGATGCCCTGGTAATCAGCATGCAAGGCCGGAACGCGGCCCAGCCAAGCTGTTCGTTTGGTCCCTGGTGGTCTCATCCGGGCCAAGGAGAGTGAGGCCCTACATGCAGTAAGCAGTAGTAGTCCCGATCGTGCAAGAAGGTCCGTTGCCGGAGAAAGAGAGAAGAGAGAAATAAGGATGTGCGATGGGGCCCAGGGCGCGTCTGGATGCAGAATGAAGTATTGGATGGACGCAGACGAATGAGGGGATGCCAGATGGCCGTGCAGATGGGCACCAAAAGTGCGGGCTATACGCGGGATGATGGGCTGGTGCAGACGGGTGCTTGGCCCGGTCGTGAGCCAGCAGGCCTGCAAAAACGGCCTGGCCTAGAATGATGGCCTCCTACGACCTGCATACCGTGCCTGATCTGCTGCGAGCGACGGCGCGAGGAGAAATCCAGGAGTTGGTTGCTGGAAGCTAGTGCGTCGCAGCTGGTTTCGGAGCTGTGAGCTGTTGAAGCTTCCCTGAAGCTCTACAGAGCCAATGAATCCTGCCGCCTCATGGAATGTCTTGCTGGAGCATCGCGACTATTGGGTCGTAGTTGGGCTTCAATGTCGCGGGATTGGATCGATCGCGAGCATGACGATGGTGGTGACGAGCAACATAATTAATTATGATGGAGGGGGCCAGTGCGCAGGCGAGCGCTGCGTAATACAGTCATACGGCCCACGGCTCATCTAGAGTTGTCTGGATCCGGGACACAGCATGAGAAACCCCGAAACGAATGATTAGGTCAGAGTTGGACGCGCAGGTGGAGGTTTGTTGAAGCTGAGGTTGACAGAAAATATGACGAGGAGAGAGGAAAGTTGGCAGTTCCAGATAAGGTATGAAGCAGGTTGCATTTTGTGCCTCGAAGCCTGAGGCCTGAATTGATCGTAAAGTAAGGCACCGAAGACTGAAAGCAGTAAGGTGGAAGGCCCTGCATGTGCTCCTTCCCGTACCTTAGTAGGAAGAACACCTTATCACTTATCATCAGCTGCAGAAATGAATAAAATTTTGAGGTCATGTGCCTGACACGTGAAGTTGTGTACTTGTACAGCGGATGAAGTCGGGAAGGAGCCACGGAGGAGTCTTAGATGGGCTTAGACGGGCCTAGAGTATGCTAGAGAGATGCTGGCTAGTCCTAGAAGGTCAGGCGATTTTTCTCCGCGGCACGCCGCAAAGGAGGCCCGCATCACGCCGACACCGATGCTGACTTTGCTAGCCATTCACTGGGCTGCCTGTCTTGCAAATGCGAGGCTCCCATGATCGCCGTTCGCCGTTCACCGTCTCAGCTATTCTTCGGTCATCGCGCAGTACGGCAAAAGGGTCTTGCAGGCGCTTGCGCAAGTTGCTGCCGAGGCCGGCAGGCCGATCTATGTCGGTCTTTACTGTCGCATCTGCTCGAGGATCCTCGAACAGCACGCGTCCATTAAGGGATAGCTGTGGCCATCTTGGCCCAAACAGTGCTTGTATGATGAGATCTTGAGGCGAACAGGTTGTAGTGGCTATGCGTGTTTGGAAAGCCTGGCGCCAAATGGCACTGCCAGACTGTTAGAGTGGGTGGGAACCGATATGGATGAGGATGGGCATCAATACCACTCCCAGGGAGCAACCGATGAATGCTGGATGCAACCTCTGGCTCCCACTCGAACGGCTCTGGCTGGCCAAGTGGCTGTCGGTGCGTGTACCTGTAAGGCCGCAGCCGCAGCTACAGCTTCAGTATTTCCTCCTGGGCGGGTCACTTTCATTACCAATACCAACACCAACGTGGCCTAGGGCTTGAAGCTAGGTACGAGTGTCATCACCTGTTGGGTGGCTCAGTCGCATGTTCTTCCATGGCTGTGAGTGTATCAGTCATGACAAGTGGCGTGACATTGCGGACTGACACGCTATTAGTTCAGTACGAGTACTTGTGCTCGCTCGGTACGAGTAAATGAATGACCTGGCTACCGTGAACCCGAATGGCGGCGCTACGCAACGCCCCCACGCGGTATTCGAGGGGTTCAGGATACGTTCCGGCGGCGCCAGCAGGAGGAGTGAAGATGCGCGTCTTTATGAGTACTGTGCTCCTACGGCTGTGCTGTTCGTGGAGACTTGATAACCATCAAGTTGCATCACCCACGAGCCAGCAGAGCGGGATAAGCGTACATCTCTATGTACCTACGCACTGGCAGTGGACGAGTATGGAGTACGGGGTGCCAAATGGGTAGCAGATGGGTGCGTTACAGCGGCCAACAACCCCCGGCGAGATGCGCTAAGACCGACGTGGGCTCACGGCTGCACCCGTTTCCCGTTCTGTCCATGCCGGATGAGGCGAAGACCTGGACAATCATATCCTGTGGATATCCTGTGCTCGCCGTTTGTCCGTCACGGGAAGCCGAGCCACAGCCCGTCCTCGCGACCTTGCTTCGTCCAAGCTCTTGGCCGGACCATTTTAGCACCCAGTCATCCAGGACCGTCACTCACGCCCCAGCAACCCTGGTCTATTGCTCGTAGCGTCAGGCACTCAAACACGACATTACCCGTGGACCTAAATTTCCATCCCGCCTGCCCCCGTCCTCGTGGGATGTGGGCTCGATTTAGCTGATGCTATTTACTTACTCAACCACCCGTGCTCTTCTACACCTCTTCGTTCTGCCTAATCATGCCTAGTTCACATTGAATCATATTACTGCCTAACCGCACTACTTCTTATCATACTTTTTTAATCCCCTTTGGCCTGTTGTATACTAAAAGACCTACCGGCCCCATCCCACCCTCAAGACTCCATTCAAGACCTTCATGGCCCAAAGCACATTATGAATACTGGGTCTCATCCTCGAAATCAAAGCCTTTCATCTCATATTTGCGACTCCTCTTCCGACTCTGGAGGCAGCTTGAGTACAGCATACTCATCTCCTTGCTCAACAGATCCATCTTCTTTTCACTCTGGGGAAGGTCTCCAACGGGTGCCTAAGCACTGTGAAACAGAGGAGGATATGTCACGCCCTTTAGCATGGAAACCTCCGGCAGACCTACCTTCTGCCTCGGTGGAAACTTACAACTCAGTCTTCTCAGATGAAGAATCTCTTGATCCTACCGACGAAGACGAAGCCTTCGGCCACGAACCCCCCGCCCCTACAGAAGATGATATTCCTCCTGTCTTGCCCCAATACAGGGCTCCCATAGTCGACCCGTTGGTCAGACCGTCCACACCCGATGCATTTGGAAGACTGTTTCCCTCATTAGATCGCCTGTCCATTCGACATGATGATCTCACACCTGATGGAAACATGAACCTCCGCATTGATACCTCGGTTCCGATTCAAGGCCGCAGACCTGTCACCGTTCAGCTTTTCCATCTCCGCATGCATGACCTCGCCCGCCGGGAGTTTTCATTACGCAGATACTGCCGCGATTCAGGTCGCGAGGTGTGCAATTCAAGAAGAGCTTACGCGCAGCCCCCACCAGTTTCCCGCCCAGGATTCCAGAGATCCTTTTCATCGGCTCTCCATTCCCTCAAGTCCCCATTCCGGCGTTCAAGCATCGGCTCAAACAGCCTTCACCACAAACGCCCGTCAACGGGAAGTAGCGGTGCCTCTTCTTCATGGGACACGGCCTCCATTCGATCCATGAAGATGAGGACAGACTCCTGGTCGAGCGACAACCCGCCTCCGCCCGTCTCAACTTTGATGCCAACCAACTCCATCAAGCTCGAGTTCAGCAACTACGCCCGCGTAGACGTTACGCGGAACGAGTCACGCCAGTCAACATACTACGGCTTCGAGTGGTGGGGCCACCACTACGCCTGGAAGCGGGTATACGACCAGAACCTCGACACCGTGTCTTTCCATCTCATCCGTGATGGGCGTGGCGCCCCTGTAGCGCACATCACACCTGAGGTGAGGAGTCCTAATCAAATTGAGACGGACGAATGGGCTGGCGGCTGGGTGCCTCCTTGTCACCTAATGATCAGTGACCAGTCTATCGTCGATGCCGTAACGGATGTTGCAGAGTGAGTATAGACCTTATCGCCACTCATTATTCATGGGTACTGACAGCCTGTAGTGTCCTTGTCGCCACTGGGCTCATTGCTCTTGTGGATGATTCCATTAAAGACCGATGGCATGTGCAAAAGTCCAATGGCCGCACTCATAGGGCCATGTCCAATGACTTCCACAGCACCCCGCCTCGTGCTTTGATGCGAGGCATCTTCCACCGTAGACATTCAGAACAACACCCAAGCAGCCCCTTACGGCCAAGTCGTACGGTCGCTGCTTATTGAGATCGGACCACAGCCCGATGATCTAGTCCCGACAGAAAAAGAAAGCAAACGACCGGCGAGTCGATTTGCAATGTTTTTAATAGAGCAAAAGCGGAAATAGGCCGCTGAAAAATGTTTCGCAGGGCATGACTCCGGAAGAGACATGCTACCTGACAGTATACCAACTTGATGATCCTGATTCTCGTGCTTACTGTATAGCGACAGAGTTGTTTGTTGTACCTTTAATGTGTTCACTTCCTTTTCTATTTAAAACTCGCATGTTCATACAAATACTCATGCGACGGTGTTCGGATTGGGAGTTTGCTTACCGAAACTGGCTCAGGAAAGCCTTTGATATTATTTAGTTCTAGATTTCAGAGTAACGAAAATAGGCTTCAGACGCAGTATGATTAACACGGTAGTGTAAAGCGATATTCTCGCTTGACCTATCCTCTGAGCTTTCTTCTCCAACTTCTCAAATTCTGATAAATATTTCTTCGCCAACATTTTCATACACGGCTTGGTTTTATTCGACCACAGCCTCGAAGAATGCTTTTTTATACACATTGCCGCTGCCGACGGAGGAAGCACGAAGCCCCGCTTCTCACTGACATGCAAGACGGCTTTTGTCCGACACACTAACATCCCATGCGCATGTGCTACATCGATATTCTAGAGACACTTTCTTGTTACTTACAATGAATACACTGCCCTATAATCTTTCTTCGGTTACTTCCACCAAGACGCACCGTCGATCAGGATCATACCTTCTTACCACCACTCCCATTTTCACCATGACGGTCGTTCACATTGGTCAGTCCGCTGCATTTCAACTAGCCCGCCCTTCCGTGAAACATCCGCTGACAACGGTTACACACAGTGTTATTCAAGTTCAAGGACGATGTCTCAGAAGAACACAAGAATACATTCATGTCAGAATTGAAAGAGCTCCGGAAGCTCCCGTGCGTGCAGGACCAGCAGCTCATTGTAGGGAGCCCTTCCATTACAAAAGAGATTGAGAAGAGCAAAGGGTTTCAGATTGCGCTGCTGAGCTTCCATCGGGATAGGGAGGCTCTTGAAACGTATCAGGCCAGCAAAGAGCATCACAGGTAAGAGATATATCTACCTTTGTTGACACTAGTATGGCTTTCAGCTAACTGTCTACTTAAGGGTTACGAGTGAATATTTGTGGCCATTTAAGGAGGATGTTGTTAGGTTTGATTTTGAGCTGAATGGGCAGGACCTTCACGGCTTTGAGATGCTCAACAACCTGATTGCGTGAGGGTTTTTGAACTACTACCACAAATTAAAACATAGAGTCTTACTTCCATCCATGATAGATCAAGATAGAATATAGACAGCATTGGTATGTTGACGGTTGTAGGTTTTGTTGATTACTTTCATCTTGATAAAGTATGCTTGGTGAAATGACCCTAGGTTCGGCCAGTTGAAGATGTTATCCCGCCATCAATAACAATCTTCTGCCCTGTGATATACCTTGCTTCATTAGATGCCAGAAACACCGCACTGTTTGCTACATCCCAGGCATCACCCATAAATCCCATTGGCACCTGCCTTCCCCTCATTTCTTTGAACTCCGCATAACCACCCGGCATAGGGTACCTTTTTGAAAGTTCTCTTGTATAAGGGGTTTCCATCAATCCTGGCACCACCGTGTTGAGCCTCACGCCTTTCTCGGCGTATATGACTGCTGTAGCTTTGACAAACTGCATGATGGCTGCCTTTGTGGCGTTGTAAGCAACTTGAGGCTTCCCTATGTATCTCAAACCTGCGACGCTAGACACACAGATAATAGAACCTCCACCTTGTTGCTTCTCCATTATCGGTAAAACATGGTGACATGCTAGATAAACAGTCTTCATATTGAGCGTAACCTGCTGATCCCACACCTCCTCCGACATCTCAGCCGGACCACCAGGCTTCGACTGACCAACGTTACACAGAAGAATGTCAATTCGGCCATGCTTAGCCACGCAAGCATCAACAAGAGCCTTGACAGATTCATTCGATGTTGCGTCGGTCTCGATGATGTCGCATGTCAGGCCTTCTTCCTGCATCGTTCTCGAGGTCTTTTCTGTGGAGGCTAATGTACGGTTGCCTCCGAATACTTTGGCGCCTTGTCGAGCGAAGGAGACGGCGCAGGCTGCTCCGATGCCCCAGCCTTCGGTGCCGGTCTGGCCGAGGCCAATGACGAGGGCGACTTTGCCTGTGAGGTCCAGCATTGTGTGATGCGGCGGATGATTAAACTCGACTATTACAATGCGTACTCAAAAAATGAAGCTGATGATCCCAAAGTCGAGGTAGATGAGAATTCCAAGACTGATCATGATATTAAACTTATGTGACCATCCCATATCCAAATCCAAGCATTGTGCTGCGATCTGTAGTAGCTATCGGGCATTTCCCGAAGATGTGGATCATGCTTCAACTCACGGGCTTTATGCGCTTGCGCTTTAAGCCAACTATTCTAAAACATACAGATATAAACTACATGACCGCCAGCTATATAGTATGAGCGTTGTAATACATGAAAAACTTGGAAGACTTATCATCTTTTGTACACACTGTTTGTTAGCTAGAAATTGCCTAGATTTCTTAATACCCCTAGCCATGTAATGCCAATAGGAACGGGAACACAACGTTTGACTGATGCCCTCTGGTCATAAATCCCCGTTCTCCTTGTAACTTCTTACTTTCAGTAACTAGTAGCTTTGTGTCCGGCTGACTCACTTGTACGGCAATGAATGGAATGCTCTTAGATCGGTAAAAGTGGGCTCGCAACGGACTATTCCCGTACATCCTCTAACTCCTCGAGTCATGTCAACTCGCCCCTCGGAGGATCCCCGCTCGAGTCAATAACATCTTCTACTTGAAGCGCAATTACCCCGAGGTTTTGAATTCATCCTGAGACCCATTGCAATTGCACAACCTGCAGCACGTAGCAACCAGAGGTTGGTCGTCACGAACTGTGGATATGGACTTATCGCCGCCAAGATCGGGGAACTCGACACGGAACCGCCGTCTCCGCCTTGCTTGTGCCCGGTGTCAAAAGCGGAAAATCCGCGTAAGTCTTACTAAAGAGATCCCCTGAAAAGACAAAGCGCCCATGGATAAGAGAAACAATCGCTGATCTTTTGTTCATAATCATGCCGATAGTGTGACGGGGCATATCCTTCTTGTAATAATTGCAAGAAAGCCTCGGCGATTTGCAGCGATGGCGATAGCCTCCGGCTGCGTGCTGTGGCTGATGACGACAATGAAGTCGCCGAGTTGAGAAGCAAGATCGCTTCGCTTGAAGCTGCTGTCGAAGAGAGAGACCAGCGTCTTGCCAATCTGCAGGCACAAGCTACTACGGGTCCCCAAAATGGACCTCACTTTCATGCAGCTCATGATAACAGCTTGCCAACGCCAGGATTCAGCACAGCCAGCGGAGTCTCAGAAACACCAGCAGAAAGCCACGGTTCCGCCATTGGGCACGAGATCGGGTTGATATCTGTGGGTAGTAGCTCGACGCCGAGATACCTTGGGCCGTCTAGCGGCTACTTCTTGTCCCGCATCTTGTTTGATACAACACCTGCAAGCACACAGCATGGCAAGTTAAGTAAAGGAGGAAACCAAGGACCTGATGGACCTCCGACAGGTCGCTCAAATATGAAGTCAAGCCTTCTCAAGATGGCGCCACCTGCAGCCGGGCTACCAGACAAAGCTCGAGCCATTGAATTCGTCGATGCTTTCTTCGAGACGATCGCGCCACAGTACCCTATTATACATCGACCTTCCTTCCTTCATAATCTGGACACATTGTATTCTGAATCAATCGACGCCAACACCGAGGCTTCAGATCCTATGGTACACTTCCATACATACCTTGTACTTGCTATAGGCGCAACAGTCATTTCACAAAGGTTCCATATCCCGCTCCCTGCGGAATCATACTGCGTTTCCGCGATGAAGTACTTTGACTCGCTAAGCTTTGAATGCTCCTTGCCAGGGCTTCAAGGGCTTCTGCTCCTACTTGTGTTTGCCATGCACAATCCACGCTTCAAGCTGAACGTGTGGCATTTGAATTATCATTGCATCGCACTCCTTCTAGAGCTTGGCATTCAAAGGAACATTACTGGGAGACCCGGGATGTCGCTGTTAGAGGAACAGATGAGAGTCAGACTGTTTTGGGTTGTCTTCTCGCTTGATCGCACTATCGCCACTATCATGGGCCGCCCCATTGGCATCAGAGACGAGGCTTGCGAGCTGAGGGTAAGTCAGGCGTCTATTACCCAATTTTTCTTTAATGGCTTCCCTTCGCTAACCAGTACAAGTATCCGGACGTGATCAGTGATGAGTCACTGTCTGCTTCAACCGGGGCATCAGCCATGATGAGCGAGTATAACAGCGGAGATTCAACGCCTCCATACATGGCCTACGCAGTCCACCTGTTCAAGCTGTCGAAACTAAACTCGGAGATCAAGTACGTTGCGAACAGCATAGTCCGAAATACACCACACTACGCACATCCACGAGTTGCCGACCTGTACGAATGGCAAGAAACGGTTCTAAGCCAGTTAGATGAATGGTTTCAAAGTATACCCAGTCCCAGTAGAGGTGGAAAATTTACCTCCATGGAAACAATATGCCAGCTACGGTATCACAGCCTCGTCGTCCTTCTTACACGACCCAGTCCAGCCATTCTCCATCCCACTTCCAACGCCCTACGGAAGTGTTATCGCAGCTGCAAAGCAAGCATCCACCTATACGATCGTCTATACCGAGATAACAACCTCGTCTTCAGTTGGACTGTATTCCACGGGCTTCTCTTAAGCATCATCACCTTTCTCTACTGCATCCGTGCTTCTTCCGAAGTTGCACAAAGCATTGAGGCCGATTTAATGATCCTCGATGTTTGCAAAGGCTTGAATGTTCTGAGTGCGGCTGGGGAATATTGGCCGGGTGCGAAGAGGAGTCGAAATATATTAGACGATTTGCTGCAAGATCTAGCGCGTTGGCTCAAGCAGCCAAGGACCCAGGCCGGGAACTATCAAGTGAATGCCGATATCAGTGGACAGGATGCAATCGTCAGTAACAGCAATGTTGCGAATGGACCGACCGATGGGACAATACAAGGTTACCTAGATTTCCCATCGAGCGTTAACGTTCCAATCGACTCTCAGGAAAATGAGAATGTCATGAGCGGTACGGACGACTTGTTCGCGAATCCGTTTATGGGATCTTGGGACTTTGTCAACCCGGAAAAGCTGGATTCACTGATGCACAATTTCTTTACAGAATTTCCAGGGTCACCAAGTGGCATGTTATAATAAGTGATCATAATCATAAACCTATCATTATTCAGAGCTGATATTTCCCGTAATGCAACGCCTGCGAATCGGGGTCGGTCCACTTCTCCCAATGACCTACTGATTTCTCCGAGTCCGACAGCAGCGAAACCCGTCGTCTAAGCCACTTAAAGCCACTTTTTAACACATTGCCGCCTTCTTAAACCGATCTTCAAAATATGGTGATTCTCGCGCTACTAACAAATGCGCGCGAAAACATCAGCCAGCGGGCATTGCTTTAGCAGCCTCCGTTCCTAATAAATCATGACACTTTATCGTGACGATGACGTGAAAGCTCGCATCCTGCAATCAACCCCACGCTGTATGCGCTTAGGGAACAGGACTAGCAGAAACAGCAGAATTGAGGAAGGCGCAGATTCAATAGTTTTGTCTGGCATCAGACTCTGCGCAACTTACATCACTCGTCAATACGCTCGCCTATCATCGAAAGCAATCACATGTTTAGTGGCATAGCAATTATGGCAGGGCTATTTAATATCAATATTAGTACTATCTGGATGCTTTCTCTTCATGTGCCTTCTCAATCTATCTTTTCGAATTCTGTCAAACTCGTCCCCGCAAATCCTACACGCAATCTTAGAAACATCTAAGCCCAAGCTAGCGGCACGCGGCCGATGACTCGATACCATGTGTCGGTTCAACTCCCGCTGATCTGTATGCCCTTTTGAACACACTGTGCATTTATAGGGTTTGTTCATCTTGTTCTTGTTCTTCCTACACGAAGTTAATACACAGTATTACCAGGGATGATTAACGTAAACTGACACTAGCTCTTCCGGACGTTTCCTCCTACGTGGACGGGGCCCTCTCTTTTGGTGCTTCATTAGATTGCTTGCTTTATCAAGCATCATCTTTGCGTTCCCTAAGTAAGGTAACTGATCACCGTCGTCTCTGTTGTCTGGTGAGTTGTCGTTTGAAATAGTAGATGTGTATGAAGGGCTTGAAGGCCAGGTCTGGAACGACCCCGTGCCAGGAGAGAACCGTGATACTTGAGGATTGTCGCATAAGTACGGATATGGGTTGCTTATAGTTGAAGCCTCACCTGGTGAGGGGTGGCGACCAGCTAGGTTGGGCTGGTTGATTAAACACTCGTCCTGAACATAGCTCAGTCCGTATTCAGCCCGAATGTTACTTAAGTAGGTGAAAGTAGCATTTGGTTCTTCACCAGGGATATCCCCTAAGCCCTGAGGGCTATTAGGTGACGGTGCACCAGGCGGCAAATGGTCTAATATCAGTAGGCTGGGATCGATAGCAGGCTCTTCAGGAGGCATAAACGCCTGCCTTTTCGGACTCAGCACCATCGTGCGACGCAGCCCAGTGGCCAGTAACGCAAGGATATATGGTGATTTGTGTGATGATTAATTGGTGATTGTTTAGAATTGGACACAGTTTCCGACTTGACCGGGTCCGGCAATCTGTGCTTTCTGATCTAATTAGCATAGCATGAGAAATAGGACGAAGAAAGCCAAACCATAAAAGAAAGCGATTAGAATATCTCTGAGAGTGAAGCTCGAGTCATGGACCACGAAATCCTCTATGATTGGGTTGAAGTAAGGCATGATAGGGCCATCCGCTGCCGACAAAAGTTGGCAACACCCTGGGCCGAACGGTAACAAGGCCAACCAGATCATGTCGTCGGACTTCGAATAACTCATATCTGAGTTGGGGATTAGTGTCAATACAGAATACTTAGGGAGTCGAGACTTTAACGGCGTACCGAGCATCATCCTTTTTCGAGTAGAGATAAAACGGCTGTCAGGCATAGCCTCTATCAGCAAGTACTCTCTCATGAGCATTCTTGCTCCCGATCATGTATTTACAGCGTATAAGTGCTGACTATACATTCCGATAGCGAAGAGTCCCATACAGAGAGCACCTACTGATAGAGGCTATGCGAATATGGAAGAGGTAGTTTGAGAAGATAACGAAGAAAGGGTCGGAAAGTAGGCTTCGATCTTGATCTTTATAAACTTGCCGGCGCTACATGAAGCGGCAAGCTCCCTCCAGCTACGCGCCAATTGACCAATCAGAGAAAGACGGCCTCCAAAAGTGGCTTATTGTAATGCCTAAGGGGGTGGTAGGTTATAGAATCTATTGGTACATCGGGAGGCCATTGCATAAAACATGTACAACGCGATTGGGCCACGTTGACACCAGAAGGTCTACGGAGAGGCCTGAACTCCGCTTGCTTTCTTTGAAATAGCTACAGCTACAGATTCTGATTCTGAGCCCTCTCTCGTCTTTCATTGTCTCATATCGCTTTTAGCCCGTTACAATGTCGTCCAATGTCAAAGAATACCAACATTTCATCCCTCAATTCCTTCTCAGGAATTTTGCCTACCCTTTCCAATGTTGTGGGCTTGGAAGGAAGAAGTGCAAATGCAAAAATGAGAAGGGCAAACATCCTGGAGATCTGATTGTTAATTTGGCAGATCTCACCTCCGCACCTTATCACATTCGTACCGCTCCTGTGAAACGCATATTTGGTGCAGATAGCATGTACAATGACCCAGCAAAAGCACATACCAACGAGCACCGAAGGATCGAGCGAATGTTAGGACAAATGGAATCCCGAGCGAGCACTATATTTCGCCAAATAACCAAATCCTATGAATCTGGCGATAAGGTTTTCCTGCTGAGCAGACCGGATCGAGACTTGGTGCGAAAGTTTCTGTTCTTGCTCAAATATCGTGGCTCTGGATTCCACCGGCGATTTTACCATGGCACCCCCGAAGAGTATGACTCGAATGACCGAGAGAGACTTCTCAAGTATATGAAAGACCATAGGATAGCGACTCCGCTGGATGTTTGGTTCCAGAACTTAGAAGCTATTATAAATATCAAGATGGACCCACAGCACGAGTGGACTTGGGAACTTCCTAAAAGAATGTTTCCGGACGATGCAAACTGGTTCATCATGCATTGCCAACACTATTACATGGCGTTATGTACACCAGAAGACATGTCTTCAGAGTTTGTCTTGACCGATAATAGCTACAACATTTTCGAAGGTCCAAACACCTTTGTAACGGATCGCGCTACGGGACAAGTCCTGGGTGGCGGTCATGCCGGATTCCACGAGTTCTCGCCAATCTCACCCAGCATAATGATTGTACTACGTTCTTATGCCGTCGCTAATCCAATCGAGGACTCGGATCCCCGGGTGAAAGAGCGTAGGGATGATGATCGTTGGTCCGCATTTGAAGAGCCTTTCGGAACGGACTGGACGTCTTTGTTAAAGGATCTCCCAATAAAAAAGGCCCATAGCAGCTGCTGCCAGACGATTAACGGAAGAGTTGTTCCAGCCGAAGGGTTCGACGGGAAGTACCGGCCAACGGATAGGTTCTACTTCACTTTCCATCTAATTAGTGCGAATCATGTCCAGACAATCAACAACATTAGCTTGGACAACTCATATAGTAATACTGTACTGGTCTTCCGTACGCGTACAACTTTTCTGAGTACGCTCGAGTCGTATGTTACCGGTCCATGCGATTCCCACAAGATTATATGTGGTGAGCATGCGGGAAAACAGTACCAACACTATCGGCAGCTGGAATCTCTTGTTCAAATGTTTGGGTTCCAGGGGTCTCTTGTGTGGAGAAGAATCGATAACCTTCCAACTGTTTCATCAGAAAGGTTCATAGAAAAACAAAACGAGTTCCGACATATTATGGATCCTTTTATGCAGGGGCATGAGGATACAAAGGACAACCCGGCTACATGCTTCTTCCGCTTGTATACTAAATTTGGTAGGTAAATTGTCCCAATATCCTGATCTCCTCAATCATGGTCAATGTTCTAAACCTTTATCGTTCAGATTCTCCAGCCTCATTTCCAAATAACGTGGCTCAGGCTGGGAGGATGATTCGTTTCGAGCAGTTTGTGGATTTTCACAGTCGACTTTTTAGTGAGTCAGTGAGAAACAGCAGCAAAAGCATTATATCAGACTTGTTCCAAAGCTTGTGTTCTGCCCGATACTGGATTTATCTAAAGCTAAGGAGAAAGTCTTGCCTGGGTGACCGAGACGGCACGCAAGATATTGTCGATATTTTTGCAGACAAGATGATTCGTGAAGGACCTGAAGACGCATTTGCCAATGGTACGTATATGGTTTCTCAGTTCGGACTTTATAAGTTTTGTACTGATCAGAACAGCTGCAACGTTCTTGAAACGCGAAACCTTGAATCAGCTTATGTCTTTAGCAACACTGAACGACGTAGACTTACGAACCTTAGGTATGGCAAGCCTTTGGAATCGATCCAACACCCTATTCGAAGATCTCATACGTTATGTGATCATTTTCGATCGACCCGGTAGGTTCTCACGCTTTGGCCCACGGTCTGATTCTAGTTAACTTTTCTTAGGTAGCATTCGAAATTGTGGTAAGGCTGACCTCTATTTTCACTCTATTTTGCTGATGTCCATCCTAGGAATCCCACAGATCGAGTGTTTAGCCCAAGAGGTGACGCCCCGCTCTAATACCTGCGCTATTCCACAAGTACACTTCTCTATTAGCAGTAATGAAACTTGCGAACTTTTGACAAGAATCCGAGTGAGGCCTAAGTTCAGGGATCGTCTATCGGGTATTCTTGATGAAAAGATATTAGCAGAGTTAGCGGATGTCTTCTTCCGCCTCACTTTTCCAACGCCACCATGGGAGGCTTAGTCTAGTTTTTCTACTTTTAGGTTTTTACAAATACAAGCACTGCTCATTGCGCGGGGTGGCTGGGCCAACTTAATCTCGAAGCGCCTGAGTAGCATGCGCGTCGTGCATAAGTCGCTCCGACCGCGGATAGTGATTAGATTATGTCCAATCTTAGCTGTTGCGCGGGGACCAAGCCGGTGATAAAATGGTCTGTTTAACCCGCAGGTCCCTGAGCTTAATTTAGTTGCCAAGAAGCCCCGATCGGTTTTTAATTCTAACAACGTTGGTCCTTTAAACGTGAAAGTACCCTTATCATTAACGACGAAAATTATTCTTGAAATAGCAGAGAGAACGAATGTATACTGATAATAAAGTACAATTCGAAACATAAATGTGCGAACTCTATTTTTCTTTCAATTTATCTGGCTGACGGTCTTCTAGTGAGTGATCCCATAGCGGAAATGTCTGACGATGGGGCTGCAAAACTGCCGCTAATGCAGCCGGTCATCTTGTCTATGGAAGTGGACGATGACGAAGATTCATTTGAAAGCGAATACCGAGTGCGAATCGGAAACCAAGTCAAATATCTTATTGTCTCTCCTAGGACCTTTGACAGAGATACGCTTTCGTTCCCTATTCAGTCCCTACCCCGTCTTCCTTATAATCAGGAATGGACTGTAGCCCACATCTCGAGAGACAAAACCAGCGGCGACTTGAAAACTTCGACCTCTAATCGAGCACTAGCTGGCGTTAAATGTCGATGGCATCATACTCAGGTTGATTGCCTCGAGTTGGAAAAGACTAAGCAGCTCACGGCAACGGCTTTTGAAGCCGTCTCACATTCGATGCTTCCAGTCACCCCTCAATTATCAAGTACAACAATCGCTAAAATAGCACGTTTCGAATGGGAGCTGCCTCGTATTGAACAGGAAACAAGAGCATACCAATTGCTAGAGGGGACCGATTTAGCCCCTCGCTTCCTCGGTCATATCCATGAGAATGGACGCATCATAGGTTTTCTCTTAGAGAAAATAGAGGGACGCTCTGCCTCCTTTAAGGATCTAAGCATTTGCGAAACGGCTCTAAGAAAACTTCACGAACTGGGACTTATGCATGGAGATGTGAACCGATATAACTTTCTCGTTACGGAGGACAGCGTAAAATTACTCGACTTTGAGTGCCTTCTGGAGAATGCTAGACCTAAGTCAATGCGCACAGAGTTGGACAGTCTACGTGCCGAATTAGTTGACGCGTCAGGACGCGGCGGAGGTTTTATGTTCCATAGCAATAGCAATTGATATTATCAGATTTTATCTGATAATCTTATTATTCCACAGCTCTGGGCGGCTCCTAACGTACGCTTATAGTGTTTTTCTGGGTTAAGATTGTGTCAGGAATAAGAGGCGCTAGGATTGAAGAGTTAGGTACATATATGACAAGGCGAATAACATAGAAGCTGCTAAATTTATAGACTGTATCGAGCCGATGTTCTCTTTCCTACAATTTTTCATTTATACCGCATAGATACTTCTGACCAGGCGTATTGCTTATAGGGCAACTCATATTCCAAAAGCGTAGTGCGGCTTCACAGGAGATTGAGTTCAGAGATAGAAGCTACAATGTTATTTTCAAGAGATTCATTGAACTATGAACATAATATTTATAATCCTACTTTCGATCACAGAAGTCCACGCTATTTTCTTGATTATTGCTCTTAGTCTTATGCCTTTATTGTGTCGTACATTTATGTTAAATCGATCCCACTCGAAAGACCGTTAACACGCACCCTACTGGATAATATGATTCTATTAGCAATAAGCTGCGGGAAGCTAACTAGGACGCACATGTTAGTATATATTGAAAAAAAAAAAAAAAAAAAAGATACTTCTCTTAAATTAAGAGAATAGACTTACTGGTACCCCACAAAGGCGCTAAGAGCATTTAGTAGACGGGGAAGAGAATAAGGGCCAGAGAAGAGCCAACCCATACCACGCCAGACACCCTCACAAGTCGATTTTACATTGGGAGTAAAAGCAGCGGGGCAGATGATGGCCACGTAATAACGTAAACGGGCGCCAAACACTCAATCCAAGAGTTCCAAGACCGACCGGCCGCGCTGAAAGAGGCAAACGACATTGGGGGCCAAAAATACTCCGGAAACGCTAACCATATGCAGTGCGATGTCACGAAACGGCGGTTAGATCTGCGTGTAAACACGGTGCAAACAATCTATGCAACCTGTGTTCCCTCCATCGGACCTCCGCCGCCAACTCACCACCAGCATTGCATATTAATCAACTAACTTAGGCAACGATAAATCACAACGCATAACTAGTCGCATACTCTGTGGGTCGCGGTCTAGAAATTCAAAAGCCAACTTGCATGAGGAATCGGCTTCGCTGGCCTGTCAAAGCCGGCGCATTGTCTCAATCCGGCGATCTATCATCAACGCACCATCCCAGCCCTGGCGGCTCATACCGAGGGCGTTTGGGGTCCATACCTCAGCTTTGTCAAATCATGGCCCAGAATACTCTGCGCTGGAGCCCGGCTCGCTGGCAACGGGTGCTACTGTGCCCCCGACGCACATTGTGGTCGGGGTGACGTGGGCCTGTCTATCTTGTCCAGAGAGGATGTCGCTTGAAGGTTATCACCTACATCAGGGTTGATTTCTACCGGCTGCCGCTACCGGGTTTCAATGGCTACCCTCATGCATATCCATCTTTATTTGAAATATGGGGCTTAGATGGCTGGGCTTGCGCGGCTCTTGGGCCAATGGAGGGCACCAATGTATGTGTCACAAGCCTTATAGGAAGATCAGACGAACACTTTATATAGACAGACACCCATCCTATCCCGCATGCCTACTCTCTCTCTCCTCTCACTCGTCAGCTCATGCCATGCCATTGGAAAGGCACTTTGTGTCTTCCATTTGACTTCACTTCAACCATTTCAATGTCTGCACCAGAAACATTGACAGATTGACCATGACTTCTCCCTACATGAAGTGAGAGCTCTGCAGTTATCAGATGTTCGCAGGCTTCGCTGTCGCTGTCTCGGCCGTCTCCGCCATCGTCCAGGATGACCTGTCCAACTACCCCTCGGTCGAGGCACCCGAAGACAAATCACTCTATCTCAAGTACAAGCCATACCTCGAAGCTGGGGGTGGGTGTGTGCCATCTTCTCCCGTGAAAAGCGAATCTAGTGAGACTAGGTACGTGAATGTTCTCTCACGGGGTCACTGTTGCCACTAACCTCTCCCTCATTAGCGATGGAATTAAAAGTCCAGCTTCCTCCAATGGCGAATCAAGCGTCAGTAGCTGTAGCAGCGAAGGCCAGGTATATGCACGCGGCCAACTATACGCGCCATCTCTTTTCGCCATCATGTACGCTTGGTACATGCCCAATGACCAACAAACCAGCTCAGAAGGCTCAGATAAGGACACCTACAAGTGGGAGAGCGCCATTGTTTGGCTCTCCGGAAATGACACTGCCGCAACTTACAAGGGCATCGCCGTCTCAAGCCGAAGCGGCTACTCGATCCGATCCCCAGATGCCGACGACGTCAAATGGGAGGGAACCAGGCCTTACATTGAATATCGTGCCATGGGCTTACATCGCGAGTTGGGATTCGGGACCGGAAAAGGCGGCGAGCAGCCGCTGATTGCATGGGAGGAACTGTCCAAAGAAGCCCAGAGGGCACTAGAGGACCTCGATCTGGGAGACGGCGGTGCTCCGTTTACCAACACAAATTACCAAGATAACCTGGAGAAGGCGAAGATCTGTTAAAAAGCCTATTAGCCTCACGCCCTTCTCCTGCGCTTTTTCCCTGTAAATACTCTCATTCTTTCACAGCAAATTCTTCTCCCTCACTACCCCCCTAATCACACATCCTACCACTCTTTTCTACTATCATGGGTTGTCAACCCTAACCAAAGATACCCGGCCGCCGGCCACATACTATCCTTCAATTTTAACGGAGGAGGATCACGATATAGGAGTTTACAGGTGCTTTTAATCAACAAACTGTTCCCATTTTGTCCCTTACCGCAGGGCGAAGTATCTCAATACAGTGCGGTGCCTTACTACCATGTTCACGTACATGGTACCGTTCGTTCACAGTTTACACTTGAACTTTCACGAGAGAAAAGTTAGAATATTTTCTTATCATTACTCATTATCATCGAGCATCCCATTCATCATCTCTATGCCCAAACCACCCTCCAAAGTCCAACTTCATCAGCAGCCGATTAATCCCACCAACTCTTGCAGGAGTATACGCAGCATCCCCATCACCATACGTATCGTCCCAAACACTCTCACCATCCTCCCCTTTAAACCCTTCCCCTTCCCACGCAGCTATGAAACTAGGGTCACTCTCGAGTCCACGAAGGGCGGAGATGACCTCCCCGATGCCGTTCTTAACCTTGCGCTCTACACCCCGCAGTAAGGCCGTTACTTCTGCTTCTTCGGCATGGAGATCAACAAAGGCGTCGACTACGCCGGCGTCTGCTTCGAGGTCGAGTGAGGTGAAGATGGAATGGAGGCGATGTGTGTGGGCGACGAGGTGGTCGATGTGGACGAAGAGTGCGTAAAGAGGCTGAGTATAGGATGGTTGCGTAAGAAGCAAGCGGTGAACCATCGTCCGCAGGTAAAGCGTATGGGCGGTAGATAAAGTCTGAGGGTCGTGAGGCGGTCTCGCGTTGGACTGTGTTTCCGTTTGCTGGGCCTTGGCTTGCGATGACGGTGAATCTTCCATCCAGATATCGTCATCATCGCTCTCAACACTTGCGGCTGCCGCCACTTGGACATCTCCAGAGCGGCTGTCAGGCCGATTCGGGGCTGTTAGCCAAGCATAAAAACCGTCCCACAGCCCTTCCACAATCTCCGTTTGTAGGTAAGCCTCGGTCTCGGCTAAGAAGAAGATTGCTGCGCTTGCGGTGGTCCAGGAGCTGCGCATCGCCGCCATACGAGTGGACCAGCGTTGTCGCAGCTCCACGGTGTGATCCTCAGCCCCCCGTGGGGCTGGATGATGCCTTCTTAAGGATGTGATCTTCCATAAATCTGTAAGTCGAATATGCGCCCGGCGCATGGAGAGCAGGTAAGAATGTATGCATGAATACAGGTGAAGATCTGAGGTTGACAGCACCATGTCTAATGGAGATGGTAGTCGTAAGGATAGGAGTGCGGGGACTGAGAAGAGAAAGTTTCGAAATGGCGAGGAGGCAATCAGCTGCGCAGCTTCGGGTCCCAGACCAGGACCCGTCGTAACAGCAGTCGAAGATGTAGAATTGACCAAGTGAAGTCTGAGCAGGTCGCGAGCAAGTTCCATCTGATCGTCTTCTTCCGCATGTTGACCTTGCATAGATGCAAGTACAGCCCATGTACGCGCGAGTACAGCTGCCACTTCTCCTTCTTTCACGGTCACATTTTTCAGACCATCCCCCTTCTCGTACGCGAGATTGTCCGCCCGTCGCCAGCGATTACGGATCTTCTCATCAGCTTCGTGCGTCAAGGCCATTGCAAACTCGCCGCGCCGCAGCAGGAAGAACTCTCTTAGTAGCTGTAGCATTTCCACCACTTTTGCCAGTGGTAAGATCTTTTGGAGGGTGTTTTGTGATAGGGAAAGCCGTATTGAGGTGACTGTCCGCGAGAAGCTCGCCGAATCCAAAGGATACGTTAACTTAGACAGCTCCTGCAACTTCGAAGACAAGTGATCCAGACCGCGGAGGCCCGAGTCTATCGTGCTCTTCACACGTACATGATTCAGCGACCTGCCAATGAAAAGCATAGAAGAAGCTGTTTTAGGTGTGACAAACGCAGGTAGCAAACTCGACACACAAGTAAAATCTTCCTCGCCAGCTGCATCCACAATCTTCTGGACGAAAAAGTCTTCCCCGCCAAAGCTGGGAAGTCTGCCGTATAGAATCCAAGCCGATACTTGCTTCAACCATGCCGTCTCTGCCACGGCCACAAGACTGAGGGCCGTGTCCTCGATATCCCTATATCCACTCTGCAGCTCGCTTCGCAGGCGGTTCATCACTTCTGCGGCCTGACACGGATGCCCATCCTTCTCCTCCGCCATGAACTGCATAAGCTCCCAAAGCCAGTCCATCCGCCTCGTCCACTGCTGAAACTCTCCCACAACAGCCGTCAACGGCACAATATTATACGCCCCCACTAGATCCGGATCATCGCGCAATATCCCCTCCTCAACCTCAAGGACCTTCCTCTGGAAAGCCGCCAGATGCACCGAATCAACCGCCGCAGCAACAGCACGACATATCGGCGAAGGATGGGTATCAGCGATCTGAGCCGTCGAGGCTATAAGTTTGATGTGGACATGGCTGAGGTGTGCGGCCGAGGCGAGGAGCTGGCGTTCAGGCGGGGTGATGCCTGCGAACGAGGCTGTCGCTGGGGCGTCGGGTCGGAGGAGAGGAGAGGGATGTCCCGAGAGGGACAGGAGAATCTCATGGAGCATGCCTCGTCGGGGAGTTGTAGGGGTCGAGGGTCGGTGATGGGGAGGTTGCTAGGGCGGTGAGCGGCTTTACCGCCCGTCCTGGCACGGATGAAGTCGGAAATGTCGTGGTAGATAAGGATGAAGGTGCCGAGGAGCTCGAATCGGCACATGGGCGGAGGGTTTCGTTATGGTCGTGACACTGCTCTTCTCTGCCGGGCACGCGTTGGCACTAGAGGCTCCAGGACCTGTACGAGGGGTCGGGTCCCAACAGCTTATTCGATTAAACCAGCCAATCTCCTTCCGAGCCTTAATATTGTTCTCCCTGCTGAGGCTGATCAGGCTCCGTGATGCATTGTGTCGAAGTTGAGGTCCGATGTTAACGTGGGGTAGAATTAATTAAGGGTGGAAGACGCGAACGCGGTCGCATCGCGGGGCCACCCGAAATGTACATACAAGTAGAAGAAATGTAGGACGGAGGCACAGCACAACAGCCCAATGCATGAGTCAACTTACACGACAGACAATAATAATATATTAATACCTACTCGTATATCACAATTCAGACATTCAAAACTTATCTTCTTTTTATTACTAATGCTAGAAACTCATCGTCATGCTGCCTTTCAGCGGCAAACCCATTCATTCATTCGTCAATCATGCCTGATCTTGCTCTTCAGCTTCATCTTCTTCCATGCACTACATACTATATACCCATGACAATTTTCCCAAAAAATGGCTTGCAAGTATCTCAAGAATACTTACCCTTCCCAGACTGATTCGACATCTGAGACGACCCATGCCTGTTCAGCAGAGGCCGCCCACTAGCCATGCTGGCGTTATCATCGTACAAGCTCTGCGTCGGCGTCTGCTTGCCGTCGGCTCCTGATGCCGAAGGACCTTCACCGTTGTCCTGCTGGCCCCCAACGACGACTTTGCGGCCGTCCTTGACTTGACCGACAACCATGCCCTTGGCGACGCTCTTGATGATAGCACGGCGCGACACACCCGTCACGTCGATGTAGACCAAGCCAACGTTTTTCATTCCTCCACCGATGCTGCCAGCAACCTGGCCAGCCTCGGGACCCCAGCGATGTCCTACCACGGTCTCCATGCTTTCCGCGCCACCAGTCAAAAGATTCCGGCCGGCCTGCTCCACACCATCCACCACAGTGTTGAAAGCCATCAAGCTCTTGTTCAGAACGCCGGGCTTATAAGTTTCGATAGGATTGCCGTCTTTGTCGTACCCACGAGCATGGCCTTCCTTGCGCTTGGTGATGTTGGCGCCAAAGTTTTGCGCATACTTGGTGATGCTGCCAACCGTGGCAGACGAAAGTCCTGCTGCCTTGGTGGAAAAGGTGTTGATGCGTCGGATGTTTTCGCGTGCAGTGGGGTTGAAGGTAATGGGCTTGACGGGTTGGGTCTTTTGCGTAAAGTTTTCCGCTTGGTTCGACATGGTGCGCGTGACATAGTCGGAGGTTGTCACAAAGAGCTGTCCGGCTTTGGTCGCCTGCGTCACGAGTCTGGACTTTTTATATGCCGGATGCATATCCGCACCGACGTATTCGTGGGGCGCGGGACCGATGGCGATGTTCTGACTGCCGTCTTCAGGCAGGGCGACAACGACAGGTTCTAAAGCACGATTGTCAGTATTCGACCATTGATAATAGACGTTCTTGGAAGACTCACCCTTCGAACCAGGCTTGAGAGCACCGTCCTCTACCACATTGAAGCCCTCTCCTAGCTCGCCGATGACACTACCATCCTCCTCGTCAACCAGGACGATTCTCCCGGCGTCACCTGGCATTTGAGAGCTGCGACTTCCCGTAGCATAGGCTTGCCCAGGCTCATAGTCACTTGGGTTGTAGGGAGGCAATTCCTCGCCAGCAGCCTCACGCGCCTTGGCCTGCGCCGCCGCCGAGCCAGCCTCCCTTTGCTTGGGCGTCGGAGCCTGCGCCCGTTCAAGGAAAGAAGTACACTGCGCAAGAATCGTCTCGAAAGTATCAACATCCTCTTGAACACCAGGACGGCTTCCCGGGTGAGGAAACTCGATGCGCGTGAAGCAGCCGCTATCTGCCCCAAGATCCCATCGTGGAACCAGGTAGCTCGTCGGGGGCTGGTGGTAGATCTGGGTAGTCGCGGGCATGGGCAGGTCGAGCTCAGGAGGCAGATGCAGGTGAAGATAGAAGTCCTCCTCAGAATTAATGCTGGAAGGGTCTGCGAAGCCCGAAGACGTAGGGACCATGAGGAGGGAGAGGGTCTGAGGCCCAGAGGACGTCAGACAAGTTTCGCTGCCATTGGCGAGCTGGTAGGCATTGACGCCTTCGATGGCGTAGAGAAGCTTCGGGTCCTGGAGCTGGGTTAGCAAGTCAAAAGGATCGTTTTGAAAAGAGGATATACGCACGCTATTCCCAGAAGCCATGTTTGCAAATTTGCTCGTGTTGATGTTACGGGAAGTTGAGCTCGTGTGCTGCTGGAGGTAAAGTAGTGGTGACGATGGAAGGGATGGTGGGGGAGGGGCAGCTCTCCCACTTTAAGCCGTAGTAGGCAGCCAACAGCTGATATTATTCCACCCAAATTCTTGGTATAGCAACGTCGGATGAAATGAGCAAAAATAGTGGAAGGCAGGAAGAAGGATAATACAAGAGAGCAAAAAGTGAGCAAGAGTACTTGTTGTTACAAAGTCGTTGGCGAGGGAGTGATAATTAAATCTACCCCGACCAACAACACTTTTATCAGATGATTATAACTTAAAAGAGCGCGTGTGGCGAAGCAGCGCGATGAGGTGGTTGGTGGAGTTCTCAGACGCACGGCGCTTAAGCTTGTGACGAGCCCCGACAATTGGTGAAGCTGTGATTGTCGGGGATGTCCTGTTGCTGTTTCTATTTCTATTTCCATTACCATTACCAGACAGACTTCATTACTAACGGGCAGTACGTATGTACGAGTACGAGTATTAGCAAAGCAGAATCAAGGTCGAATAAGTGGAATAAGGTTTAGTACTAGATCCCCCTTCCTCAGCTGCTGCCAGTCACGGTACAATTCAAGACCCACTCTAATGAGAACCGTTGACCTCATTAAAGCCACAGATCGTTGCTCAGCCACAGATCTGTGGCGCAGCCGGGTTGCCAGCCTCGGCATTCGTTATCGCCCATTGCCCCATTAGGCAATTTCCATTGCTCTTCCTCAACAACATATTTTGGCTGTCACATGCGATTGTCAGGAGATTATCCAAATAAAATCTTCTAGTAGCTTTGTAAGATAAACTGTTGAGATCAGCATCCCAGGGGAAAAACGCAAGTAGGTGGCGAATGTCTTGTGTACCGCGGCCGTGGTTCGTGTAACACACCTTGGGCGTAGTGCCGAAAGAGGCGGAGAAACACTCCAATCAACATACAAAAAAAAAAGAAGAAGAAGAGAGAGAGAGAGAGAGAGAGAGAAAGAATTTCACATTCATGTAGCTCGCAATTTTAGAGTAACACATTAAGCGCTGCTAGTTGTTGTGTTGGTTTAGTGACAATCTTCCCTTCCTAGACAAGTGGTAGTTTATGAGTTAGCTAACTATCCTAAATATGTTTACCTCCCGACTACTACTATTACATAACAACATGCAAAGATAGGGCATCGTTCTTACAAGCTTATCATACTCACCATTTCATTCCATGCTCCGTGATCGACTTCACTCCAAAGAACGATATACTACTCCATTCGCATAAAGTGCAGGGTAGTATTCACCAGCATAACTAAGACAACTCTAAGCCTCACAATGGGTCGAAAGGGACAAAGGCAATACTCCCAGTGTATCATAATATTATTACAACTAACTCGTACCAAGCCCAACTAAGCCGACTGGCCATCTTCCTTAACCCCATGCTTCTCCTGCAGCATCGAAAGAGCCAACCTACCCAGTCCCTCCACCGTAACAGCATTCATAATCTCCAATACCGTTGTCTCAACCCCTAACAAGCGGCGCAGCCAGTTCCGAATCTCAATGCTAGCAAGCGAGTCGATACCAAGAGACGCAAGTGTCATCTTGACATCTAATTGCTCCTCCGGGATTTGCATCACACGGAATAGCCGCAGCCCTACCTCCATAGCTACGATTTCAACCATCTCTGGATGCTTCAGCATTCCCGGATCGTGGCTTACAATCTTCAGAAGCTTCTGCAACTCTCCATCCATAGGCTCAGAGCTCGCCTCTGTGATCGTAGCCATGTTGCCGTACACGCTATATCGCGCATCGTTATCCCAGTCCATATTTCCTATAGGGTTGGTGGAAGGTTTGCTTGATTTGAGCCCGACCACAATTTGTGACATGTTTGTGTAGGGACGTCTACTGCTCTGTGTTTCTGTTTCCCAGCCGTCGACAAATACATAGCCTCTCTCGGGAGACGGCAGGCTATGCAGGATGCTAACGTGAACCGCGTCAATGACATGTTGCTCTCGAAGCACGAAAATTCCCGTATCGCGGTAAGCACTGATCCTGTCGGGTCGAGCTGCCAAGAATCCAATGCCATCCACGGCACCGAGATCAACTACTGAGCAAGGCAGACCTAAATTGTGGCGGAATTGGACAAAGGAGTCCAAGAACGTGTTAGCAGAGTTGTAGCTGCTCTGGAAAGGAGCGCCAAGTACGCCCGCCACAGACGAGAACAGGACAAAGAAGTCGAGTTCAGCATCCAAATCACAAAATGCGTCATGTAGAGTCCATGTCCCCTTAACCTTAGGATTTAGCGAAGTATGCCAATTAGCGTGGCTCAAATCAAGGAATTGGGTATCCTAATAAATTGATTTAGTAATAGTAACATCAGAAGTGAAGTTTTGGGTAGACGAACCTTGAAAACCATAGACATCTGCAACACACCAGCAATACGCGATGGAGCTATTTCTATAGCCCTGTCGACATCGGATCTAGCAGCGACACTACCAGCCACTGCAGTGACATAGCAACCTCTAGCCTGCATTTCTCGGAAGAAAGCTTGATCACCTTCACGTTTCCCTGCTGAAGGTGACAAGAAGAGGATACTCTTTGCGCCTCTCTCTACAAGCCATGTGGCGACAGATTGGCCAAGACCTCCCAGACCACCAACAATAAGGTAGGTACATTCAGTAGACAGGTTCACTTGCTGAATGGTCGTTGCCACTGGAAGTGCCTCTTCCGAATTTTGCGCTTCCTTGGACCTTGGTGGCATAGAAACTACAATCTTCCCAATGTGCTGTCCCCGCTGCATGTATCGGAAGGCATCGCAGATCTTGTTTGCGGGATACACATGAATTGGCTGAAGTGGCTTAATGGCATCAGAGGCTATGAGTTCGATGGTTTTCATGTTAAGTCTGTTCCGTTAAGAATAGGTTAGTGGAATGGATAATCAGAACAAAGAGAATAAGAAAAACCTACCTCTGGGCAAGGTCAGGGCGATCCTTGACGAGGGTCTGCAAGTCCACACCGTGGAAAGTCCGGTTGTTGTCAAACAGATTCAAGGCCAAGTTGCCCTTTTCCAAGATGTCTCGCTTTCCAATCTCGATCATCTTGCCATATTTTGCTACACACTGCCATGATGCGTGGAGCAGATCCCCAGACAGTGAATTGAGGACAATGTCGACACCACGACCGCCAGTGGACCGCAAGACTCCATCTAGGAAGGAGACGTCACGCGAATAGAATATCCGCTCTCGGGGTATACCGTGATTTTCGATCAAGTATTTGATCTTTTCTTCACTACCGACAGTTGTGTAGATCTAGAAAGGGTTTGAAATCAGTACGGAGAATGTGCGGTATCGGGGAGACTTGGTAGCCCACCTCAGCACCCAGCATTTGAGCGATCTGAATTGCAGCCTGGCCGACGCCCCCTGCAGCTGAGTGGATGAGAATCGACTGTGAGCGTTAAGAGTTAGCTCGTGTATTGCCACTAGAGATTCGGTTGCTTCGTACCTGGCCCTCTTCTAGTTGCCCTAGTGTCATCAAGGAATAGATTGCCGTGGTGAAGGCCACACGCATTGAGGCAGCCTCTTCGAAGGACAATTCCGGTGGAATCAACATGACCGTATTCATATGCACGATCTTTCGAGTGCGCAAGAGTCCAGTAGAGAGTATAAAGACACGATCTCCTTCTCTCACATTCTGCACCTCAGAGCCCGCCCGCGTAACGATCCCGGTAGCCTCGATGCCTAAGCCATCCTGGGAGCCGGGCACGATACCCAGGGCGATCAAGATGTCCTGTTTCTTGACTTAGCAACTGATGGGAAAGAGAATGGATGGTTATACATTACGTACCTTAAAGTTCAGTCCCACACAGCGGACATCGATTTCCACTTCGTCCGGCTTGACTGCCACCGGGTCTTGTTGTACCCATTTCAAAGAATCAATTCGTCCATATTGACCAACCACGAGTTGCTTCGGATAGTCGTGGCGTACTTCCGCTTCAATACTCTTAAAGGTGGGTGTCCAATGGTATCGCCCAACCCAGACAAGGCCATCCCTGACTGAGTACTCGGAATCTCTCAGCTCAGGCAGCGTCTCACGAGCCCAGAACTTTCGAGAAATAGAAACGGCCGCTACGAGAGCAGCATCATCAAGCTTATGCAACTCAGCGGTCCAGAAATCAAGTGAAAGCTCGGATCGGATGGTTCGGGCGAGTCCAAGAACAATGCCAAAGTTAGGATCCTTGGCATCGACCTGAGCGCCACGCGTGAGCCACAAGACGCCCTTTTTGACTTGCGACATGCAATTCATGAAATTGCAGTACTCTTCTTCTGATATATCAACAAAGAAGGGATTTTCAAGCTCGATAGTTGAGATGATATCACGATTGGCAGCCGAGTGATCCATCTGCTCGAGTGTGCGCCAGTCGGCAGAAATGCCAAAGCGCTCAAAGATGCTAGCCAATCTGAGCGCGAATTCGTGACGACTATCCTGATACAAGAACGTAATAGTATCAGGCTGGGAAGCGGCAGCAGCTACTGTACTGACAATGTGCGCACAGCAATGATATGGCGCATCGTCATCCAAGACAGCAGCGTCCAAGCCAGTGAATCCCGCATTGGTGAGCTCTTTCCCCCATGCTTCGACGGATATGAAAGGTGATTCTGTGCGGCTGTCATCTTCTCCAATCCACCATTCAGGCAGTAACCCCAAAGCAAATTTGAGAGAGTGCCATTTCAATGGAAGGACAGGTTCCTGAAGATAGAGCCGTCCGCCAGGTCGAAGAAGAGAATGGAGATTCTTCAAGCTGTCCGATGTCGAGCGTGATGTATGAAGTGCATGAGATGCGACGATGAGGTCAAAGGTGCCATATTGAAAGCCCTGTTCGGCTGCACTTTTGCCAACATCCAGCAACGAGAAGAAAACCTGATCCCTGTCTTGGAACCTCTCTTTAGCAGACTCTAAGCGCTCTGGAGAGTTATCGGTGACGACATAGCGCCCGTACATGCGCACTCCATCTTTTGATGTTAGAGATTGGAGGACTTTCTCTGTCGCTCGTCCCATGCCTGCCCCAATCTCCAAGACGCTCATGGACGGGTTTGAGTGACCACACAGTTGAATGAACTCATCTGCCTTAGCTCTATCCTTGTAAAGGCCTTGAAGATCCGCTAATCGACCGTCTGGGATGACATCGGTGAGTTTCTGCTTGCCTGAGAAGATACTTCGAGTAGTTGCCGTTTGTGCAAGATCGCCGATTGTTCTAGCCAAAGCTGATGCCTGGTGATCTCCTCTTTCATAAATCTCCTCGATAATCGAGTCCAAAAGCTCTTGTCGCATCTGCGTGCCCATCAAAGCCCAGTACTGAGCTTCCGAAGTCTTCTTAATGACCGCATCCCTAGCCTCTAGCCAAGAAACGTACTTCGAAAGATGGCCGGATATTGAAAGTGGGGTTTTTGAGGATTTGATAGCATGCAGCACAAGAGATATAGCCACGTCACTCGCCCTTTCAATGTCACAAAGCACAGAACGTTTGCTCGGTTGTCTGTGTATTAGGTCATTGGCGACGAGGCAGTCAATATCAGGACGCCATTCCAGCCTGCAAGCGTGCGGCATTCCATCACCTTGATCATCCGCCTGCGCCTCGTAAAGTGGCATGGCTTTAATGTCTTCCATAATGATGCAAGGCTCACGATTGTCCTTAGATACAGCAACAGCACCACGAGTTGAGTCCAATCTCAGCTCGCCAGCTTCTGCACGTAGGAAGTCCCCACCAGGATTGACAACGATGCGCTTCATGCTAACTGGGAGTTGCAAAGTCTCCGTAGTGCGAGCAATACCCTTCAGCATAGCCACACCGCAAAGCTGGATAACACCGTCAATTGCAACAGGGTGCACATTGTATGAAGATCGATGATTTGCAAGCTCATTCGACACGGTTGCGGTGGCGAGTTGCTTGTTGGTAGATGTGGATATTTCGTGGAGGCTTTGGAACTGCGGTCCAATATGGAGGCCCTTGTGCCCAAAGCCGTGATAGATGTACCTTTCAGTCACACGCCTCGGGTATCGTGATAATCTATCCTTGGCCATGTAATTTACGGCGTCGAATTCTGCGGCTTCTTCAATGTCCCCCTTTCCTTTGCCCTGAGCAACGCATACTTCGAGCCACGATGATCCATCAAAGGAGGAGATAGACAGGTCATACCAAGTCGAATTTGTCCATTGCGTAAGCCGAGTCGGCCGCATCGAAGTCATAAGCTCAATTGAGCTCTTCTCCGGGATCACTAGCGCAGACTTGATAGCCCAGTCACGCAAAACGTAGCTTGTGGATTTAGTGGTTTGCTGGATCGCTTCGCCCATCATGGCAATGAACCCAGAAGCTGGCATGATGACATTGCCGCCTACCTGATGGTCCGCCAGCCAGGGTACATCGTCCAAACTCAGTAAGTTCCTCCAAACTGGCTCTACATCGCTGCTTTCAAGACCGCGGGACCCAAGCAACTCGTGGTGCGGATGAGCTTTAAATCTCCATGCCTTTGCGATGCGTGGTTCCGCCCACGTCACAGGGGAGCGGTTCCAGGGATAATTCGGCAGGTCCGTTAACAGAGACGCTTGGCCGTTTAAGAAATCAAAGTTGATCGAAGAGCCCCGGTTGAAAAGCTCACCAACGGCAGTAACTAAAGATGTCCCGGGTTCCCTGTCGCGGTGCAAAGTTGGAAAATACGCTGGTGACTTCATGGCTTGCGACTCCTGGATGATATCTCGCAATGGCCCTTGTAAGGAGGGATGAGTTCCAATTTCTAGTACAACGTCGATGTCTGAGTTATCCTTCAGCAGGCTCTTCATAGCCCCGTGGAAGAGAACAGGCGACTTAAAGTTGGTCTTCCAGTATGTCGGGTCGAATTGCTTCTTGTAAAGCTGACCGTTTGCTGACGAGTAGAACGCACCGGCGGCATGGTTACAAGATAAATGGGGGGTCAGCAGCTTCTCATACATGTTGCTTTGTTCAGACACCATATCTAAAACCGAGTTAGTCAATAATCGTACTGTGGATGTTGAAAATATGAGGGCAAAGTCTTACCAGAGTGATAGGCAACTCCCACAGGAAGCATCCTGGTAAAGATATTGGGATCCTGGGATTGAATGCTTCCCAATACACGTTTCACCCCGCTAACATCGCCAGCGATGGTGGTGTTTAGCGGACCATTTTCGCAAGCGATCTGGACACCATTAAGGTGAGGGATCAAAGCTTCTCGCCCCATGCCAACCACCGCCATAGCCCCAAGGCGACATTTGGCTGCTACCCTTCCGCGCAGGCAGCCTGTGATGATTGCTTCCGACATTGTCAGCGCCCCTGCTGCATAAGCTGCCGCGATCTCTCCGCTGGAATGTCCGACGACTGCGGACGGCTCCACGCCACAGCTGTTCAAGAAGTTCACAAGCCCGATCTGAATAGCCGTGGACATGGGCTGGACCATGTCTGGTTTGTCAAGAAAGCCAGCATATTCATCGTCATTAGACTTGAGCAGATCTGGTTCTCATGGTTAGCTATCGCTATGACATCCAGACTTCGGGGTTTTCACTGGGATCATACCTTCAAGTTTCCATTGAGGAGGGTCTTTCAACTTCTGTAGAGCCTTGTCCATCGCTTGCACATCCTGAAGGAAAGATGGTAATCCCTGTATAAGAGCTCTGCCCATACCATTCCATTGGGCTCCTTGGCCCGTGAAAACATATGCAACCTTCGGCCCTCCAGCACTGAGAGTAACCTTGCTTGTCGCTGAGAAGTCGAGTCCCTGAACACTACCGTTCTGAGGAACACAGAACCTTCTGTGCGCTAAGTGGTTTCTGCGTTGTCCTAGAGTGTAGGCAAGTTCATTGATTGACCCAGGACGGGATTTTAAATACTCCTTCAAGCTTTTCGTCCGCTTTTCTAACGATGGGAGCGAGCTCGCGGAGATAGCGATCAAACGAGGCCAAGATTCGGCTGGGTTGTTTGCCGTTGTTCTGCTGCTATTCCGCTCCCCGTTGTGTCCATTCGCGGATCTTCTTTTCTCATTCGCTCTGGAGCTTCCGCTGCGCCGTAGAAGTTCCCCATCGGTTGACCGGCGTGCGATGCCAAAAGATGCCGCAGAGTCCACGATGATATGCCCATTGGAGCCTCCGATGCCAAAAGAATTGACGCTGATACGCTCTTGCCGATCCTTGGGCCACGGTACTGGCTGTACCGGCACAGTAAGCCTATACTTGTCTAAAGGAATTCTCGAGCTAGGCTCTGTGAAGAAGATGTTGGGCGGTATAGTCCGGTTCTCTAGCGACAACACGGCCTTGATTATACCACTAATTCCAGAGGCTCCCTCCCCGTGACCGACATTAGGCTTGACGGAGCCGATATAGGTATCGCCCCGTCCACCAAAGACCTCAGCCACAGCGGCCACCTCGATAGGATCGCCAACCGGCGTTCCGGTACCATGGCACTCGATGAAAGGTGTTTGTGACAGATCGTCAATACCCGCAGCCTCGTATGCACGTTTCATAGCTGCTACCTGAGAGGCTCGGCTGGGCACTCCAGCGGGACTTAGTTTACCGTCATTACTAAGTGCCGTAGAGCGGATGACACCACGGATTGAGTCGCCGTCTCTTAATGCGTCCTTCAACGGCTTAATCAGGAGGGCGTTGATCGCATCTCCCCGCGCAAAGCCATCCGCAGAGGCGTCAAAGGTTCTGCAAGTACCGGAAGGCGATAGAGCGCCGCTCCTGGACATGTCTAGAGTCATGGAGGGCTCTAAGAGTATGCTAGTTCCTCCTACAACTGCTGTCGGACAGTCTCCGGCTTGTAAAGCCTGGCAAGCCATGTGTAGCGCGGATAGAGATGCGGAGCATGCTGTTCTCAAGGTCACACTAGCAATATTTAGTGATTTGTCCATCCCATTCACTCAGTGCACTAATGCTCACCTTGGACCTCTCAGATCAAACTCTTTCGATATGCGGTTCGATAAAACAAAGTCGCCAGCAGATAGTACCCGGTTGATCGATGACATCTGCTTGTCGGTATGAATGATGTTGTGCCAGTCCTCCCCGTACGAACCGACGAAAACACCAGTATTTGTGCCCTTTAAGCTTGTTTGGCCTGCATTTTCCAAACACTCGTAGACGACCTCATGAAGCATGATTTGTTGAGGATCGGTTGCCTCAGTGCTAGAGAACATTGAAGCGTCGCAAGATCCAATTTCCGCATCTTGGATGAAATATCCATGCTCGGGGGTAACGAATTGCGGATGTCTGCCTTTACCACGAAAAGCATCAATGTTGTATCGTTCAGGCGGCACACGGCACCTCCCATCTTTCCCATTGATGAGAAGGTCCCAGAATTCATCTGTCGTAGAAACTCCTCCTGGTAGGCGAAGACCAATGCCAATGATGGCGATTGGTTCCGCTTGAACCTGCGCCGCCTGAGTGTCCATCATGGCACAGAGAGGTTATCGATGGGTTGGGGATAAGAACAGGAAGAACAGAGTAAGCTCTATTCTTGATCGGGGGATGACGTGGAAAGGTTCTTCAGGAATTGATTCTGTCGTGCTTAGTGGTAACAAGTCTTCATTGCCCTTTAGTCCCCGGGGTGAGGGAGAGCGCGACATGTCTCAGGATCAACGACGCCACCAATTCCGTCCTTGGGGGAACCATCACCGAAAGCCAACGATCGATGGTCCCTAGTAAGGGAACCAGATTTGATAAAAAAAGGGTCAGTAGTCAGTGTTCATCTCCAAGGCGGCTGACATTTATCGACATGCCCTTCCGACAACGGCCCTATTTGCCATGCGCCATGTGACTACTGCTCAACGAACCCCAACCTACGCCCTACGGCGCGCCGTTGACTCTAGTAAATAGACAAGTCTCAAATTAGCCAGGCGACGGGCCGGATACCAAGCCAGTTTATACTCCTCAGTCAATGATCCTGCTTAACTGCAGTGGATAGTCATGAAGTAGCATTCCTGCTCTTGTCAGTTCTGGTAAAGAACCACAGGATGAGAACAGCTGAAGTTATCGGTGACCCCGGCCGATCACAGTGTATGGAATACGTGCGGAATGCATTGCCGCTGACCTTATCCCAAGTCCTCGACATCGGTTTTGTATATTAAGAGGGAGTAACTCCTTGGTCATCGATGAGTTGCACCTTTCGCTCAGCATTCACACAACAACCGCATTATACAAGTCTCCGCCGCGTTCACCTCATCATGCAGTTCAAGATTGCGTCCATTTTCGTCCTGGCGGTATCCGTCTTTGCCGCTCCTGGAGACATACCTTTCAGCTTCGCAACTCAGCAGCTCAAAACAATTGAAGAAGCATGTGCCAGCTTCAACAAAGCCATCTCTGGTTGGAACGGAGCGTACTTGCAAGGACTTCCCATCCTCGCGCAGGGTACAAACCTGGCCAAGATCATCACGAGTGCCGTTACACCGCCTACAAGCAGTGAAGGTCCCGACACGAGCGAAGATGCGCAGCAGGAGGCATTTGACGCCGCTGAGAAGCTTGCGGAAGAGGTCCGAAAGACGGTTGACTCGGCCATTGACGCTAAGCCGAAGCTCGAGAAGGTGCCCATTCTCGGCACTCAGGCTGGCCTTCGGATCTTCCAACTCATTCTTACTGCCGCCAAGACCCTGGGCAACGCGTTGGTTGCGAACACCATGCCTGACCAGCAGGACAAGGCCCAGAACCTTACCGACACGATTGTGAAGGAGCTCCAGAGAGGCATCAAGGTTTATTCATAAACCGTAGATGAATCCCTCCAGCTGCGGCATTGACATACGCTGAAAAAGACAAGGTCTCTCAGTTGATGTTCATGCTGGCGGCTATAAATCAAGATTGTGTTCAGCATGAGGCTGCACGTGCGAAAGTAGAGAGGAATTGAATAAAATTTGGAAATGAGGAGCTCACTTCGCATATTTGATATTATGTGACTGGGTATCTTTGGTGAATTCACACTCAATGGTGAGCTTTGCAAACTTGTATCCTAGAGAGCCAGAGCAGTCTACTATATATAAGTTGGTCAGTAACATAGCGGGGTTAAAGCGTCCAGCTCGCCGGTACCAGAATGGGTATTGCTTCTGGTGCAATAGGGCGGACCTCGTCGCCTTCTCACTCGCGGTATCAGGGTCGCGAAAGTCCCAGTTGCTGTCCTGCGGTCTATCTGTGCCTGATACGTCTGCCAATAAACCCGGCTGTTCGAAATCATTTGGCAGTTGAGTCGCTCGCGCTTTTTGTCTCTTTCACAGTTGATCTTTTTCCAATTTCACGCAAGATCATTGCGTCTTCTTCTTCGACGGTTCAGGAGATGAAAAGAAGTCACTATCGACCATAAGCCTCCATAAGCACCAGAGGTAACAAAGTCCGAAGCCTGTTACACCAACACCGACGTTCGCCACCACCCACAGATCAGGCTTGTCGATAGGTGGCGCAACAAAGGCTTGAACCACATGCCACGCTCCCATGGCGATATAGAACATGGTATGAAGCATGGCGGTTGTTAGCTGTGTCCAAGACGTGCCGTTTTCGCCAACGTAAACGCTCCAAGACGTAGGCGGGAGTCCCAGAAGGTAAGCCCATAATAAAGTTAAGACGGTGTAAGGAATAGCCAGATCAACTCGCTGTAGTAGGGGGAACATGGTCCAAGCCCCAAGAATATTCGCAAACCCCACCCAAGTACGGATCTCCCAGTTCATCCCGTGTTTTCCAGCCAAGAGAAGTGTCATTGGCATCAATGGCAGGAGGACGCTCTTCTCGTGCACTTGCCAACTAAACAAAAAGAATCCCCAGGCGGTTGTGGCAAATGCCAGAGGCATAGTATCCTTCCTCGGCTTCAGGAAGATGATAACGTTTGGAGGGATGATGGACAATAGCGTCGCAAGTGCAGCGCCCTTTTGAAGAAGCGCCGGTGAGTAGTCCCGGATCTTGAAGACAACATTCAGAGCACACCAGAAGTTGGCGACTTTGTCCTCAAATAGACCGCGAGAGAAGGGGAAGACTCGGTGCACAACCTGAATAAGCGTCTGAACGACAGGATAGTAGAAGGAGTTTGTGTCCAAAAAGTCGGCAATCCAAGGGAAGATGGGGAGCGCTGGAGGTGGCCCGTCAAGGTCCGGTCGAGAGCTGATCCCGCGATGATAGTCGTACAGAGTGCCCAAGACAAGGGGCAAGACGATCATGGCATAGGTGGCCAATGTTACGAGTGCCACGCCGAAAAGCCTCGTCGGATTGATTCTGGGGAAAACGCATCGCCCCATGAGGTAGGCGAAAACGGTGAAGGCGTAGTATAGCGCCATCTGCTTGAACATCAGAGCCCCCACGAAGAACACTGCGGACCACTTGTAGCGCTCGGCCACCAGGCTTGACATGCTTCCGAGAACCAACCCCAGCATGACAGTGTTGTACTGGAAATGTATATGATCGATAAGGATCGTTGAAGGTTGCATGAGGATGGCAACCAAAGCGAGCGATGAAGTCCACGTAGCCACCCCATTGACACGACTATAGCGGCGCACGAAGACGACAGCGGCGGGGATGTATGTCAAATACTCAGACACAATAACCGTTGCCCTCATGAAGATCTTCAACGTCGGGTCCTCGGAGCCTCTCGATGTGAAAAGCGCAAACCAATCCGGATTGATCAAGCGTCCAATATGTCCCATGATCCAGCTGTGGTATGCCGTCAAGGGAGGGTAATCGAGCCCCCACCACTCTAAATCATGGAAGTACCATTGTGAAATGGGAAGATGTGTCGTGATCTCCATCCAGTGTCGCTGGGCTTCGTAATCTCCGAACATGGGCGGTTTGTTAAAGCCTAACATCGCATCATGTCAGCTTGGCGAAGATCCTTCTGCCATTGGAACTTACCAGAATATCCCCAAAGCCCAGCCGCCCATCTGAACAGACCAGCGACCATCAGTATCAGCGGCAGTAGCTCCCATTGCGAGGACGAGGCCCTGGCGGGCCACATGAAAGAAGCCAGTGGGAATGATGGAGCTCGGACGAGCGTCTCGAATCGAGAGCGCGCAGGTTTAGTTGGCGACGACGCATCGCCATTCTTCTTGCCCTTGCGCCGTGGCTTGTGCGGTGCAGGGCTCGGTGTCGCCATCTTTGCTGCGTTGACGAGAATTCGGGTCCAGAGCAAGTCGGTGGTGCATTCGTGTTGAATTCCCCAGGTCGTGTTCAAATGTCCCCGGAGTTGTGGTGGATCTCTGACGGAGCTGCAGAGAGTGTCAAAATAGCTTGAGCAATTCTGTCCTTGAATTTGGCGGGTTATGCTGAAACCTTTTTGTCGAGGAGGTGAGCTCAGAGCGTCACTCACTGTGTGAGATCGGATGATTTTCGGGCTGCTTACCGTGGCCTGCACAGTTCCAAGTATGTCACAAACAGTGTGTAGACACTGTACTGACATCAGATGCCACAGCTGCACAACATGCGATGCATCTCGGAACATCTGCAGGGAACTTTTTTTGGTGACGACTCATTCTTTATTCGCGTATTCGCTTCTATTCTGACATTGGGGAATCGCAGAGGCAACGATAATCATTATTCGCCCAACATGCCTTACCCATTTGTCCTACCAACAACTTCGTCGTTTTCATTTTCTTCCTGTATTGAATGCGACTCGCACCCCTCTCTACCAGTCAACACTAGCACATATCGAGGCGTCGCAAAAGATGCGCTCAAGAAACACAAAAGACTAGACCCTTCGGCGCAAGTCGGAAACTTGCCGGTTATCAGGCAGGGGTTGAATGATTACATTCCGTATCTCATGGCTGTTGATGCTGGCTTGAGAGACATCAAGCTCCCCACAGGCGAGATTGTTCGCATAAGGCCGAAGGAAACGCCCATGATCAAATGGAGGCCCACGCTTTCAGGAGATATTGTCCCAGGCAGAGAGCGTTCGCGGGCTAAAATCACCTCATTCGACCAAGAGATGGCCTTCATCATGTCCACGCTGGGGTATACCTACGTTCAAGAGGCTAGGGCAGCTCTCCAGCCGTTATACGCCACTAACAGCGAGTTCTTGGGCGCACAAGAACGGACGAATGCCATATCTTCTGCAACCAAGCTCCTCATGAATTCTGCGTCCGTCTTCAAGTATCTCGGTGGCAAGATGGAGCAACCTGTGGCTGACCCTCCATGCGCCGATATCGCTCAGACCACAGTTCGAGCCATGGCTTCACTCGCACATGCCGAGGCCACGCTCTTAGCTGTTCTCAAAGATGATCCATATCCCGCCGTTGTCGCCCAGGATAGAAACAAGAATGACAAGGAGTGGATGTTCAAATCCCCTGAGATCCCAAAAGTGCGCGCACACCTTTATGCGCGCCTCTGCTTGGCGGCGTCAGAGCACGCCGCTCGAGCGTCATCACTTGCACAAGCTAGCACAGGTGCATCAGGAAAACTGGACAGCACTCTGACCAAGTACATTGAGGATTTCCGCCGCACAAGCCGAGCGAAGGCTTGCCGTTTCCTAGGTATCGATGCTGAGCTGGGGGGACAAACAGCTGATGGCATTGGCTGGCTCCATGCAGGCTTGCAGGAGCTTGGTGTCGATATCAAGGACACGAAGAAAGGGATCAGTCTAGGCCGTCTCAAAAAGGAGCTGTCAGAAAAGATGGAAGATCGGCGGGTTGAAAAAGAACGGGCGTGGGGTGCGGATGCGGGTAAGCTTGAGGAGACGAGGGTCATTGAGATGCTTGACGAAAAGTGGAACAAGTTCAACGATACAGTGAGTCTATCCAGATCTTTCTTTCCACTCTTGCATGCATCTTCAAGCTAACGTGAATGTCCAGATGAACACAAAAGCCATACCCTCCATCAACTCACTCTTGGCCAAGATACCGTCTGGTCGTGACATTCACAGCGTCCCGGAGTATGAGCCGCCAGTCCTTGACGGTAGCATCCTCGACGCCATGCGCGCGGCTCCGGACGTCAATGACGACTTTGCTCGTGATATGAGCTCAGACGATGATATCAAGAGTCCTTCCAGTCCTCCTGTCGGTGCTTTCCCTGGAACCACGGATGATTACGGACGCAGCTCGACCGCTCCTAGCTCCAACACCTACTATTAGTCGGTGATTCTCTTTTCCATATGAAGCGGAACCTTAGAGATGTAGGCATTCCACGCTTCTAGTCCCTCTCCGTCGATTTCCGAATCTAGGGAACGCATGCGAAAGCCATATACGCAAATATTGCAATGACTCAGACGACAACCTCACACTGGCCTGCACCACGGGACATCGCCTACGATTGCTCAAGTGACCGCTTACGATTGACCTGCGGGCCATCGAGCGTCAAAGGCTGTATTTGACAAAGTCTCTCGGCATCACTCCAGTGTATAATTATACCCCACGATTCTACAGCTGGGGAGGGGGGTTTCGTCACTGAAATGACCAGGCTCAAAGCATAAGTTCCATTACATACTGAAGCTCGCCCTATAGCACAGCCAAGTCTCAACCACAAACGAGCTTATGGCGCCGTTGAGTGATGAATGATAGCTATGCTGTCGCAGAACCCACTCCTTTGTAGCGCCTGTTTTATCCATGACGTTGCTCCCGTTCTAGCGACACGTGCGGCCATACAGCGCAAGCAGATAGGCGCTGCAGGAATATCTGCAGCGAGGGGCAATTAAGAGATCAGAGTGACAAAGATCACAGCACGAGTCCGAGTCATTACCTAGACACCAGCCTATCCAAGGCCAAGGAAGGCGGAAATTCATTGCATTACCAGGTATATGATAAAGGACTACAGAATCGAGTAGTTTCTTATCGTACTAACTTGCCAAAAGTGTTGCACCCTAGTGTGTCTGTCCCAACATGTGCTCCTCATCTGTAGTTGACCGGCCCATAAGCCAATATGCAACCTCACAGACCTTTGGGCTAAGGAGGGTGTGTATGACAAACCTGTACGACTTCATTAGGCCAATTAAATTTTCGGCACATGACGTCAATTGTGAATTTCAACAAGCTTCGGCGGATGTGATGTCATTGTATATACGGTTCTGTTATTTCAGTTAACTGTAGAGGGTTTTATATTATGAGAGATTACATCCCCCTTCTTGACTCTGCTTGCTCTTTTCTTTCCTCAGTCTAATATCGATATTTCACGAATTTAATGCCTAAAGTATGGGCAAGCCAGGTACACTTGAATGGGTTAAGTACTATGCAAAATATGGTATGTTAAAAACTACTGTTGCATTCAATCATATTACCCGCTTATTAAATAGCTATCTCCGTCGTCTAGCTCATGTTAAGGTCAAAAGAGCTAGCGCCTGGACCTTACTTTATATAACATTACCATGCACCTGCGGCATGTCTGGCATGGCGTCCGATAGCGCTCCTTGGTGGAGCTTGCCAAGAAGGCCAGATGAAGATAATGGTAGCAAGAATTGAACTCCCGGCATACATAGCGAGCGCTGTTTAGTAGATGGTAATTAATTTTTATAGGAAATGAGATAGCTCTAGCAGGACACAGGACATCCGGCAACTAAGAATCTTTATAAGAACTATTATGGATTAGGTTTATAGAATTATATCCAGTGGCTTACTTCATGGATAGCATATTCGTTAAGTGTAGTGATTTGTTACTAACTGGATATCCTTACTTAACTTACTTATGATTGCTATTTAGCTTCATGTACTCGTTAAGCGCTAGATTATTTTGCGTTATTCATACCTTAAGATATAGTGAGAATTCTAGGCAGGTCTTTAAATACAAGATATTAGATCTCTCACGTAACTGCGTGTTTTATCTCTAAGGTAGAACGACTCTGTATTACCAACTTTAAGATTAACAGCTATCTTCACTCATCATAATTACTATTAGATATATATCTTCTAAGATTTATTTTATAATGCTTTATTACGTGAAAAAATGATGGAGTTGATCGTTACAATCCGAGTTACCACGAATGCAAAATATCAGTTTGAAAAGAGAGAGCCTAGCTATTTTTGACTTTTTAGTCATTCGACAAGCGGGTCACGACTTACCTTAAGATGTCGCTCTGTTGCTGCAGATATTGATTCATATTTTACGGTAGCTAGACTAACTATGAGCGGCCGCTAAAGTTGATACTAAAGGAAGAACAATCGTTCTCGGATCGGTCATTTCAGGTATACTTGCGATCAGGCTATAGGGTTGTGTCTGCCGCTTTTGCTTTGGAGAATCTTGACAAATAGGATTTCAAAGTCACTATAGCGACGAAAGATCAATCAAAGCTTTGGATGCACACTGCACTAAGCCACAGGGAGATAATGTAGGTGTACCAAATCCCTTGAATGGGGGAAATCGTCACAGAAGTTACAGCCATTCTCAACACAGGCGCTGATATAACCCCCATTGCTTTGACCTAGCATTTGTTCCTTTCTCCTCCGTCATCCCGAGACCCTTAAGAAGCTTCGGGCAGAGGCTGATGCTATCGTAGACTTTACTAACATAATTGTCCAAATGACAAAGTTAAAGATTTATCTTATCTCTAAGTAGTTGTCTATAAGGGTCTTCAAATCATGCCACCTACTTCTATAGGCTTGTGCTACTGCACTCTAGCTAAGAGTGCTCGTAAAATGTGGGAGAAGGGACTGAGTGATATTAGCATTATTAAAACCACTCATAGTGCTTATTAAGATATTGGAGTGTTCTCTAACCCCCAAGTCTACGAACCTAAGAGATAGCTTAATCCAGAAGACAACAGAAATATAGAGTTATAGATCAATCTGCTTTTTACTTATGCTTGTAGTTATATTATACAGTTATCCTATTTTTAAACAGGTGATAATGTTCACCTTTGCTTGTTTATAAATGCAAATTTACAATACCCGAGCCTAGATAAGAATCAAAATAAACTAAGGCGTTTAATATCCTGTGCGGGAATATGCCGATTAGAATTTGGAGACGATAGACAATACACGAATAATATAACGTTGTAAGACACCTCCAGGATAAAAAGCATTAGATCCTGGCTAGATTTGGTTTCGTGCTTTACAGTTGCGAGACCTTATAGTGCAGCACTAATTTCCCCCTCTCATCTACTTTAAGGTAGCAGAGAGTATTGCGTACGTGGCTGATAGTATTGATAGCTTAACAAAACTGATTTTGTCCTATTAAAAGTTCCTCAGGTTTAAACGCACTGACTGGCGCTCATTGCACCGCATATCTCTCGGAACTTAATTAACCCTTAAGCTTCTCAACATCTGTAAACAGCTCCTCGCTATGCATTAAAAGTCTTTCATCGCTGTGCATCGCATCTTTCCGTATACACTTGTAAATGCTCGAAACCACTGCCTCTTTATGCTTGGCCTGGGGTCGGCTAGCAACGGCGAGGATAAGAAAGAAGACGCTTGGGCATGCTGCGTGCAGGTTATACATGCGGCGCACCTACCATGCTATCGGCAATCCGCATTTCCTGCCGTTGGTTTTCAGCTTTCTACGCCTTGACTATTCGAACTGGAATAGGAGAAGAGTAGCTTAGCTTATCACAGGCGTTCACATACGCATGTCTAATGGGAATACAGCAGCTTCCATCAGCTCAGCCTCTGCGTAGCCCTGGTATATGCGTTAGCACGCCCTCTGGCAATCTTACACCGACTGCATCTCGATTTTATCCGGCGGTTGTTTTCTGTCTGCGTGCGGTCGGATTGGAAGAAACTTCGCCAGCTCTCCAATGCGCGACGGGCGTTCCTAGCAGAGCGTGTAATGAAACTCGTGAGACAATCCGCTAGAATAGGTAGGTATATCTCTTTACTCATCGACCGAATTTCACCATGATGATGAGACTAGATTTTACAATGTACAACAAGTAAAGTATATGTGTCAGTGGTGTATCAAGTTAAGTTAGCAATAGAGGTAACCGAGCTAACAGTCACTGTGAAACAATAGTTCTTAGGCAGTAGTGCTCACAGATACTCAATTGTAAACAAGCTAAGAGGAGATGCATTAGCACGATGCGATAGTTTAATGTCGCAGGAAAAGGGAGCGTTAAATAATATGCTGAGGCTGTAGATAATCTGGATGTTATTTTGCGTAAGACCGAGTATTGACTTATTCACATGAAACCCAAACAATTAAGACCCAGACGTAGCTCTTAATATCTCCCTTAGTCGTAGCTTCTATATAGAGCTCCAAGGAACGGTTCCCAGCCGCAGGCGGGCCTAGTACTTCAGTCATCTGCTGCGCTTCTTACCGCTAAAAGCATCCCATATTTTTTTTAAAGAGTACAGGAGGGCTACGGCGTGTAGGGTAAGTAGCAGCAAGGTCCTGAGCCCGTATGTCAGGGTTAGCTGTTCATATACCCCCTGTCTAAAAACATCTACACCTGCTAAGTCTCTTTAATATTTATAAGTAACTTAATAATAAAGAAATGAAGTACTCGCTTAATACAATCTATTCTATTGTAATACGCATGCTACCTCCTCTCCTCCGGCCCACTACCTACCTTACTGTTTACGGCACAGATGCTGTGGAGTTTGCCGGGTTGTGTAAGTGGGTGGCGAGTTGTGGATCTGGCAATCCGGAGGATGGCCGATTCGGTCTTTCAACTAGCCAATCAAACCGCGCCTGTTGTCAGCGTTCAAGATCTCCATATTGCCGAATTGACGGAATTTAGTAGAGTTGAACCTTACAACCCGATCATTTCCTCTAAACTACTCAGACCGAATTAAGAAGATCTCAAGGGGAATTCTGATCATCCCACGAGCCGATCAGTCCAACCAATTCAGTGCAATGAGGTGGTCACATGCAGAACCAGTGCTTGTTCGGCAATTTCAGTACGGAAGAGAAGGTTCGGATTGCCACTGCTAATTCGATAGTACGAAAACCAAATGATGATAAAATAAATAATTCTGGAACTTCTCCATATGTAATAACCCCAATTTTATCGAGTCTAGCACTTGGAGGTGGTTTCACCTGCTCGACAAACTGCAAGTTGCGAGGGAAGGGTATCACGTGACGCTCGGCTTTCCCATTAGCCGAGGATACCACCACCCTTCCGTCTCCTCGTTGTTTTCGTGGAAATTCATGACGATACGATTTTTGGCCGGCATTTTTCAACGTCGCCATTCCCTATTCTATAGCCACCGGGCTTGAGGCATCGGATTCAATTGTGCATCTGCGCAAACACAAGACTATCATCATGTCTGCTCTCCGCTCCTCCACATCCCGCGTCCTGGGCGCCTCGGCCGCCGCCAGGGCGACGATGCGGCCCGCTGGCGCTGTCTTCACCCGCTCCATGGCTTCGGTCAGCGAGGCTCCCGCGGAGCCCAAGCCTAATATGAAGAACTTCCAGATCTACCGCTGGAATCCCGAGAATCCGACCGAGAAGCCGCGCATGCAGACCTATACCCTCGACCTGAACAAGACTGGCCCTATGATGCTCGACGCCATCATCCGTATCAAGAACGAGCTCGACCCTACTCTTACCTTCCGCAGGAGTTGTCGTGAGGGTATCTGTGGTAGCTGCGCCATGAACATCAATGGCCAGAACACTCTTGCCTGCCTGTGTATGCAGCGCCGTTATGGACGTTTGGATGATTGTTACTGACTGGTTTCAGGCCGAATCCCTGCTGAGACTAAGGAGGACGTCAAGCTGTACCCTCTGCCGCACACCTACGTCGTCAAGGACCTCGTCCCTGACTTGACGCATTTCTACAAGCAATACAAGTCGATCAAGCCCTACCTTCAGCGCGACACCCCTTCACCAGACGTACGTCTCTCGAGACCCAGACCCACATTGCAGGCCTCCCAAAGCTAACACAATCATGACAGGGCAAGGAATACCGTCAAACCAAGGAAGACCGCAAGAAGCTCGACGGACTCTACGAGTGTATTCTCTGCGCCTGCTGCTCAACATCATGCCCTTCATACTGGTGGAACTCTGAAGAGTACCTCGGCCCCGCCATCCTCCTCCAGTCCTACCGTTGGTTGGCCGACTCTCGCGACGAGCGCACAGCCGAGCGCAAGACCAACCTCGAGAACAGTATGAGCCTGTACCGATGCCACACCATCCTCAACTGCACGCGCGCCTGTCCCAAGGGTCTTAACCCTGGTAAGGCCATTGCCGAGATCAAGAAGCAGATGGCTCTGGGCTCGTAAAACAAGCTGTTGCAAGGAAGGGAAAGCATAGAAGAGGAGGATGTTGTGGCGCCGCGATTAAGTTCGCGTGTTCTGTCCAAGAGCTGGAGAGATCTTGTAAACCCTAACACGAAAGAAAAAACAAAAGAAAATATTAACGCTCTAAGGGCGGGCTCTTATGTATTAGCATGGCTGGAGTGAGGATTATCTCGGTTCTGTTTTTGTTGGTAGTAAGATAATACCAAATGACACACGTTAAGGTCTTGCATCTAAGGAATTGGCATGTTATTGAAAACAAGAAACTATGTATCACGATTCGCCGCGCAGATTTGGAATCCGATATGGCCCTTGTTGTAAGTTTGGGGAAATTTATTCCGTCTGCGCGTTTTTGCGCGCCCAACCGGGATCAAGACATCTCGTAGGATTACTTCGGACCACCCCGGATTGGTTGGGATGGGGCCTGGCGGAGACGAGCCGGATCATCGTGCTTTGATAGGCGGGGATCGTCGCCAAGCACACAGATTCTCCATTATGCACTCGCTTGTTGCCAAACTGCTGGTAACACCCTTTCACAAGCTTGTGTTAGGGCTCAAGACAGGCTCGTGGGAAGGCCGGCAACATGGCAGCTTCTATTATTGCGTGGTAAAGGTGTGAAGCGATCTTGCTTGATGTAAGGCATGGCTTCGAACAGGGTCTAACGGTCAGAGGACCCGCAAGGTCAGTTTGGGGAAGGAGAATGACAGAGCTCTAACTGCAGAGACGCGAGATTGATGGGAGGCGAGTTCCGTTTGGCAATGTCTTAGACAGACGACGCGAAGAGTATAGAACGGGGTTACTGGCTCTCCCTTGATAGTTTTCTTTTCGCGTCACCCTTTAGCACATCGGCAGCCTCTTCCTGCCAATTTTCCAGTTCATTTCAAAATCAATCTGTACCAGCTCCTACATGAACCGCTAAGATGATGATTGAGACCGCCCTCGTTGCTCTCTTTGTTGCCGCCGGCACTGCACAGAATCTGTCCGAACTCCCGGACTGCGCTGTATCCTGCTTTAAGGGGCAGGTTAAACCCTCTCCCTGCAAGACCATTGAGGAGTTTGAGTGTCTCTGCGAGTGAGTTGAAATAAAGCTCACAAGGCTTTCATGCCCCTTGAATACTAATTACGATGCTTGGATTTAGTTCCGAGGAGTACATCTCTAACGTTATCGACTGCGTCGTTGACGCTTGTGACTTCAGCGATAGGTAAGTACCATGAACTGCCGATGTTGTCGGAGCTGCACAAAGGGAAAGTGATAAAAAGCTGATGGAATATCCGAACAGTCTTTCCGCTCGCACCTGGGCTGAAGATACCTGCGAGGATCTCGGTGTCTCCATTTAAGCTGCAACAAATACGCAAAGGCGCCTGGAATGAGGGGACGACGAGGTATGATCTAAGAGCAAGGGATCGTCGGACAGGATTGTATCGCACATGGCTTTAGTAAATCTGCGGAGTCTTGTCACCTAGACTTTCATGCTTGATTGACAAGGCTACTCCCGGCTCATCTGGTGATCTAGATGCGTCAATCAAGCCACAGTGAACCGAATAAATGAATAAAATCACATGGCCTTTCAGACTGATGATTGGTCAATTGAAATTGTAAATTTTCTATCTGGTAGCAAAGCGAGAGATAGAGAGACAGCAAAGACCGCTCTCCTTTTGAAAATCAACGATAGCGGTTTATGGCCATGTGTTAAGTGGCCTGTGATTCAGTAGAAATGGTCATGATTGAGACTGAAGGTGTCGAAGTCAACGATATAGGCGAGGGAGTCGATGGCGTGGCCATCATGGCGGTCGTCTGGTTGCAAAACGGCGTGGTGAAGACAGGTCCGCCAGTGCAGACATCGCCGCAGCTGTTCGTACAAGTTAGTCGATTGAATGTCTCCCTCACTCCACATGAATATTTATTGAACTTACCCTCCGTATAACTGGCCGCAATAATCAATATAATCCACGCACAGTGTCAATGGACAATCATTTAGATCCTTGGGCGTGCCAAAGCTATAGGCGCGAGGCCCATCAATCACCCTCGCGGTCGATATCTCAGCGAATGCAAGGCCAACGAAGGCCACAACTCTAGTGTTAAAGAGCATTATGAATTGGTGTTAAAGAGAGTAGAGAAAGAGACTAAAAAGAATGAATGAAAGAGAGATTAATAAACAAAAGACAGTGCTGGCTCAGTCGAGAGCTCTGGAATGTGGCCTGTCTCCCTTCGATGGGCTGTTCACATTTATAAGTGAAGTGGCAGGTGATCGCCCAAATGGGCTTCCCTTCGCAGGATACACCGAAGAAGAAAATGACGATGATGAGCACCCACTCGAAACCGGAAAGGTTGAGGAATTACGGCAAGGAAACATACAAGCTTAAAATCGTTATAGAAAAAGTCCTAAAGGATAAAGGTTTGCTCGCTGGGAATCAACAATGTACAACCGTGGCTACCATTTTCAACAATCACAGTGGAGTATCACCGTCATGTCTGTGAGACGTGACGAAACAGCATTTATAGATTGCGAAACCCTGTTTTTTCTTATCTTCTTATAGGAGGTGGCTAAATCATCTCGCGATGTACATTGGATTTTATAGTAAGACCATGGTGGCGTTTTGATAGCTTCTTGATAGTTGTGCTACAGTCATGAGAAGGGTGGGCGGGGTGTAAATGGCATGGCACAATGGTTACCAACGGCACAGCGCGGAATATACATATTTATACCCGGCCACGATTCCGGTATTTGTGAAGAATAGCGACGGACTTGTATCCGAATGTCAAAAGTCGACAATGTGATGAGGGAAATTAAAGCCGGAAGATAGCCGTAATTCAAGTATATGTGCTCCAGGTTAAGGTTAAGTAAGGTACTCCTTTACCGGCCTTATTGATGAGGAAGGCTAGCCCGGGCCGGCAGTACGTAATTGGAAATCCAACATGGCGACAGTCCCACATCCAAATTCGAATTCAAATTATTACTAGCAAACATCATCATCCATACATCAGCCATCGCCTCCACTTCACTCCCCTTTGTCGCCCTCACAAAGCGAAACCCACGACTGCGCGATATGATATCCCGGCGGGTCCTAAGTCATCCGAGCGAACTGTAAAGCGCGTCATCGCGCACATCGTTCATATCCTTACATCATACACAGCTCTGTCGTCGCGCAAAGATGGCGCCCGTCTGCCACAGCTCTGCCAGAGCATCATGGCATCTAGTTCCGCGACAGCTTTCTACGCCTTCACAACTAAGTAGATCTTCTCCGGCATCGCGCGTGCGCTTACGGCTGCACCGACCGTACTCGACTTCGCCGGCCCCTAGTAAATTCTCCTACCACCTAGCCGCCTCCTTCATCGCTAAAGACCGCCCCTTCGACCCCAACCACCACGTATTCCACTTCAACCCTTACAATCGCCAACTCGGACCTTCCACGAAGCGATCCTCACGACCCGAGTCCGGCCACGATGCCTTCTTCATCAGCCGCGTGAATGATTCCGGCGCCGTTGCTTTCGGTGTTGCGGACGGAGTTGGCGGTTGGGTAGATTCCGGCGTTGATCCGGCCGATTTCTCTCACAGCTTCTGCGGCCACATGGCTTCTGTCGCACGCGGACACGAACCGCAAGACCGTCGACTGCGATTATCGGCTCGACAACTGATGCAGAAGGGATACGATGCAGTGTGTCGGGACCGGAGTCTACGCGCGGGTGGAAGCACAGCCTGCGTAGCGGTTGCGGATCCGGACGGGACTATAGATATTGCGAACCTCGGCGACTCGGGATTCTTGCAACTACGCCTCAATGCCGTAAACGCCTATTCCGAGCCTCAGACGCACGCTTTCAATACACCCTTCCAGCTGAGCCTCATTCCACCGAATCTGGCTGCTCGTATGGCCGCTTACGGGGGCGCGCAGCTTAGCGACCTGCCCCGCGATGCCGATATTACACAGCTGGACCTACGCCACGGCGACATCCTCGTGTTTGCTACCGATGGTGTGCTGGACAATCTCTTCAACCAAGATATCCTAAAGACGGCCAGCAGGGTCATGAAGTCGAGCGGGGCGTGGACCATCTCCGAGTCCGATGGCGTCCGCGTCTCTGACTCGCTGAAGTCTTTTACTGAACCAGCTCCAGGCCCGGCAGGCAAGCAAGTGACTTTGCAGAGTATGCTTGCAACGCAGCTGGCGGGTGTTGCGAACAAGGCGAGCGTCAACACTCGCGTTGACGGCCCGTTCGCTAAGGAGGTGCAAAGATACTTCCCGCAGGAGAATTGGCGGGGAGGCAAGGTTGACGATATCTGCGTCGTTGTGGCTGTTGTTACGGAAGACCCAGCGGGCAACCCCAAGAGCAAACTCTAATAGGGTTTGCATCGATTTTGTGATAATGTAATATTCACCATAGACTTAGCACATATATAGACTAGGGAAAGCGCAAGTTGCCTCTGCGGTATTATCTTTGGAGTTGGTATAGAAGAACATCATAATATCAATATTTAATTGTTCTCCTTCATAATGAACTGCTCACGAGCTAATCATATAATCTCAGAACCATGTGACAAACATTGACCGTATCGACATTGTATATCTTATTTCACCGAGCTAGTACTAGACTATATTGCACCCCTCGACCAGTTTAAAGCTGTTGCTTCTCTTTTCTTTTTTCTTCTCATAGTTCGTAGCGTAATGCCAAGCTAGAACAGTCGCCAATGTGAGTATGAGAGACACGACCACGAAGACCCAGATATATTCGGATACAATTGCGTTGCCAGTAGATGGGAAGTTAAATAACGTCGTTGAGAACACCGACTAGGGAATTTTTAATGTCAGTCTAAAGGAGAAAGTGGTAATATATGAAAAAAAAAAAAAAAAAAAAAAAAAAAAAAAAAGGGACATACCGCAACGCAGGATAAGGGTATGTATATCATAGTCAACAGCGCGATAGACCGCATCTGGACGCTCTCGCTTTTGGTCTCAAGCGCAATCATGGTGTTGGCTTGCGATATCTGCGTATTCGTTTGCGAGTCCGTTTGTGCAATCTGGTTCCATAACTATCATATTTCGTTAGTTAAGTCGGGCTTGGTTGGGAATCTGGATGTGAGCTTACAGTCTGCATAGCGAGAGATAAGCTCTCTTCAATCGTCTTGCATTCATCCATTTTGTCATCATACTCATTCATGATATCCTGCAACCGGGATTTTATCTTAGCTCCAACCTGTGCTAAGTGGTCCCTGTCTTTCTCGTTCCCTAGAGGCAAGGAGCCTGTTGGTCCTGGTGTGTTCATCCATTTGTTGAACTCCTTAACACTAGCCATCAGCTTCTTCAGCTGTCGCTTAACCGAGCCCATTTGGTCTATCAAATGGTGACTCTGAAGGCACAATGCTAGGTTGTCCTTAATTCTGGAACTCTCCATGGTAAGCTGCCTATTCCAGCGCTTTCCTTCCAGAATATCTGAACGAAGTGTGAATTTGTCCATTAATTTATCCACGGCATTTACCAGCCTTTCGCGTTCAAGCTCAGCGAACATACCAACCATGAGCAAGGGATGTTTGAGCTCATCCTCCGCCACTGATATATTTGTCTGAATTTTCTCGAGTTGATTGCTGTTACATCCATATATAACGGCAAATATGGATCTTGTCCGAGGAACGAATGTGACTGATATAGCGAGGTCTTCCAGCCATCCCTGATGACATTCGGGCGCAGTACGCTAGAAGGCGGTGATTAGCTATTCGTTGACTGGGTTCGTTTGTGCAAACTGAAGAGAAAAGGGGCGTACATATTTCTACTCCTCCCGTCTCATGATTCATATGTCGGACACTCGAGAAGTAAGCCACTTTTCTAGCTAAGACCCGGGTGATTCCTCTGTGAACATGCCATCCTCGTACAATCTTCTTCCATGTCTGTGATGTGAAAGGTATGCAATTGGGCGGAGACGAAACACCGTTGAAAACCTCAGGAGCTCGACTACATAATCTTGATTTAAAATTTAGTGCCATAAATATTTCAATAGTCTTGAAAGAAATTTCTTACAATAGATGAAGACCAGCTCGTTCGTCATCAGCTGGTGATATCCCGATTGCCTATTTCAGAAAAGTTAATAGCTAATACCAAAGGATACTAGGTAGATGTTTATGGTAGTATAAAGCTTCTCCGCTACATACGTTCGAAAACCATTCTTCCCAATCAGATTCCGTGTATAGTGTTGATTCTACTGGCTCCTAGAATCAATGTTAGCGAAGCGCTCCTATTACGAACAAAACGAACAGACCTCGTCCTTTTGAAGCTTCCGTATAGTATTTGCTTTATCCTCCCAGTACTCGAAAGTGTCCCAGTCATGGGAGAGAAAAGCAGCATCGTCCGGAATCCAATTCATCACAACTTTTGACCTTCGATTTGATATATAATTAACAACAGCAAGTAACCTTTAAGATCGTGAGTCCACCTTTGAAATGAGCAACCACCGAAAATAGGCTCGAAGTAGGTTTGCAAAGTATAAACTTCTTTGATACCTAAAGCCTATCCTACCAGAACGGCGATGATTTCTTTCAAAACTCGTAGTGCTCGAGAAATAGGGGGTTGATTTCTTGCGCCCTGCATACTCCGTACTGAGACATTAGATATTCTCAGCCCCTCTCTTGGCTTAAAGGCCGAGGAGGCGCAGCCAACCGAGAGTGCACTTCGGGGCATATATTATAGACTCGTCATTTCGTCGTACTTTGTGCGTTACAGTGGCGCATTCTGCCCCGTTAAAAGCCTGACTGATCGTCTAGAACGTGGTCTGCTACAATTCGCCTAAGCGGTTGATCCGGGCGGCCTCGTTGATTGCGCGGCCAGGTCGGAGTGCGTTGGGTTGCAGCAGCAATTTTTTTGCTTCCCAACTGAGAGACCGTGCGCCCAGGTATTCAGACCACATTCAAAGTCAACACCGAACTTCAAGATAACTTGCTATTATTGCACGATTGCGTGCACTTCATGCTATTACACCCGAGACCACTGAGCACACCCAAGAATATTGATTATCTTGTGCGAATAATTACTTAGCTGCGATGGCCCTGATCGTGGGCTTGGACCGCCTACATCTAACCCTTCGGTAGTCTTAGGTCCGGAGGAAGGTTCTTTGCCACGATCTTGCAGCAGCGAGCGACATGGCGGAGTCGATCCCACACGAGCAGGTGCTTCGGGAGAAGTACATCCATCAGCGGAAGCTGAAAAAAATTCTCGACGACAAATACGGGCCAGGTAATTATTCAGTTAGGGTACGCCAAGGAGGCGCAGTTTGAATCAAGCCCTTCATCAAGAGGCTCTAAGAACTAATCTTCAGTCAGACTAGATCGACCCGATACATTTTGTCCCTTCCTTGGCCAATAGAAGAGGTGAATGGAATCCCGAAACATCGTCCGCTACTACATTCTTACTTTCCTACAGGATGAACTGAGGAGGATAGAGAAGCAGGTCAAGTTTCATTACAAAGGGAACGATGGGCGGGGATAAAGGGAGGTAGGGCCGGGGCACTGCCACAAAAAGCTGGATGTCTGGGGATAAGGCAGATTTATCGGATTTCTAAGGAAGGCTGCTCGCTTCGTCTCAGATTACTACACAATTTGCAAGCCTAATTACATAAAACAAAGCCGAAATTATTACCCAGACCTGAGGCCACCATCGGACCTGCCGAGTCTTGAAAAGGAGAGCAGCATGATGGCATGTAGTTCAAGTCTCGCCACCAGGGCTTATCCCATCTCCTACACAAACCAATAGAGAACAATTTTGAGAGAGTGTGTGATATAGTTATCAGAAGACTTCTTGTGCAAAGAAGCATTGGCCACTCCGTCCAACCTAACCATGACCACGTCTCATTAGTTATGAGAGCATCTCCTAAACCACGAGCTTTCAGTCAGCTTTTATTGTCTAGAGAGATCCTGCGCCTTACATGTAGTTATAACGTACTTGTCTTCCAACTTCTCATATAAAAGGAAGGAGTTCGGTGACAGACCTTTCTGAACATCTCCAACTCATTGACAAGCGGATACGCCCGGATCCTCACCTTCGGGTCTGGATCAAGCATCTTTCCCTCAATAAGCTCCAACATCTGGCGCACATACCAGCTGCAGCAATAGTGGCTTTTCAACCCTTTGATCCACTCTCGCACCTTTGGTTTAATAACAGCTGATTGTTGCTGCCCTGACGCTGAAACTTTTATAGTGAAAAACTCGTCCGTGTCGAAGCCATGTTTATCCTTTCCTTCCCTCTTCTTTGCGAATTCCTCAATACCATCGTGTCCGAGTAGAAACCACGAGATATACTCCAGGTAGACGCATCCGAGGCTGTATACGTCTGAGGTCGGACCTATGAGACCTCTAGGAAGATCAAACTCAGGAGCACGGTACGTGGCTGTCTTGGCTAGGGCGCTAGGGTCTTGTTTTGAGCGAGAGAGTTTTGAATGTAGCCTCCCAAGTCCGAAATCAGCTAGTGCAAGTCCTCCTTTAAACCATAACATATTTGCAGGCTTGATATCGCCATGCCTGCCATACAAATTCGAATCGGAGACCCCCACAGGCAGGAGTGGAAGAGTTTCCAAGCGATCATTGTGAATTGTTTGCAGCGCTTTTGCCAGTCCGAGGAACTGATCAGCCATCCAGTAGGAATGCTCCATGTTGCGCACGAGCTGATTGTTCTTCTTCCAGAAATATTCCAGATCTCCGTCTGCCCAGTCAAAAAGGAGGTAAAATGTGGCGTGGCTGTTGTTTCTATTTCTTTCTTCGAAGGTAGCGAGAACTTGGATCATGTGCTTGTTGTTGTTGCCTTTTTGATCTGCAGAGAACAAAAGTGACTGGAGCTCGAGCTTGAAGAGCTCACGGTCGTGGGAAGTAAGTTTCTTCAATGCAAAGTAACCCCTAGGGTGACGCATCGGCTTGTAGACAAGTCAGCTAAAGGGTACTAGACGCATCAAAACCGTAGGAGGAAGCCTACCCTTGTTGGTTCTAAGTTACAATGGCCCTCGTATATCATGACCTTGTAAACTTCGCTGAAGCCACCATAGCCGCCATCTTGGGAGGTGTTGGCCTCAGGATTATTTGGCACCTTCTCAACAATTTTCATCGGTAGACAATTGCCACTGTCTAGGATGTAGTGAGGGTGGAGACCTTCGCTTGAGGTAATATAGGGAGCCATAAAATATCGCGTCCACTCCATGAACTGCTTTATCTTGTGGCGACGGCTCAAGTTGTTTAACTCATTATGCGCATGCCCGTTAATGTTACACTTTAGTCTGAATTTGCCGTCGACCTGTGTGCATTTCATTGGAAGGCAGCTGTCGTGTAACCCATCGCTCATATGCTTGTCAAGGTCTTTGATCTTGTTGATGCCTATCAACGCAGCGAAGACCCTCCGCGACGGAAGTCCATTGCTGCTTCCAAAAGAGATGTCCTGTGCCAGTCGTTGTTTTTCTTCTTTTGTTCTATTCTCAAAGCATTTTAGAATAGAGACAACCTGAAGAACCCTCTCTGGGCTAATAATCCTGTGGAATTTAGCGCACGGGATAAAGTATTTTGAATCGTCAAGATGATCTTCCTTCAAAGCATCATCAAGCTCTTGCGCAATCTTTTCTATCAAATTGGCATTATTCACTGAATCCACGGGCTCTTGAATCCTCCGCCGATTAGCTTTGTTGTGTTGATGGTAGAGACTCTGACCATGATCTCTGATCTTCTCTACTTTCTCTGGGTTGTCGACATCAAATTCTCTCTTCTTTGCGTCGGTGACTAGTGTCATAGTACCGGTGTAATACAGAGAATCCTATCAATTCGATATGAGTGGGGTCAGATCGGGTGTATGCTTGAGTGTGAAACCAGAATGTGGTTGTAGTACCACAGGCCAGTCGATGAAGCGGAAACAGCTCCCGGTATACGAGGAGCTATACGGCTGCACACTTCGGTCGTTAAACAAGTGTTATAGGGACAGAGAATGAGTCGACGCCTTGTCCGAGAGTCGGTAAAAGGGGGCGCACTTCAATAGTTACACAAGAGAATTGGGATGTAATACGTAGCCAGAGATGTTAGAAAAATGAATGTGAAGAGGTATATCTTGTTCTGTACTTTTGCCGGTCGACTTATCTTAATATTATTCCAATTGCTCATATTCCGAGCCTTGTCCACCCTCCCTTATCCTTTAGGCTCTTTGTTTGCCTTATTTGCCTTACTTGCCTTGCGCTGCTTTTCCAAGTGTGCCTGTACTGTTTCCCCCTCAAAAATGCGCTTGCAAACGTGAAATGATCAGAGGCTTAGCATATCTTTGGTGTGACACAGTGCAAGGCGTCCTTCGCCCTACGATTGTTTGTAGTGAACCTCTTTCCGCTATTCTGCTGAAGTGTAGATCCAGAGCGAGCCATCCAAACCACTAGAGTCAGAATGTAGCAGCAGGCTGGTTCACTGTGACGCAGTGCTATCTTGTAAAGGGGGTGTCTAAAATAGCACTAAACGTTTGGTTGCAGCATCGTATGGCGATAGTCAGACGGCTCAGGTCTTTGGCGGCAACGAATAGCTGAGTGAAACGCACTTTTGCAACTAACTAAAGTTGTGATTCAAGGGCTCTGCTAGGCAAAAAGCAGTAATTGGAAGGCATTATGGCCTTTGCTGGCTTTATCCATTGGCCACTCACCCGCTTAAGTCTGGCTTGTAAGGTATAACCCTTTTTAAAATCCTTTTTGGGAAAGTAAAGAGTTATGATCTCTTATAGTAAACTGTAATCTAGTAGAAGCTATGTATTCTGACTTAGTATTTTTGTCAAGCTCATCGGTACGCCACATCGGGGCTATTCAATATTTGGACCAACAAGCATATGTGCACATGGTGCTGGTGACCTATTGGAGGGAATTAGGGAATTATGGGGAGGCGCAGCATACGTGCATATGGTATGGTGGTAGCATCCGGCCCCCCAAAGGTTGCTTGCTTGTCGTACGCGACGGCTGACACTGAGACAGAAATTGAACCCACGGACCTTGTTCGGTCTCATTTCACGTTCAATCAGAAGGTGTCTAGACCGAGCCCGATTCCAGCCTGCGGCGCAAAATTCTCAGGCTCACTTGGTGGCTGACTGTAACATAGGGGGCAGTGCAAGACACATATATCAATCGATGCTGCATAGAGATATCTGTTCTTGAACAGACTTGATTCATCTATGTTAAAACTCATTTCAATCGCAAAGGTAGCTTCTCCTATACAGCAAATACTGATTGGTTGACTAACTTGATATCGCATAGATTTGAAGTCTGGCACTCAGCGACGGAATCTCGCCGAACTCGACGGTGTTGTCACGGTTACTGTTGTTTTCCTGCCTACTGGATAGACATTTTAGCAATACACCCGCAACTGAAAATGCCTGTGTCCCATTATGTACGAGTTCAAAAGGGAGAGAATGGGGACTTTAAGGGCACCGTCTCGGCATCAAACGTCAGCCCAGGACAACTCAAATCGTATCTCGACCAGAACTATCCGGGGCAGTACTCTGTTCAGGTAAAAGCCTTCTCTTGGCCCGGAAGAAAATCTAGGATCATAAGACCTAACAAATTACAGCTGAGGAGAGACCAGTTCCGCATTACAATAACAGGGTCGGATAACGTTCGAGTCAGTGCCTAAAACTGACGCTTGGCGACCTCGACACATTATTTTCCGTAAAACTTTTATTGGGCCTTATTGTATACTTTGAACTAGAATTACAGCTCCGGGAGAGCCACCAGACTTCGCTGCAGAGCAACAGAGAGGGACTTGGGAAGGATATCACGTTCTAGCTATATTTCTAATAATTCAGAACATTTTAGGTGATCAATTCTTATTCTACGCTTGTTGATCAAAATCACACGTAACTACCTACGCGTTATGCGAGACATTATTGCTAAGCTATTAACGGTTACGGCTTACATAGCAGCTGAGTCGGAAATGGTTAAGTATCGACAGTAGATTAATCTGTTAGGAACTGCTGCTCTTCTGACTAGGCTTCTCTTATAGGAATGGATAGGTGGTTATGCATATTTTGTAAAAACAGTTAGATTAGACTTTAAATAAGGGAAAGAGTAGGAAACAGTCGAAGCATATAGCTAAGTTATTGCTAGAGAGCAGAACTAGTGGTTGGACTATTAGATTATAGATTATATTATCTTACTTGTAGTTATAGGCCTTGAATTTCTTTTCTGTAAATACACCTTAGTAGTCTCCATGCAGTAGTCCAGACTCTGTTATTAATTGGCATTACTCACAGTGAATATAAGAGGGAAAGAGGGGGGGGGGGGTTGGTTGACAGTACAGCAGATTATAACTATCATAATCTTGCGGTGAAAAATCATGTTTTCTTGTTTGTTACCAAGCTCATTTAATTTAACGATAATAACTAGACATTACATGATATCTAGCCCGTCTTTCCTTCGCCCATTAGTGTGGGCATGGAAGCGTGGATGTGATGATAGTTTGTTTGTAAAGAAATTCATTTCTTATACAAGCACACGGAGATCTTATATTGTTATTGTTATCAAGTCGTGGCCTTCAGGATCCTTTCACTCTGTTAGTAGGTTAGAACTCTCATTTTTAGATTCCTATTCTGCTAGATACAGCTACTGTGACACATTTTGGAATCTTCAAAGGCTTAGAAAAACAACCTCTCTTAATAACTACCATAATGATCATTACTAAATGCACTATAGCAGACTACGCGCATCAAACTGGAGCTCTAGATTTCATAGACAAGGAAACGATTTATTCCCATTAGCTTACACAATCTTTGCGCTTTAAGCCACTCCTAATCAACGGGATACCGCCCGGGCTGGTGCTAGTCAATTATGGTAACTATGTGCGGAGAATCTCCGTCGCTAGCAGGGGAGATAATGACGTTACTCTTATTAAGGTCAGCGTGCGTGAATACTACTGCCCGGTCATCTGTAATGTCTTCAAGTTCTTCAAAATCGCGACATGGATTCCATTCGGGATGTAGATTCTATGTGGAGAGGACAACTGCATCCTGGAATCCTTGGTGGGGGGAAGTATTATCAAATGTCAGGTCATATTTTAGTTCATGGAAAAGCTAAAAATAGCGAGAAGAGTGAATCTGAGGTCGTATGTCTTTGCCAACCCTGCTTGAGTTGTCTGTTATCAAGAAGTCAATCCACTCGGGAACGCCTTTCAAATCACAATCGACAACAAAAAAATTTGAGCTGGCCGACAGCTTCCTTGTGATAGCGACGCCCACCTCGCCAATTGACAGTTACTAGCCCGAATATCGGCCTGTTGATGAAATCCCTGTTTTCAGAGTCCAGTTCTAGCCCTATTGTCGAAGTCCCCTTCAAAGATATTACAGTCCTTGGTGCGCAAGCGTTATACTGAGGAGATTCGCTGACTGAAATGATAGCTACAACACCTCCTATTTCATGAAAGAACCAATTATTCTCTACACGAGCCTGGAATCTTCATTTAGATTTTGTACAATAGCATTGTACAAACCCCTTCGGGTATCATCCGCCTACGAACCACCGCCAACCACGACGAGTGGAGGCGGAAGTGGAGCTAGAGCACCATCCCAATCATGGGCCGAATTTCCTTCATAGACAGCACTTGAAACTATAAGCTCTTGATTAACAAGAGGCCTCGCTCTAATGCATCTCCTGACACTTGAATGAGCTTTTTTCGAGGACACCACTGTTCTCTAATTACCCTCATATATTCCCCGCTGTTATCTGAATCACAATCGCAGGGTGTTTACCTCTTCATACTTATGGAATGAATCTGAAGCTTATGATTGTAATACGAGTAGTAGGGCATAGACCTCTCTATAGTGATGCTAACAATATTATTTTGATCCCTTATAAGTAGGAAAAAGTATTCAACAAATTACTTAATATAGTTGCCATAGATAGTAGCCATAGGGAGGATTGGCAGAAATATAGCTACTGTGGCAGAATGAGACCGGTCCTGCCACAAGTATCAGCTATTGTTGGCAGATGTTGATATCTGTTAGCTATCCTGGCACACAAAACATCTTTACTATATCAACAGAAACGATCTTGACCGTGACCCGGCAACAATTTGATTAATTGTGCGCCAAGACCATTCATGGGGCGGTCGGTTACGATGAACTGTAGTTAGTTGGCTATCAGGCGCGCGCACACACACACACACACACACACACACACACACACACACACACACACACACACACACACCACGGCCATGATTTCCATATTCCATGGTGATGAAAGAATACTCTCATACTCATTGGAGTCGTGGTTGAACTTGAGATACCACCCTTCGAAGAATCAAAACTGCTTTTGCTTACCAAGTCTGCCCTCGATCGAAGCCATAATGCCCTCCCGCAGCACCCAGGCCCAGCAGAGTCCAGCACCAGGGCCTAGAACTACACCGGCTGCAAGACTTAGAAGCGCAAGCCGCCACCCAGCCTCTGCGAATATCCAGTAGACCACGCTCAGCCCAATGGCAGTGAAGTCGGCGATAATGAAACCTAGGGCAGCCCTAGTGGTGTGTGATCTGTCATCGGGGACAAAAGCAATGTTGTAGAGAAGCAACCAATGTGCGACCACGGACCACAGTATAGGGACTAGATATAGCCAGAGGACCGCCGCACGGCTGGATTCTGGGTGCAAACCGCTACCTGCAGCGGCGCCAGGTGGGTTGGCGACTCTGAGCAGCCTCCGCACAGCAATGCGGACTATAGAGCTGTAGGCGGGGAAGAACAGCCACGCCAGGATAGAGACGGTACCCGGGGCGAGGACAAAGAGCATGCACGGGATAAAGTATCCCAAGATCATCCCGACCAAGATGGCAGGCGGCTCGGCAGGGTCCAGATGGCGGTCCATGTGCCCATGCTGCTGTTGCTGTTCCTGGCCCTGTGGTCCAAGTAGTGCTTGCTGCTCCTCCGACGATTGTCGCTTGGTCACAGACACCGAGTTGCCCCTTTCAAAGGGCAATCGCTGGCGCTTCCTCTCGTGAGATAGAAATGAGGGAATGATGGCGAGTTGCCAGACAACAGCGCCGCCCGCAAGGTTGAAGAGCAGCCAGGACGGAGTCGGATTGCGGATGAGCCAGGATGACTGATTACATGCCCGAGCAGATTCGAGCGTAGTCACCGTCAGGAGGGCGCCGACATATGAGAGGATCTCGCCCATGATGATGGCAGAGCGGTGGGAGTCGAGCGCGGCGCGAAAGAAGGAGACGAGGCAGCAAACTGGTGGGCCGAAGACGGGGATAGTGGCGAGGAAGGGCGTCCTCGTCTCACCATTGCTACCATGGCCCTCCCCGTCATCGACTGGGAAACATTTGGTGAAGACGGCGCTGACACTGGGGTCGGAGTTGACAAAGAGGATCCAGGCAGTACCAAGCCCCAGTAGTACAAGAGGCAGCACGAGACTGGGGAGACTGTGCTTGTCGACAGCACGACGCTCTCCACCTTTGGCGATAAAATTGCGAACAGGCATAGCGGTCATCTGTGTAGAATTTTGTCAAGTGTCCATGTCAGTGATTGTCATTGTTCTTAAAGGCAGAAGTAGGCACACAAAGCCCCACGTAGACAGGGCCTTCTATAGAATGGCTAAAGATCACCATGATGTCTGCTATAGTGCTCATTTACAAAGGGGTTCTTGTATTTACTGAGTAACCCTAACCCTACTATTGAATTTACAGGGCTAGGGTCTAGAACAGCCGTATATTGACAAAGATCGACACCGTCTTCAAGGAATGATAGAAGGACTTTGTATGCCTACTTCTACCTTTGACCATATAGAGGGATAGTAGCAACTTTTAGCATATGGCTGTGGTGGGCTAAAGGATGACAGGTAAATAGCAACCATTGTGTGCGTGCCTCATGCAACGCCCTTTCCGGTAGCCTACCCGGCGCACCACTACGATCCAAGACAGCATGCTGCGGAATTGCCTTTTTATGAACGCCATTCGGTATAACTCGTAGGACTGGGGGTGTAGATCCTCCGAGTCGGAATCGGCCTGTATATTGTGTTGTGTTGCTAAGATACTCAAGTCTACGTTCAGAACTTATAGTTATGTCTCCACGTACCGCCTAAGCGACTGCTTCCCATTCGCCACGAGTTTGTGCTCCACCAATCTCGGGCTGCTGCATGTTATCCCCAATGGGATTGAAGGCGACCTACTTGTACTTCACCTCGACAACGAGAGGTGTAGCTTCATGGTCAGCGCCGGCTGCCTCACGCTATTTCTTTCTGTGGTGCCGGGTTCGGCTGCTTGACTAGGTATCATGGTCTCATGGAGACCGTCATACCCGTCATCAATTTTCCAGTAACCGGGTGTATTCAATTGTACTAAGAACCCGCCACTCGCACTTCCGATGTGGCTGCCTCCCTTTACTTTCTGCACTTACAGTCTTTATTGCTCGGTCTGATGGCCCCGTCAGCTTAGCTACAACATGCCAGGCTTTCGCGTTACCAATTTCAACATCATTTTGAGTTTGGCCGGAGGCTGGATCACTTTATTTGGATTGGTTTCATTCCTTTGTAAGGAGAAATTATACCTATCAGAAGCTCGTAAGCAGCCCCGTCCCGAAGCCTGATAAACAATGGCTATAGTCAAGGTATTGCGGTGCTAATTGACCTTTTCGATGCCAGTTATATCCCTCTTAGCCGGCGTTGCGTTCTCTCCAGCAGGAATCAACCTCATACGTCCAGAGGAATACGCAGATGACGAATCAGGCGTTGGGCCTGTCACTTTGTCCTTCACTCGGCTCGTTCTTGGTGTTCAGCTCGTCATTGCCGGGGTACAGCTTCCGAGAAAGTACATCTTGCAAGAATGGAGGCCACTAGGGATCCTCGTAATCCTGGACATGGCCCTAATGTGGCTAACTACAAGTACCGTGCTGTGGCTGCTCGTTTCCGATTTTCCATATCTTCACGCCTTGGCTGTTGGATCCTGTGTCACACCGACAGACCCCATTCTTTCGAACGTTATCGTCCATGGCCGATTTGCAGATCAAAACATACCCAAGGATTTGCAAAACGTGATCGTGGCCGAATCAGGGGTTAACGACGGGTTTGGATATCCGTTCCTCTTCATCGCCCTCTACCTCATCGAATACACCGGCTCGAATAGAGTATCGGAGGATGGAGGCTTGCTAAAAGCATTGGGCCTGTGGCTTTTAGACACGTGGTTCTATGTGATTCTGCTCAGCGTCTTGTACGGGATTGCTGCCGGCTGGACTGCGCGAAACTTGCTACATTGGGCATCGAAACGCGGCTTCATCAACAGGGAAAGCTTCACCGTTTACGCTGTTACGCTGTCCCTTCTTATCCTGGGGACTTGCGGTATGGCTGGGAGCGATGACATCTTGGCTTGCTTCATCGCAGGCAATGTCCTTACGTGGGACGATTACTTCCGTGTTGAAACTATCGAGGATAGCTTTCAGCCCACAATTGATATGCTTCTGAACGTTTCTATATTCATGTGGTTTGGCGCTGTCTGCCCGTGGCATGATTTTGCGCATAGCGAGCTTATCAGCATCTACGAGCTGATCGCTATCGGAGTTTTAATATTACTTCTGCGGAGGTTACCCTGGGTCATAGCCACGAGCATCTTTATCCCTCAAATCTCCAGCTTCAAAGAGAGCCTCTTTGTAGGGTTTTTTGGGCCGATTGGGGTGTCAGCTATCTTCTACTTATATGTACTTGTGGAGTATGTTGACAAGTGGCTTACAGATGATGGGAAGGCGCGCGAGGACATTTCTCACCTGAAGGAACTTGCACTTATCGTTGTGTGGTTTCTTACTATTTGCAGTATTGTATGCAGTTCCCAGCCTATCAGAAACCTACCGTTGCTAACTATTGTTTAGGTTGTTCATGGCTTAGCAATCCCGGTTGGAAAATTTGTTTACAACTTACTCGTGCCCCCACGATCCGTCAGCCAAGATGATACTGTCGATCACATCGAATCCAGCGACCATCATTGTCCAGTCAGTCATCCTCGAGCAGCAACAAAAGAAGATTCCGGAGCGCTCTCACAGCTCTTGACAAACGCTTGGAACTGGGCCACAAAAAGATACTCAGAGCCTAGGCATAGGACTTCTTACCACCGGATTCCCTCACTTGAATACTCCATCGAAGTCGAGCATGATGACCACAACTCTGCATAATTATTCTTCGATGCCACGTGCAACTTTGAATTATTGGAGAACGTGGATAGAATTTGTATTGGCAAACTTGTCCTACTGCCACATGATCCCTTTTGATACACCAAACGTAGTAGCGACGCTATACCTCAAGAGCTGACCCAAGGACGTCTGTATTCTGGGGTACTATACCACCGCTAAGGGATTGTGAACGAGTTTGTAGGGAGTATTATTATAAACTAGGCCTCGTTCAACCTTGGACAGTCTCGCAGCCAGCTAGTTTGCTTATTGTAAGATTTGGGGAGTTCTCTCACCCAGCTGGAATAGAGACGCGGTGAATAGACAGATTTATTAGGAGATGGAGGGTTAAATTCTTAGGCTTTGTGTTCTTGCTAAGGAGCTGCAATAAGCCGCTCTAAAGCCCTCCTGATCCTCTCGGGATCCATAAAAGCCGTAGGATTAAAAGTTAAAAAAGGAACCGTACTTAGTCACCGTTTGCCATCTCAATATAGGCATCTAATCATTTTGAGCCGCAGCTAGCTCCTGGTTGGCGCTGTATCAACCACCATCCAGCGTGGTCCAGACTCCACACCTCACATCCAACGGAGGCCACCAACTCGTGTTCCCTCCTCCCCTCCCGTTTTTTCGCTCTTACTGGAGGCCGCTTGCGGAGTCCCTATCTTTCAATCAGATGCGAGAAGTGATCCATAGCATGGATTTTGCTCCCTGAGAAATAGTCTCGCCATTGCTATATATATTAGTGGCTTACTCGTCACGTCTCTTTGCCGTCCTAGCTGAACTCGACTCAACCCTGCTGACACCCTATGCCTGTGCGTGACATGGAAGATTTCGACGTTGAATATGAGCAGGTCAATGAGTCGGCAACATGTCTCAGCTCTCCTGCTTTAATATTCCAGGCATCAGTTTTTAGCAAGCTGCACAGGTAAATTGCCAACTTACCTGTTTTGACTGATTTCCGACCAGATGCTGATGTGCATGCAATCTAGGATCAGGAAACTCATCCAAGCTAAAATTGGTACAAAGACCTCTCAATCCGATTTTGTTAGTCGAATGCTAATACACGAGATACAGATGACCCATTGACCTACGAAGAGTTAACAAAACCAAGATTCATCAGCAACGTGGTCCAACCCCTTACAGAAACCCTCTACGACTCTGAGGATACATCGATTGGTACACTAGTCCTTTATGCTGTAGCCGGAGCTCTGCTGATGGAGTTTCAACAGTCTACTGCCTCTTAGCCAATCGCGTGCAATTTCTGCGGGAGCAAGCCACGGTTCAGCATCAGAGTGTCAGCGCTGCGAGGGCGACGCTTTGCGAGGTTGTTGCCACACGGATCCTTAGAAAGTTTCACGAACAAAATCCGGGGGAGGAGGGGTTGCTTCTTCTATCCTCTCTTCTTGTGGAAGGATTCGACCCATTTCACGGAGCTCCTCACGATGTCGTTCACTCGTCTCGGTCGTTTCACTGGCCCGTGCAAGACCGTGGTGGGTATGAGAGACGGATCCCAGCGCTGGAGCTAGCGATTCTATCCGAAAGCAAGAACTTTACCAGCTCCGTGGCTTGTCAGAGAGTCATCAGAGCCATACACGAGGGAAGAATTATCTACACCTCTCTTTCGTTTGTTGACATCCTGCCCGACCACTACAAGCACCGGCCGATCGCTCTCTATAACCATCGGACGGCGCCAATTCTCAACCACTATAGGCTAATCGTGCCGCGCTCCAGAAACGTTATCGAATTGTTGCAATTTTTGACGCTCGTTGCGCTCTACGTCGCGGCCATGATGAATCGACACGGCAGGAACTTCGTTTCCTATGAAACGTGCTTCTTTGTGTATAGCATCGGCTGGATGGTGAACGAGTTTGCCGCTATTATCGAGCATGGATGGAAGGTGCACTCCCAAAGCCTCTGGGCCTTCTTAGACCTTAGCTTCTCTCTTCTTTTCTCTCTCTATGCACTAGTTCGAACATATGAGGTCGCTGTGGGCGAGACTTATATCGGCTTTGCTTTGTTATGCCCCGCTGCACCCATCCTACTCACTCGAATTGCCTTTAGCCTGATGCCCGAGAACATCGTCTTCATCTCCCTACATGCCATGATGAAGGACTTCCTGGTGCTCTCGTTTCTGGCAAGCTGGTGCGTTGCTGGCTTCTTTCTTGCCCTCCAGTGGCTCGTCAACAAGGACCCAGCAGCCGGCGCCGCTGAAGCCGTTCTTCCACAGTGGTACACAACAATCAAATACTTGATCTGGATATGGTTCGGCTTAGACGGAACGGGGATCGAGGAGTCAGTCAATTTCCACATAGTCCTCGGCCCTGTCCTCATGATTGCCTTCAGCTTTCTAGGCAACACCTTATTCTTGACGATTCTCGTTGCCCTACTCACGAACACCTTCTCTCGCATTGTTGCAGCGGAAGCGGAAGAGATCCATTTCCGACGCGCCGTCTTAGCATTTGAAGGGGTCAAGAGTGACGCTATTTTTGCCTACCCACCGCCGTTTAACATTCTCGCATTGGTTGCCCTCCTTCCGCTCAAAATGATCCTATCGCCAAGAAGGTTCCATTCTGTTCACGTTGCCCTCGTGCGTCTTGTGAACCTGCCCACCCTTCTCTGCATCACCCTTTTCGAGCGCTGGGTGTTTCGGCCTAGAGTGCTAGAATCAAAATCTAGTTCTTCCATATGGAATTGGCAATTCACCGGATGGTCGCCTCACGGGGATATACAAGCAGTCTTCGAAGTTGATGACACTGAAGATGAAGGTCCTTTAGCTTAAGAGAGAAATTTCGGTATGAATAGCGAAGACGAGCGTGGTAAAATCATTGCGTATGTGTACGGGCACGCACCTGATTTAGATTCTAAGTAGGAGTCTATTTATAAGCGAATTATGTGTGGTGTGGATATATCACAGTAGATATACAAACATCAAGACTTACATGTCTAAACTAGGTCTTATTAAGTTGGGAACTCTTTATTTTTATTGTGATAAGTAGTAAATACTTGCTTTATTCTCTTCTAGGTAAGTCAATACATAAGTGTTATTTATTAATTTCTACTTAATTATAAATCTAACTTCTACTTAGCCTCCTCGCCCTCCATAGTCGCTTCTGTTCGTCTCATTCGACAGGCTGATTATCCAATTGTGAGATGGGCAGCTAGCAGGTGATATAGCCGCGCTTCAAGGTTACCTAGCATTCTGTTCTCTCAATATCGGGCCAAAATGAAATGCTCTCTTTGGTGGTCGAGATTTCGGTTTCGCGAGGTTCAGTAAAATTATGTACGCAGACAGTAGTACTTACAACTCACAAGGTGCTCCATTCAATCCAGAAACCGTACAAAGGACAAGACCATGCGAAGCCCTTAAGCTAACCTGTTCACGACTCCTTCCTGATGTTACCTTTGGCTTAGGATAAAGAATTCATAACAGAGACTTCGCGTCTTAGATGTATTGGATTTCAATAGGGAATTAGTCGACCACCTACTATACGCATTGCCTTCGGTTCATCACGTTAGGGTTGGGAGAGATCCATCGGCCCCAGTGGATGATGATGTCATGCTAGTGCAGAGCAGCACCACATTTGAGTGTAACCGATTTGACCCAGCAATCGACTCTCGAAAATCTATCGAGTTTCCCAAAAGCAAAAAAAGGATGATAGAGGAGAGTAGCTTGTTTATTGAGCTGCAATGACGGAGATTTATGCTGTGAGTCTCGTCGCTGTAATATCTAGGCGAAAGCAGAGGTTCTCAGGCTGACGCTTCTTTACAGGCGGGTGCCGTAGCGGCATTCACGATCGACTTATGTGTCTATCCTCTCGACACACTGAAGACGAGATATCAAAGTCAGGACTACATAAAGGCCGATGCAAAAAGCCCGTTGAACAAGCCTCTTGCCTTTCGAGGGCTGTACCAGGGTGTTGGCAGCGTCATCCTTGCTACCGTTCCTGCAGGTAAGTTGTCTCCTCGGGCGCCTTTTCAAAGCCCTCTGTTGCTCTGAAATATGAGATTTCGAAGCTAATCGACAAACTACAGCGGGTCTTTTCTTTTCTACATATGAGACTACCAAGGATGTCTTCTCCAGGACACTCCCCATTCCAGAGCCGCTGGTGCACTCTTCCGCCTCCGCGATCGCTGAGATGGCCTCATGTCTGGTCATCGCGCCCGCGGAGGTCGTCAAGCAAAACGCTCAGATGCTACGCGATCAAGCCGGCAGTGGCAAGCACATTCCCGGATCTACGTCCATGATGGCATTCCGGCAGCTCGGCGGGCCGGGCGCGTGGCAGAAGTTGTTCACCGGATACACGGCGCTCGTGGCACGCAACCTGCCATTCACAGCATTACAGTTCCCAATGTTCGAGCACTTCCGCGCCAGACTGTGGGAACGGCGTCGGGGCGGCGAGCCGAGCGTGCGGGAGAAGGAGTTGCTGGAGACGGGGATGATCAGCGCGGGGAGCGCGGGAAGCGCAGGGGCGATGGCCGCATTTATTACAACACCTAGCGACGTGGTCAAAACGAGGATGATGCTGTTCGCCGATGAGAAGAAGAAGAAGGCGGAGAGAGAAACAGCACAAGCTTCACAAAGCGAGCCGAAGCCGACTAAGGAACACAGGGCTGGAGCGTGGGAGATTTCAAAGTCTGTGTATCGCGAGCGAGGCCTCCGGGGTTTCTTCCGTGGCGGTCTGTTTCGGTCGGCTTGGACGGCATTGGGAAGCGGGCTTTATCTTGGGACATATGATGTTGCGAAAGTGTGGTTGAAGAGGCAGAAACCTGATCTGGATGACTCGGTAGGGCTGTAACAAGATGTGTAGAATCTGTAAAATCTCCTAATACTATTCAAAAAAAAACTCGGGCCGCATCGTGGCATTTGTGTGTGCGGAAGATGTGGTTACATCTCATTGAGACATTATGCATAAGCTGCGGAAACCAAGCCTCTGAATGCGAAGAGGATCATCAATATCGCCTCGCACTTTTATCCTTTACTTTGCTGGCGGGGCATGTCTGTTCTTCGGAGTGCGGCCGATAGTAAGAGACATGAATAAATGATATCGCCCCGAAACCGATTGGAGGTCAAGCACGACTAAGTGGTTGATCCTTAGTCAAGAAAAACTACGGCACGGCTTGGATATGCGACTAAAGAGATTTAGAGGCCGTCAATCTCGGCCGAATAATATTAAATCTTTTCTTTGTTACTTCGCGTATTGCTTCTAGGAAAAGATGATCAGGGTCCAGTGCAAGGTTATGTGCCCAGTGACAACCACCCGCATGCAAGCCTGCAAGCCCACCATAAAAGCATGCAAGGAACCCACCATTAGACCGACGTTGCCAAGCCGCCAGACTTCCCCGGCGCCGAAGAAATCAGGGAGGGTGGACATCCCACATGGGAATGGGGTCAAAGTAGAGACTATGAAAGGATAGGAAGATTGGTCCCGTGATTCAACATTGGATGACGACAATGGGAGAATTACGCAATGTTCGGTCGTCGTCTGGAATAAGCGAGATGTCGGTGTCGATTCCCTTGGAAGCTTCGAGCCACGGTCAAGAATGCGACTTAGTCAAGCCTTTGAGCACGCCATTCTGGTGGGACCTGGCGGGCTTGCGCCAGCCGATGCCGGCGAAGGCGACATTCTGTCTATGAATCTTGACTCGCTCACCCGCGGAAGAATGAGACGCGGCGTAGATCGTTATTGAATAAATCCATGCGCTTCTACACCGCCTCGCCTTTGTGAGAGAACTAGGGAGGGAGGAGAGACGGCTAGGAATGGCAAAGATGATAGTCCATGCAGCATTATGTTGGTGGTTGACGGCTCAGAATCCTTTAACAAGGCGTCCATAGAGAGATCAACCATTAGACACATTAACAAAACCCTGGCGCCCTAACAGATAGCCCCTCCACATCAAGCCGTCGGTCAATGTCTCCGTCTCCATGTCCTGCCCCTCTTACACCCTCCATCTTCCCAGCACTCACTCCCACGTCCGCGGATCGCCTCCTATGCTTGTACCCTTTTCGGCTCTACACCATCCCCGATTGGCTGCTCGTTGCGTGCTTTTCCCCTGGTGTAAGTTGTCCTTTTTAACTTCCTGCCTTTCACATTCCCAACCACGACTTACCTAAGCTATAACATGAGGATTCGCACGCCCCCCTTGTGGGTCAATCCGGAGAGGCTGCCGCTACGACATCAAGCGCTAGCCACTCGGCTGTCGTTGTCCATCATTGCGCCAGGAGGAACTAGCATGAACAACGACTCGTAATTTCACCGCAGAGAATTTTCTCTTGTCCACATGAATCAAAAGGACCTTCTCGAAAGCGGTCAAGTGCTAGAAAGCGTAGGTATGGAGGCGTAGACGGGACGTGCCTCCCGGGGATCTTCTTAAGAACCTGGCCGTCCTCCTCCTGTTGCTCTGCTTCCCCCGTGTGCCTCTATGATTAGTGTTAGAAACACGCTCACTTACACCTTCTTCCCTGTTATTGCGTGATCGTGACTAGGCGTCGTGACATGGCTTTATAGTTGGCCCAGCGCCTCATGTCTGTTGCTTCTCAATTGAATCTCTTCTTACTTCCATTAAACACCAGCCTACTGTCAGCCTACTGTCTTTTGCGACCTGTTGATACCCATTGTCCTTGATTGAGAACACCCATTCCGCATCAAAACCATAGAATCCTGAAGACCGGAGAGAACGCCAACAGACAGCCGCTTTCAGCTTTCCATTTCGCCTAGGCTTGGGACTACCACCTCATAAAACCTGCTTGACCATCATGTCAATTCAAGTAGTCGAGGCCTCCGCCGCCGGAGGCCTACCATACGTTAACGACAAAGACGCTGTGGATGTTCAAGTCGCACCCGCTAGTCCGTCTGAAACGGGGCGTCTGCTTGTCCAGTCACCTTACACCGAGCCGGATCACCTGCTCGATCTCGACACACTGAACAATGAAAACGGCCTGTTGGCCCAAGCACTGTCCCTGCTGAGAGAAACGAGGGAGGACTACGCCACAGCTCCATATACCGACTCTTTCAACTGGCCTGAAGTGATGGACGAACTGAAGCGCTTGGTTGTTGAGACAGGCGTGCGTTTTAAGGAAACGTCGTTTTACGTGGTTGCTTTCCGATCTCAAATCAAGCCGAGCACCGACACTTCTCATCTTGGTGCCCTGGACAAAGCGGCACATGCCGAAGCCGTTGCCAGCGGTGGCTTCCTCAAGTGAGTATCTCGCTCAAAATCTTTCAAGATTGAGTAGGACGCAATTCTGACTGAGAATAGATACTGGTTTGGAAGCCCAGACTCAGAGTTGAGGAATTTGGCGACTTGTTTGTGGAGGAGCCGAGAGGACGCCATTCTGGGAGGGCGCGGGCCGGCGCACCGCAAGGCAGCGGGATCAACTCGCTCGCTGTATGCGTACTGGAAAATCGACCAGCATCGACTAACGATTGGCGATAATGCTGAGACATGGGAATTCGCCGACTGGGAATGAGGTTGATGGGTATGATGGTCACGACGCCTGTGAACGACGGTGAAAACTGCAAGTTTCAGGTCCATACCAAAGTCATCGAAGAGAAACTGCTTGGTGATAGCAGGAAGGCTTGCTGAGCGACGTAAATGTCCTCCATTTGCTTACTTAACCCTGCACGCGAACATGACAACTGGAGTTTTTTGGGATTCAAAAGCGAGCGGTTGCATCTAGAAATTAGATGAGTTTTATCAGTAAATAGAAATAGACCGCATCAATCCGCTGTCCGTTAGCCAACGTTCCATAAGCTTTAAGCTTCATCTAAGAAGGTAGTGACAAGAGTCGTTGAACGAAGGTATATTGATAATCTGGCATCCTACACCTAGTCGTGAAAACAGATTGCCAAGCATCTTTAATGATTGGAATCGAAGTACCCGCCCATTCCTAGGTAATGGAGGGAGAGAGAAAAAGAAGTCATTAAAAATTCCCACTGAGACGAGTCATGCGAGATAGCGTGAGTTGTTACGATGTCCTCGCAGCTAAGATGTTCAGACAATGGTTGAAAGGGGGCCAGTTGATGTCGGCATCAACGTTAACAGGACCAGCAGTTTGCCTTAGGTGAGAGCATCCGGGATTTTGCCGGCGGCCACCGCCCTGCCCACAACGTCCACAAATCGGGTGCAAAAAGTTCGATATTCCCACCTCACCCGCCGATTACCACTGCCAACCCCGCGTCGCAGCGCAAACTTCGAGAATTCACAAAAAACGCCATCGCTTGCGATATTGACATTCTGCGACTCCTTCAATATGGCGGAAGCTCCTCAGGAAACGCCGCTGATCCAGTCGGTGCAGGTTGATGCTCTGGTGAGTGAAGTTGCCCCACCATCCAAAGCCCCTCCCAGCATGATGAAGGGATGCAGTTACTGACGGTATATTTTTTCGACGCGTAGGTGGTTATGAAGATCGCCAAGCATTGCTCAACTGTGTTCCCGACGACGGCGACTGGATCCATTCTGGGCATGGACAACAACAACCTCTTGGAGGTCACCAACTCGTTCCCTTTCCCCTCCGCCGATAACCCGACCTCCGACTCGCACCAGAACGATGCCTCAGCTATCGCCGCCGCTGCTCCTCGCCAAAAGGCTAGCATGGTGTATCAAAATGACATGATTCGTCATCTGAAGGAGGTCAATGTGGATGCCAACAACGTGGGATGGTACACGAGTGCTACGATGGGCAACTTTATGAACATGAGCTTTATCGAGAACCAGTACCACTACCAGAAGGATAACCAGAACACCGTGGCCATTGTATACGATGCCAGCAAGAGCTCACAGGGAAATTTGACATTGAGGGCTTTCCGCTTGACTTCTACTTTCATGACTGCTTTTAAGGAGGGCAAGTTCACAACCGATATGTGAGTCTTATCCAAGGTGTCCTTACCATCATAATGATAACTAACAAAAAGAAGCCTGCAAAAGTCTAAGCTTTCCTACAAGGACGTCATCAGCGAACTCCCCGTGGTCATCTACAACTCCCACCTCCTCACGTCCTTCCTCCACCAAATCCCTGGACTGCCGACTGATGATGAGGTTGAGCAACCTACCTCTCTCGCCGACATCGACCGCGACCAGATCAAGCCTCCTCTGCACCCCTCTATCGATACCCTCGATCTCGCCATCGACCCTTTCCTGGAGAAGACCTGCGACCTACTGCTAGAGAGCATCGAGTCCCACTACACCGACCTCAACAACTTCCAATTCTACCAACGACAACTGGGTCGTGAGCAGGCCAAGATCTCTCAGTGGCAGGCGAAGCGCAAGGCTGAGAACGCTCAGCGCGCGGTCGCTAAGCAGGCACCGCTACCCGAGGACGAGTGGCAGCGTCTATTCAAGCTGCCCCAGGAGCCCAGCCGGCTGGAGGGCATGCTGAATGCGAAGCAGGTGGAGCAGTACAGCAAGCAGGTGGACGGCTTCACGGCCAACATCAGCACCAAGATGTTTGCCGTGCGGGAGAATCTGACGCCCCAATGAGCGGGGGTAGTAGTGTTATTATCATAAGATGAGAAGGGCAACCTTGTGAGCCCTTTAGAGTAAGAAGAGCAAGACGTCCATCTAGGGACAGACTGGACGATTGCATCGGTGGCGTTCCGGGCAATGGAATGGGACTGTTTATAATGAAATCACTGTTTATCGCCAGGTGGTAGACTTAGAGCGACTTGAAAAGTATGGGACTCTTTCCGTATATGAGGTATTACTACTGAGATATGATCTGTCGCTTGCCGTGATTTTGACCTGACAATTCTTTCAAATGATGCTTTATGAGCAGAGAATCTCGGCGTAACAACACTACAGCTCAAATACGACCTCTAACACATCAGAACAATTAATAGACAAAAACTTCTATTATTATTAGTAGGTAGGAGTCGAGGGCCGTGCTCGCCAGTAAGGGTCCGCTGCGGGGTGCACGTGTGGGCGATAAGATATGGCCAGCTCGGAGACTTTAGGTCGGCTTCAAACATTCTCGGAGAATGGCCAGACCAGCGTCGGTCGGAGCAACAACCTAGCATTGGGAGGGAAGAATAATGCCTCTCGGATGAAAAGTTGGCTGACTGCATCCTCCTACCTGATCCTCCTGCATACTCCGACACACACTGGATACAGGCCGTATTTGCCTGGCTGGCATCCCGAGTTTACGTTGCTAGTGCAGTTATTGTTACGGGGCATCGGGGCGCTTCAGTGAATCAGTGCCCATCAATTGCCCCTCCAGTAGCCTCCAGTAGCCTTTAGTGCCCCTCAGTTACCCTTCCAGCGTCCCTTCCAGCGTCCCTTAGAGCTCCTTCAGGCCCCACAGTGCCCCTCGCCGTTCGTCAGTGCCCCGCCCCAAACCGCCCGGTCAAAAAAAAATTTGCCCCGCCTTCGATGCCCTGCCCATCACTAACTGACTGAACTGTAAGTGTTGCTTCGGCCCCGTGCGGCATTTGCTCTGAGAAACTTCTGCTACTTCACTCCATCATATACCGCCTCTACTTCTCTTTCTTTCTCCTCTTCCTCTTCTCCTCTCATTCGCATCTCTGATCTTTGATCACCCATTACAACTTTTGAATTTTACTCTTTGTTTCCATTCCTCCGTCACATCATTCACAATGGCTGCCCCCGCCAACAAGTTCAAGGTCGCCGACCTGTCCCTCGCTGCCTTTGGCCGCAAGGAGATTGAGCTCGCCGAGAACGAGATGCCTGGTCTCATGCAGACTCGCCAGAAGTACGCCGCCGACCAGCCCCTCAAGGGCGCCCGTATCGCTGGCTGCCTTCACATGACCATCCAGACCGCCGTCCTCATCGAGACCCTCACCTCCCTCGGTGCTGAGGTTACCTGGACCAGTTGCAACATCTTCAGTACCCAGGACCACGCCGCTGCCGCCATCGCTGCCGCCGGTGTCCCCGTCTTCGCCTGGAAGGGTGAGACGGAGGAGGAGTACAACTGGTGCCTTGAGCAGCAGCTTACTGCTTTCAAGGATGACAAGAAGCTCAACCTTATCCTTGACGACGGTGGTGACCTGACCTCCCTCGTCCACACCAAGTACCCTGACATGCTCAAGGGCTGCTACGGTGTCTCTGAGGAGACCACTACCGGTGTCCACCACCTCTACCGCATGCTCAAGGACGGCAAGCTCCTTGTCCCCTCCATCAACGTCAACGACTCCGTCACCAAGTCGAAGTTCGACAACCTGTACGGCTGCCGTGAGTCTCTCATCGACGGTATCAAGCGCGCTACCGATGTCATGATTGCTGGCAAGTGCGCCGTCGTTGCTGGTTTCGGTGATGTCGGTAAGGGCTGCGCCATGGCCCTCGCTGGCATGGGTGCCCGTGTCCTCGTCACTGAGATTGACCCCATCAACGCCCTCCAGGCTTCCATGGCCGGCTTCCAGGTCATCCCCATGGAGAAGGCTGCTCCTCAGGGCCAGATCTTTGTCACCACCACTGGCTGCCGTGACATTCTGACTGGTGTCCACTTCGAGGCCATGCCCAACGACGCCATTGTCTGCAGTACGTATTCATAAAGATTAATCCCTCGTTGTTTCCGAATACAACAGCTAACAGCTCCACAGACATTGGTCACTTCGACATTGAGATTGACGTTGCCTGGCTCAAGAAGAACGCCAAGGAGGTCCAGAATATCAAGCCCCAGGTCGACCGCTTCCTCATGCCCTCTGGCCGCCACATTATCCTCCTCGCCGAGGGCCGCCTGGTCAACCTTGGCTGTGCCACCGGTCACTCCTCCTTCGTCATGTCCTGCTCCTTCACCAACCAGGTCCTGGCCCAGATCATGCTCTGGAAGGCCGGCGACGAGGCCTGGGGCAACAAGTACGTTGAGTTCAAGAAGGCCGGCAAGCTCGACGTCGGCGTCTACGTCCTGCCCAAGATCCTGGACGAGGAGGTCGCCCGTCTGCACTTGTCTCACGTCAACGCTGAGATTACCACTCTCACCAAGGTCCAGGCTGACTACCTCGGCCTGACCCCTGAGGGTCCTTACAAGAGCGACATGTACGTCACCAACTGCTCCCCCTCTCTGTCTCTCATTGATGAAATACCTGCTAACTTATCCCAGCTACCGCTACTAATTTCACATTGTAATCTTACCCAAACATACCCAAGGATCCTTCAACTGGATTCCTACGTGTAACGAACGTTATTAAACAAGGTCTTTCCTTTGTGTTCTCTCAACTAGGCGATTAAGGGGCAAAATTTGTGGTTTCAACAGCATAAAAAGTTTTGCATGGCGAAGGGTTTAAACTTGGGGAAATGCTTTACAGGGAAGAAAGAAAGGGAAGGGAGAGAACAAAAAGACATAGAAGTCTTTAGATCTTTTACACTTTCCCTCGCTGAAGGTTCTTTCTTTGAGGGTCGGGTTTGATCTTAACACAAATCCGAGGAGTTTCCCTCCGTGCAGAATTTTCTTGATTTTTCTTTTTTATACACTGAATACATTGAACGTACGTTTTGTACGAAGACGAATCAACGATTTTTCATGATTCACTCAAACCCATTTCTCCTTTGACTATATTCTTAAATGTGACTTTATTGATCTAGCCTCTATGTAGTCCGTAATGTCTATTTTGAGCTTTCCATCTGCTTGTGCTTTCTCTTACCGCCGCCACCTGTGCTGTCATTGAACCAAGTCAGCTACACTTCAAGTAAGGGGAGAATTTCACATTACTTACAGCTTCTTCTCCAGATCCATCTGTTCAGGCACGATACTCCTCAAACATCCTTCCGCTACCGCCTTCTGTACATTTCCTACCGCCCACTTCTCCATTTTCTCTTCCGTCTCAGACGTCCACGTGCCCATGTGAGGGACCAACAGTACCTTTTCGTTGTTCAAAAGGCCCTCGTGAACCTTGGGCTCGTCTTCAAAGACGTCGAGGCCTGCGTTGGCGACGGTGCCGTCGTCGAGGGCTTTGACGAGGGCGGCTTCGTCCATGACGGCGCCGCGAGCGGTGTTGATGATGATAATGCCTTGCTTCATTATGGCGAATTGGTCGTGGGAGATGGTGTGGCGCGTAGATGGCTAAGCTGGTCAGTTCCTGTTCCACTAATAGACCTTCTCCCTCACTGGGTACCGTCAAGCGGTAAAGTTTGTGACTTACGTTCAGCGGGAGATTCAGACTCAACACATCACTCTCCTTGAGCAGCGTCTCAAAGTCCACATACTCCGCGCCCTCCTCATGCTCCGGGTCCAGCTTCTTCCGATTATGATATCGAATCTTCATTCCAAACGCCCTCGCCTTATCCGCCATGTTCCTCCCGATACCACCCATCCCCAGGATCCCTAGCACTTTGTTCCTCGGGTCATGACCCATGGCCGGCGCAGGATTACCCCTCCACTCACCCCGCCTCAGCGCTGCCATACCCTGCGGGAGATTCCTCAACGCACCCAGCAAGAGGAAGATGCCAATGTCGGCGGTAGCATCATTCACAGCTGTAGGCGTGTTGGAAATGCTAATCTCTCGCTCGGTGGCTGCCTTGACATCAATCTGGTCGTACCCAGCGCCTTTGTGGCAGATGAACTTGCACGTAGAGGGCAAGGCATCGAGGAGCTCTGCGTCGATACGGCCTGTGATGGAGGCAGAGGGAAAGGTGCGGTAGATGGCGACAACACCGTCGAGTGCGCCGGATTGGCATTCTTGGATGAAGGCATCGCGGTTGGTGGATTGAGGTTTAATGATGGTAGCGATATCGGAGAGGGAGGACCATTGGTCGTGGACACTGGTGATGGCATTAAAGTTAGCAATTGATTGAAGAGAAGTCTTTCCAGGGGGTTAGAGATGTTACTGACTATTCAATGTCGTCCAATTGAAGGACCTTGGGCTTCTCCTCAGATCCCATGTTGAAGAGAGTAGCAAAGAATAACGTTATTCTATAAATCGACTTAAGCGTACAACGGTCCAATCAATGTTCTCTACAATTGAGGTGGTCACAAGTTCATGTGTGAAGATGTCTTTGAGGCAATGGGTGAAAGAATGTTCAGAAAAGCCTCAAAAAGACATCAATGCCAGAACTGCCGATTTCGCTCTATTCGGCAAGTCATGCCCTGTTGACGATATTGTGTGGCAATGAGATCCGCTTCTATCCAAGGTCGTCATAGCTTTCCTAGCTTGTTAAGGTAATTATTAGGTAGGTATTTGTAGTTAAAGGGCGCGCGCGCAACTGTGGTGGTTAAAATGTGGGGGCGGGGTGCTGATAAGCTGGTGAGCTCCAACGAATGAGGCACATGGGCCGGCTTCGGATATCGATGTTGATCTCATTTATCCGCTGTAAGGAAGAGTCTAGCCTTGATTATGAAGAAAGGGGTACGGTCTTGTTAAAAGGTTTCATGGTGAGTACGGATGTAGACCCTCCGATGGCAACTATAGTTTAGAAAGATTTGAAAGAAGCTGTCGTTTTGGACAAAGTAAAGTGTTTAGATTCGGTATATGCTGAATAGTAAAATGTAGCAAGTCTATCTCCAGTAACCACCTTGGAGTGCCGTAAACTCCATCCACGCCGCTCCCTGAGCAGCCAAATCTCGCCGCCTATACGCCGTGTCTAGACCAATCGCCTTCTCTTCCCGAGCCCTATGCAATCTTGTATACAAACAGTTGATAACAGACAAACAAATCCCCTGGCCAGCTCCCGGAACCTCTACATGAGCAATCTCCAAGCACCAAGCAACACCGCCGCAAATCCCGTACAAACACCCATCAACCACTGCAACGTCTGAAACTTAACCTGCTCAAGCTTCTCCCTCAACGCCGCCACCTCCTGCTCAATCCTCGTCTCCGTCTCCTTAATCTTCAACTCCTGGCCCACAGCCTCCTCCCTTATCCTCCCCTTCTCCAGGTTGAGATCCAAACGCACACTAGCCTGCGTGCGGCCGATCTCATCGCGCAGACGGCTGTTGAGCTTGGCAATCTCGTTGGAGAGGCGCTCGTGTGTGCTGCGGGTTGTGTTGGATTCGGTGCTGTCGGCGGAGAGGAGCTCGGAGCGGAGTTTGGCAAAGTCGACTTTTTGGGTGTAGGTTGCTTTGGCGGCGTCTTCGCGGAGGACCATAGTGCGTGTTAGGTTTTGTATGCTATGGCCCGAGATTAGACAATGACAAGACGTAGAAGGTTTTAGAGGCTCGGGGTGGGAAAGTTACCTCTCCTCAATGACATCGTTGAGGACCTTCATCATGGCGACAGACTGCTCCTCCGTGAAGCCCTCATCCTGTAGGCGCTGAACAAATTTCAGAGTGTCAAAGTGATGGTCTCGCTGTCGCGGAGCGGTCGTGTGGAAGCCCGCTTGGCTAAGAATTGGGCTCAGAGTCTGCGATTGGGATGCTACCCGAGGCCTGACTAGTGGCGCACTGTGAAATGATGCTTTGGCATTCGTATGCGACAATTGACTGCCAACGTCGCGAGTAGCACTTCGGGCGGTCGCTACGAGAGGAGCGGAGGCCTTCCAGCTGAGCCTTGGGAGGAGAAACTTGGGGAGCGCCTCGGCTGCAAGGACGCCAGGTGTCGCCATTGTCGTTGCGGTCAGTACTCTGGAGGTTTTTGGATGGAAGCCGGTTTCCAAGATGTAGAGGCTGGATGGATGTTAGAGTCAGGTCTGAGGTGGTTGATGCCTGTGCGTAAATCGAGGTTGTTGATAAAGCAAGCAGCTGGACCCTCCAAGTTTCGTTATGACGGTCCAAGCCCCGAGATTTGCTCGGCTGACGGGCCAGGCAAGCGCTGATTGGTCCAGACGATATTCTTGTTCCTGGCTCCACTATCAAACTGTCTGGATCTCTTCAACGGTCTTCTCTTTATGCTTCAGACTAATATTGAAACATTTTCCAAAGGAAAATTAGGTTTCTAACTGTCCCTTGAATTCAATCAGAGCGAATCAAGATTGTTCATACTATATACATTAGGAATATATTGAACACATAGAGGCTTCTAAATAATACGGCGCAAGCTAGGAAAGCTATCCAGCACAATCCTAGCTAAGCCAAAGGACGCTATTACGTTGATCGATCCTACAACGCAGTTCATCACCACCGGGCCAACAGCCTTCCAGACGCTATTGTTGAGCAGAGCGACTGGTGTCAAGCCGTCAGGTATCAATAGCCAGTCAATAGCCTTCTCCACGACGCCACTCGCCAGCATATGTGCGAGATACGCTCCGTAAGCGTCCTTCGGTCGTATCCAGTTGCTCATCGAAGGCTTCATGTGCTCATGGTAGAATCGAGACATAATGGCAGGCCCGATAAGTACGAACGAGATTTCGGTCCAAAGCGACCAGAGCAGGGCAGGCATGTTCCATCCACCAAGGACCCCAGTGGCTGCAATGTCAGTCATGTCACCAGCGTTAGCCAGGCTGGTCACATGTGGCAGCAGTGGTAGCGGAGTGAGCACCAGTGAAATCAATATCGTCTTCAGGATGCTGTTCTGAGCTCCCGGAGATGCAGTAGATCCGGTAAGTGCTGGGAATGGTCCCGTAAACATGGGCACCACGTCCGGAGAGGCGAAGCCCATAGCGTATGAAAAGACGTATTGCGCGGCGAATCCAACCTGTAAGCCCGTAGGGCTGATTGTTCTTCCAATGGGATAAGGCTGTCGAAGTAGAAAATTCGTCACGGCAACACCAATCCAGCCGTACTTGACAGCCATCTGATGCCATCGAGGCAACGCAACGCCTTCAGTGCTTTGCTTGTCTATGTCTTCTTCCTTCGCCTTGCTGGCATGAGTATTTTGTTTAGCGAACATGGCGGCGACAATGTCAAAAACCAGCAAGTTAGCCGTATACCACACAGGGCCCTTGATGCGATCCAGATCCGTGAAATAAGCTCGCAACACTTCTCTGACTGTTGTGCCATCACCACGTCGCATCCCAAGAGCAATCGTCGCGGGCTCCAGTACCAGCGTGTAAAAGACCGAAGGCAGTCCGAGCCGCAAGAGCTTACTCTTCACAAACGACCATCGGTTTCTTGCAGGGTCCTTGTCGATCCTGGCCAGCGCTTGAGATGAGACGCGCCCTGAGATCCAGAAGAAGATGGCCATGAAAAAAGACTGGTTGACAGCGTTGAAGGTCATGAGCGGCATGCGCGCAGCTGGATGCGCCGTAGCGACCAGAGCAGATTTGAAGGGTCCATTTCCGGGGCCGCCGTAGCAGTTTGATGTGTGGTGGACAATGACAAGACCTGTGAGGCATGTCCGGAGGTTGTCGAGGTCGTACCGGCGCTGCAGCAGAGCACTCATGGTGATAGCTAGCGGCTCAAGCACGCCGTGATGATTTGGAGTAGCAAATACTGTTGTTCTGCGTTGCAAAGTAAATCATACTTCCCGGGGGTCTATTCAAGGTTGAGTATGAGACGATGTCCTCGTCCCTTTCATGGCGTTCGTTCATGGGGTTGGATTGAGCCTAAATCCTATGAGGCTGTGCTTACCCCGTTACTTAACATCGCGACAGGGTTGCGAATCGGCAACTCGTACAAGTGAGTAGTGTCGACAGCGCAGTGACAAGAGGTTGTATTATTTTATTACACATTTTCATTTCTGGCCTCTTCTACGGACCGAAATTCCATGAAGAATGAATATCTTTATTTCAGCATATCTCGAATGACACCGGTTCGATATTGTAGCTCCTGCACTCCTCAAGAGATACCAGTACTAAGTATCAATATCCGGAAAGATGCAGAAAGTAAAGAGCTCCTTGGCTAAGACAGGCAAGAGCGCAATCAAAAGCATTCTCTTATTTAGTAATCTTTGTCAACCCAGCTCGTCAGATCCCATCAACTTATTCCATGACGCATCATATACCTACAAGTACAATACCGAAAGAACCCAGGAAACTAGAATTGCCATATCTACTGCTTCTACCCATATCCCTCCCTCCTTCAATCACAAGACTACGATCCCATCAGCAAACCCCTTCAGAACATGGATGGACCAATGAACACTTTTAGAAGGCTGGTGTGGCTCCGAGATCTCGACGCCATTCCAAAATTGACCGGTTCCGAAAATTTCCTGGTATAGCATAGCCATGTCATGAACGTCGCTCAGAATTACGGCCTCAGCGGAGCCTTGACCGAACATCGTGACTGGGGCCACTTGGAGATGCAAGCCCGCGCACTCATCACCTACACATTATCTCCGAGGGTCAACAGAATTCTTTGCCAATGGGGTTACGGCTCTGAACAACCCGCAAAGGCCATGTTCGGCGTTCTAGGCGTGTTCTACAACCGGCCGAGGCCGGCCGAGACCAGACAGGTTGTGCAGAACCTTGTGACTTTGGACGCGGGCAGATTCAGTTCAGTTCGGAAGTATCACGATTATCTCCTCTTTTTGTTCTCTGGAGCGCCGTATCGTTTGTGGTTGACTTCCACGGTTGCTGGTCACCTTGCGATACGCGGCATTGCAAGGAGTCAGGGGACCGTCCGCCGATGGTGGGATTGGATGCGTGTCGAGGTTCCCGAGGGGGGACTTCAGCTTGCTGGAGTGCTCCTACATTTGGCTGATCTGGCACGAGCGGAGGAGTTATGGAACGCGAGTCGGGGGGACTGAGGGCGAGATATCGCATCGGAGCGGCTGAATTGCGCGACTAATTTGGCAGTATTCGGTGGTCGGAGGCGAAGCAGGAATGATCAAGCGACTGATATCTTCTAAAGTTGTCAATATTACCATGAAGCGATCCTCACCCCGACCATTTCTTTGTGCAAATGTACTCAAGTCAAGGAGCACGTGTCACATCGCGACGTCCGGAAACAAAGACATAGAATCGCAACGACAAGTTGCCTGGCGCATCGAGATTGGTTTAAGCAGTTTCGATTAAGCTCTGGCACCCGTTTTCCAGAAAAGACCTTCTCTCAAAACTCCTAATAAGTACACGCCCAAAGCCACGTATATATTCGGTCGACCGGCGCAAGTGCCGCTTTCCGCCGCGCCGTTAACCACGTCATCTTCGAGTCGCTCGTATCGCCCGTCCGTATGTGTCGTTCAGGCTCCGTAGTCCATATCTTCTCCACCCCGCCGCCGGTATCGTGTCCCCAACTTCTCAAGGCCCTTGACATTGATACAGTCCGCCTCGACAACGATACAACAATCCAGTCAATCTCAATAGCTCACGCAGAACCTACTAGAGCGTGGTTGAGGGGAAGGTGTCTGGAGCATGATTAGTAAGGGATAAATAGTACTAATTTGGTGGACAAACACTAGAAGCATTATTGTTAGCAATATACAGGTGAGGATGGCGACGATGGGTACGTACTCAGCTTGACAATGTAACCAGTGGCACCCATGACCATAAAGCCAATACCAACTGCAGTGATCATCTTGACGAGCTCATTGCTGTCGGCTATAAAGAGTGTCAGTTAATTCAGACGAGCGCGACCCTTCATCATTTAGTCCTTACGCTTTTGGCAACGTTTGGCGAACTTGATACCGTCCTTGGCGAATTCGACGGGAGCCTCCAAGATGTTTGAAACCTGGTCGGACATTGTGATAGATTATTCGATTCGCAAAGTAGCGGCGGCTTGATAGAAGTCGGGAAGGTGGTGTTGGTGTAGGGAAAGGAGCGGCGAAGTTGGGATGGCGATTTTGGGAATTTCCTTAGTGCAAACTGGCCGTTGGCGATGGAACAGCTGTCCTTGATTGGTGTTTTCCCCTTACCCTGTCGGATAAAGCTATGTCCGGGTCCGAGTGACAGGGGTACCTCTGAGGTCCTGGGGTTGCCATTCAGGGTCCGACCTCTTCAATTTCTAGAATGCGCCAGCCGAAGAACATCCGGCATCTTGAAGGCTTGCTTGTGTACGGAGGACATTCTCTCCAATTTCTCCACATCAGCTTGACCAGCAGAAATGTATACAAGACAATATCATATGATTTATGTATTCTCCGGCATCGAGAGTCAGAAGCTTTTCCATTCACATTAACCATTAGCATTGGTGTTATCAGGTCTATCAATAACCGCAGTTGGTCTCAAAGTCAATCTCTACAGCGTGCAAGGTCCCCATTCACGCGGCAGACGAAAGGTACCGGTATTAACTAAGAATTATATTCTACTCGCAATGAAATCAATCAAAGGTATCTCTCGTCTATAACCAAACAAAGAAAATTCCCAAGTGGTCGCGGCTTCGGCGTCATTGACAGTAGAAAAACTCCTGCCATTCCCCTTACAGCGCATCAAGCAGCGCTATCGTTCGCTCCAAATAGTCTAACGCCCCAAAATAAGATTCCTCTTCCTCTCACGCCTTAATACTAATTAGTAGCTCGCACCCACACCACACCAACGACGCTAGCCGGACCAAAAAAAGACAGGGCGCTGTAATGAATTCGAGTTTGTGAAAAAGAAGAAAACAAGAAAAGATGAGACATTCTCTCTCTCTTATCTTTACTTCTTCTCCGGGGTTTGAGTGGCACCCTCGCCGACGAGAATATCAATCTGCTTGCCGTACTTCTGCTTAGCGACCTCAACGTCGCAGTTCTTGCAAAACCAATGATTCCACTCGAGCCAGTGGGTACGGTTGGGTAGTGGCCAGCAGCAAATGTTCAGCCACAGCTTGTACTTGGTGCCAGTCTTCTCGCAGCGCGTCTCGGCCACTTGCTTGCAGTTGGGGCACTCAATCTTCTGCGGCTGAGGGCGGAGTTGGCGAAGGGGCACTGGTGCGTCGGCATCGTAGATTTGAACACCGCTGTAAAAAGAGAAATGTCAGCATCATGTTACTTTGAACGTATTGCTGTTTCTGGGCTTGGACTTACTCATTGGGCTGCTGCGGTGCGTGTTGCTGGGGCTGCTGGTTCTGGAGGTGTTGCGGCGGCGGCTGGCTGGGCTGGTTGGCTTGAGACGCTCTGTACTCGGCCTCCTGTCCTGGCATAGCTCCGTCCATTGTGAAGGTTTGTGATCTGGTTGTTTGTAATATGTGTGTGGTGGTGTCCTCGGTATCGTATTGCTAGTGGTGATTACACTGCAGCTCTCCCAGGTACTAATAGTAAGTTTGGCACAATAAATATTGAGTGTCTTTAATATCACACGAAAACAAAATCTCCAAGAGACTGGCCCCCGTGCTTTATATACATTTCATGAAGTAATCGCATACCAGCTTCAACTCAAAACTCGGAGCAAGGCGAATGGCTGAGTCCCACTAGCCGCAAGACTTGTAATTTCACCAGAGTCTACCGCATGTCCAAAGCTAACACGCTACTCGCCAACTCGTAAATGCAACGCTCTCACAGGCTGTCGAGCACGGACCTCGACCTACCATGTCTCTCCACTTCGAGGGTGCGCTGTGCCGCAATGCGCGCTATAAGGCTGTTCAGGTTCCACTGTGACAACGTCATGGGGCTTGACGGGCTTGGGATGATCTCTTATGAGCCACCAAGCTACTCTGAAACTCTGTGAACGAGCTGGGTTCTGACCAACGTCCTTGCGAGTTGTACGAACGAGGCGGCGCAAACACCCTCCATCGGGGCAAGGCGATGTCCCCACAACCGAAATTGGTCTTGGATAACACTTTGCGTCGGGATTTGTACGAAGTATTTATCAAGTTATTGATTTTGAGACGCGAGAACATGGGTCTTCAGGTAAGATCCGCTGTAGATACTATTCTCGTCCGAGGAGCCCAGATCCTCTAAGCACGGAAGCGGCACTCGTGGCCTTTCGATAAACTGCTTTAACCCCCTGGGCTGGAAGCATGTGCATACCGCCTGCACATGTACATAAGACGCCGTCGGAACTAGAGCGCAGCACGTTCCAAAAACGGCACAGTCTAATACACGCCGATACTAAAAACGTGCCACGGCCTGTGAATAGCTTCACTTACTCTTCTATGAAGCGCACAACAACACGTCTTCTTATCATTTCCCCCTTTTGGAAAATGAGAATAGGAGAAAACTATGATTCAGCCAATGTATGAATTTGTCAGCTAATAACGGCGGCCTTTGAAGCCTCCGCAAGCCCGGCACCGTTCCCCGCATGCTTTTAAAATGGGACCGATGGTATCATCCGGAGCTTGCAGCTTCGCAAAGACTTGAGACTCTCAGGCAGAACCTATCAGCCACTGGATACAATTTTCAACAATGATCAAAGTTGCCATCGTTGGTGCCACGGGGGAGACGGGAAGGTCGATTGTTGATGGCCTCCTCCACTTGGGCTCGCAATTTGTGGGTTCAACCGCCGAATCTTGAGCCGAGCTTCAATTCGAGAGAATGGGGTTAAGGCTCTTGATTCGGGAACTTAATCGAATCTTGAACATGTTTCATTAACAATTCGCTTCGCAGGATATCACAGCAATTACACGACCGTCCTCCGTTCAGCAGAAGCCTATAGTCAAAGAGCTAGAAGCGCGAGGCGTCAAGATCGTACCTGTCGATCTGCAGGGGCCGGAGGAAGACCTCGTCAAAGCACTCACGGGATTTGACGTGCTCATCTCAGCCATCTACTTCGAAGCTCTGCAAGATGAGATTCCTCTTGCCAACGCGGCCAAAGCCGCTGGGATCAAGCGCTTCGTCCCTTGCAACTTTGCTACGCCAGCACCTCGGGGGGTGATGCTCCTGCATGATACTGTAAGCTCTCCATGAAAGTCCTATATCAAATTCACAGAATCCATTGACTTGGATTCCTTGCACTGCTTGATTAACTTACATACGATTGGCATACAGAAAGAGGAAATTCTCGACCATGTTCAACGGATCCGTCTGCCCTATACAGTCATTGACGTCGGCTGGTGGTACCAACTTTCCCCGCCCAAGATTGCCAGCCCCGAGTTGGACTACGCTCTCATCTTCCCTCTCAATCACGTTTACGGCGGCGGTGACATTCCCACGGCACTGACCGACGTTCGCGACATTGGCACGTATGTTGCCAAGATCATCACCGATCCTCGCACGCTCAACAAGAAGGTCTTTGCGTACACCGAGATCTGGACGCAGAATCAAATCTTCGAACTAGTAGAGAAGCTAAGCGGCAAGAAGCCGGAAAAGTATGATGTACGTATGATTTTATTTGCACCCCCCTTTTTTCCTTCCAATCATCGTGTAAAATGAGCCCACGGCTAACGTATCCGGGGTTGCGTGTGATTGGTGTAGGTTTCAGCAGATAAGCTTGAAGGTGATATCAAGCACACAGTCGGGAGACCGGACATTCCCAAGATTAACCAATTCCGCGCGGGATTGGAATATATGAAATCCTGGGCCGTACGCGGAGACAATACCCCTGAGAACGCTCAGTATCTAGGCTACCTGCTCGCTGATGATTTGTACCCCGGTCTGAAAGGTCGCAGTTTTGAGTCTTACATCCAAGAGATCCTCGACGGAAAAGCAGAGAAGGTTCATAAGGATATGCTGCAAAAGTAACTAGATGCCTATTTTGTTCCTGCGTCAGAAGGAGGGGGGCCTCGTTAATGAAAGCTAGGCTCGCCCAAGTTGAGCAAAAGTCAGAGGATCTTCTCGAAAGTTCGGTAGTGAGCTTGAAAGCAATCAGAACTCTTATCTCCAGCCCAGTAATACACTTGCACGAGATGAGCGATCAATTTCACGTCTTGATTTATTACTTCCTATTTATTGATATCCAAATTACCAAACGGTATTCAAAATGACCGTTCCCTCCCATAAAGCGCCATAAATCACCATCCGCCCGACTTAGAACACTGCTAAGAAAATCGGCCCTTTGTCCTCTGACCTAGGCACGGTAACGGGTCCACAGGCTGTCCATGCGCTGTTGCTGTCCAGCCGTAAACTCCTCGTAGCAAGCACTGAATTTTGAGAAAAACAATGGTTAGCAAATCTTCCGAGAAAGTAAAATCTCCAGGATCGCAACTCACTCATCGGAGTAGTCCATGTAGTTGGTGATGGGATCCAGTCCAGGGTCGTTAGGGCAAGAGTCACGGCCAACAGGGCATCCAGATGAAGCACTGGCCTGAGCAGGTGTGTCGGCAACCTCATCACCAGCAGAGCAGCCACCCTCGAAGGTATGGATAAGACCAAACCAGTGACCAGCCTCGTGAGTGGCCGTCTTTCCGAGATTGTAACGCGTAGCCGAACCACCGGGGACGGTGGTGGCTAGGACGGAGCAGCCATCGCGGTAGAAGGCATTAGAGCCGGTGGAGGCGGTGGTAGGGTAGTAACAGTACCCCAAGTTGCCACCGAGAGCCTCCAGGAAGTAGATGTTGAGGGCAGCGTAGGAGCCCTTGCGGAGAGCCTTCTTCATGGCAAGCTCAGCGCCGTCACGGGCCCAGGTAGGGTTTACGGTCTTGGTCTTGCCGGCGTAGCGCATGGTATAACCATAAGGAGCAAAGTCGTTCTTCAAAACATCGAACTGCCTCTGGAGGGTAGAGTCCTATGAACATATTACAGTCAGATATCATTCGTTACTTCTCTCGCAGTGAGGTTGAGAAAAAACAAGCAGAGAAAGTACAGTAAACTTACAGATAGAAGGTTGCCCTGAGTGGCAGAGACGGAGTGGAGGTAGACATCGACGGTGGCAGCCAACTGGGTGGTGAACTGGTTGGTGAACTGGTTAGTTCTGTTCGAGGCCGCCTCTTCGATGGCAGCTTCTGAATGGGCTTGAAGCAACGCCTCACTGGGGTCAGGAGTGCCACAGCTGCGTCCAGGCACGTCCCGGTGAAGGACATTGCTGGCAAGGGCAGCGCTTGCAAAGAGGAAGAAAGATTTGAAGAACATCTTGAGCTTGTTTCAGAGCAGCGACTATGGTAGATAGAAGTTCAAATGGGTCAAGATTTGAAGAAACTGAGTTATTGAAACTATTAGTTTAGCAAACAAGAGAGCTGTCCGGCACTCTTATACATATCGAGTAGACGCATCTTTAGAGGTCATGAGGAAACACCCACCCTCCTCAACGATCATCCTATTCAGTATCCCCCAATCAGATGGCAAAAGGAGTTACAGCTTCTCGAATGTGTAGATTGAACCAGACTCTTGTCTAGCATCGCCTACCCACAGATCTGGATCTGTATGATAAGTGTAGGAGCATATGGTCGAATCGGCATCAGCCGCCGGTACAACGGCTTTGCAGATGACCTGCCTCTCCCACCACGCAAAGCACAATATAGGGAACACTTTCCCACAGCTGCAAGTCACCTGGAGACCCTGCTTCTATCATCCAAAGTAAGTGGCTGGCCTTAGCATTTGTTGCGTCTCGGTTCCTCTTCCTGTTTCCGCCTAGACATCTGCAGTCCGGAACTCATATCAAGACAAGTTCCCCGGATCCGTAACGGTCGACGCCCCGGCCTCGCGGTCAGACATCTCGATGGCCGCCATGTGTGCGAATATTCCTTGGTGGCGACCGGAGTTCAGAGCATTCCAGTCATCGGTACGGCTAGGTGGTCTCGCATGACTCCGGAGGATTTATTGTCTATCTTTCGCCATGTTCCAGATCGTTGACGATTAGAATATTGAGTGATGAGCACACCAGCTTCCCTTTCAAGAAAATATCCGATGAGCACTGGCCGACAATATTGGCTGCGGGATTAACGAAGATATTGCCCAACTAGGCAAGTTGAAAACCCCAGGAGGGAGTCTTCTTCCTGAGACAGGAGCCTTGGGGTTTGGCATGGCCAGCGAATGGCGGCAGATGTCAGCCACACCACGCGTGACCGTTGCGCCTCTCGATACCACGCTCCCACCCCGCAGGTGCCGGGCAAGTCTCATGCATAATCATTGCATTTTGATGTTATCACAGTTCGACGGAAGCAGTTTTCCCATGGTCTGATGTCTCGTTTCCGTCGTCTGAGACAAAAACAGTGGCGAGGTGAGCCTTGTGATGACTCAAGTCATTAGTGAGATCTAACGGCCTTGAAAAGTCTTGCGCGTACATCTATGCAGACTTGCCAGGCCAACTTAATTTCTCCTGGTGATCGCACGGCTAAATGATAGAACGGCTTATATCAACCGTTAGGGAAAGATAAGGGGTCTCGCCATGGCTGCGACAAGGGTGTAAATAAAGCGTGGCGAGATTGTGACCTTCTTTGTAGCGATCGCTACTCAGAAGGCAACCACTCACTTATTCCAGAAAACACCAAGTCCAGGCGCTGTTCCGACAGTTGACGAGGAGATATCTCTTGATTGATCAGCGCAGTATTCATCTTCATCAACACGGCCACGCGCTAGCACGATCGCCAAGCTCATGTGTGACCAGCCACGGGCCGTCGTCATGCTAGGGACCTCCCGGATCGTCAGACACTTCCCCAAAATAAGGAAGTGTCCGACATCGGATTTCCTCAGACTAAACCCAAGAGAATAATGACATTTTATTCGTCATCACTGAATAGTGAAACAGTAGAATCTCCTGTGTATCGCAGATACACACGCCGATAGTACCGTGCGGCCGCGATCTCCGTCTAACTTAAGTGTGACCCAATCGGGGAGGACAATTAGTTAACTAGCTCAACGGTAGATATGAGTGATGAGGCTTTGCCAGCATTGAGACAACAAAAGTATCCAGATCTCCGTTTTCTCCGAATGTGAAAGGATGAGCTAGTTCATAGTCATCCCGCACTGGGCGGGAAACACATCAGGTAGACAATTAGAGGCCAGATGGATTCCCCACCGGAATTCAGCTCAGCTACCAAGAGAGCATGCGCCACATTCTTTCTTTTCATTTCTAAGCCACGATCGGTCTGAGCTTCGGCCGCCCAGTCTATGGCTTGAGTGGACGCAGGACACTGAAGGCTCCCGGCCATTGAGCTCCTCGGAGTGACGGTATTGGATGGCATGTGTCCAGGCTCTCGTCTTGATGAGACAGGTTCCAAATCTCGTGGAGCCGTTGTAGATCGTGAGAGCGCATAGCAAATCGCCCTCATTCAATTCTTCATCAGCCTCGTAGGAGATTGTGCTCCGCGTGGCTTGAGCTAACGGTGATAGGGGTGGCGGCCCCATTCATCATCACTGCCTCGCCATTGATGGAATACGTCGATTAGCTCAAGTGCTCTTTTTCGACATGATACGACACGGCTACTTCGTCTCCCTCGAAAGCTTCACAAATCGGGCACTTGGCCGTCGCTTTCACCGGCGCATCCGCAGCAAGAGGTTCCGATGGGGCAGGCGCAGGCTCATCAGGGAAGAAGTCAGCCAGACTCCTCGGAGGCGGCTCTGATGGAAACTCGTCATCCTTTCTCACATCAGTGTATCGATGTGTGAACCTTGGTGCCGTATTTGCACCAGCTGACGTTGTTGCTGCTGCCCCCGATGGCGGCGCTGAAGCGTCATTCCGCATTCGCTGAACACGACCGACCTGCCCGTCTCTCAAACGAACTTTGATCCCTCGTGGATGGTTTCCTTTAGTGAGTACATCTTGTACTGTACCTGGTGTCTCGTTCCCGGTTGGCTGGTCTTCCTTGAGGACAATGGATACATTGGCGCCAGGGATGACTTGCTGGATGGTGGGCACGGAACTGTTGGTCGCTCGCGGCGCATTGCGGCCTCCAGAGCGATTGTTGTTATTGTTGTTGTTCTGCTGCCGCTGACGAGGCTGCTTGTTTCGCGGGCGATTCATTGTGCTGGAGAAGCGGTGAAAATTAAAGATAGTGAGAGAATGTATGCGCAGAGTTGAGGCTGTTTTAAGGTGAGTTTGTGCCACCGTTGCGGGATTGATGACGGAACCGTGGGCAACTCTCCACCAAACGCATGGACTCGAAATTGATCGACCCATAATCCCGACATTCAGAGACCAAGTCTGAAGCTTGCATGGCGCCATCGAATTTATTTTCGATTTGTGGTTCCACGGTACATGGATGCGATTGAATCCGAAACACAAGAAAAAAAGATGAGATCAAAAATGATAGGAAGAAAGAAGGGTGAGAAGAAAAGACTGGTGAAAACAGCGACGTACTTACTCAGCGTCATCAATCCGACCAAGTAGTACTACCCTCTAGTAGGTATCATAAGCACTTGATGCAGAATGATCAAAATGCCTAAGTCATATAAATATATTTCAGCAATGAGCATGGAGATTTGATTTAGATATTATTCATTTTGAAGGAAAAGGTATCGTTGTTGTCCGTCTATAACTACAAAGCCCCCAACGCCATTAATTCGTATGCCACTTCTCGATCATCTCGTCATACATTACACATCCCTTCTTCAACCCTCCCAGGGCATAAACACATCCGACATCCATGCAAGATCGGGGAAATCCATATTCATCGGCTCAACAAACATCTGATTCGCAGAAGGAGTCATCCCTTGGGCCATTGACTGCCGGTCTCCCATGTTCATGCCACCACCACTGTTAGTAGTGCTCCCCGGTCCGCTGCGATGAACGCTAGGCGCGTTCATTCCTTGGCTGTTCGGCGTAGGCATTCCATTCAGAGACTGTGAGAGGGCCGGTTCCCACCATGCCTTGACGTTTTTCGTGGCCTTGATAGCTTTCATATACAGCGTGCACGATGTCTCTTCGTTTCCAGCTTTCATAGGGTATACCGTAAGCATGTTCTCGAAGCGTTCAATGGAGCGGTCTAAAATGGATAGTAGGTCGGCTGTATTCCGTAGCAGCTCCTTATCCCACGCCGGATCCTCTGTGGTCGTCAAGCGGTACAGCGCTACTTGCGCCTGGGCCAGCTGGACAAAGATGGAGAACGGGTCACCAGGAACGTCGCCGAGTGGTACGGAGAAGAATAAGTCAAACCAAGCCCGTACTGCAATCAAGCAGGAGTAAAGCGCATCTACGCGCTGTGCCTCGGGTATGGAAGTCTTGAATTGGCCCAGGGAGTTGATCAGGATTTCTGTAGCATAGCCATGTTGCTGAACAACGTCTAAAATTGATCTATGTTAGTAACTCTGACATAAGAAGGTGAGATAAGGTAATTCTTACGAATTGACGCCGCGCTGGAAGGAATGCTTTCCCGCGCTGTCCGCAATCGCTCCAACAGGCCCTTTCTGAAGACATAGCTTGGTGTCTGGCCGCCAGCGTCTCCTCTTAATGCATCTTGCGTGAGCAGCTTGTGCGCCTCGTCGCCTATCAGCTGCAAACGGATGAGGCTGGTTAAAGTGGCATCCTGCTCGTATTCCCTCTCGCGCTCCAACACCTCCAAGCTATCCTGCATATGTGGAGTCCAGCGAAGACATTCAGATTTTCCGATAAAGGTAGAGATTCTAGCTCCATGGTTAGCATACAATGGCACTCAAATATTTCAGCAAGATTAGGGTGGCATGACTAACTCCGATGTCAAGAACCAGAGTGACAAGACTGCCCGTCTCTCCTCCATAGATCGGGGCTTCGGCGGAGGCTGCCATCTACCCCAGGGCCGGAAGCTGGTTGTAAAGTAATGATCCTCCTCAGGGGACCTCGTCAGATTCAGCTCATAGACCACGCTTACAGCCATCTGTGAGTAAAGAACGAGGAAAGGTTTGCTGCCATGTCCAAAGTTCATGGTCGCCCAGCTTAAGAGTGTAAGGAGTCCGAGTACGACTTCCATGCTAGGCTCATGCCGGATAATCATTCGATCAGCGACCTCGCGGCGGACGCGCTCCTTCAGTGTGTTCATTTGGGGGATGGACATGCTTGTGATGTTCATAATGCAGAGCCAAAGAAATGGCTGATCCTGGTGGAGTTTAGCCGCCGTCATCTCAGGGGCGAGATACATGAAAGGAAAGTTCCTCATCCAGCCCCGGAACTTTTGTAAATATAGCTCGGCCTCGGCCGGCGTAGGCTCGGACTGGTCATCGCTTTGATGGTAGTTGGCATTCAACTTGTTGTTGAACGATTCTGTAGCTTGAGGATTGCTGGCTGTAGCTGCGGTTGCCAAATGATCCAAGCGGCTGGTGGGCGAGTCGTGGTCTTGAGGGCCGGGCTGAGCTGCTGATTGTGTGTACGGATTGCGGAGTGTGACTGAGTCTGGTCCAGGGCCGGAGCCGGAGCCAGAGCCTGATCCCGACGCCTGGGTGGAACGAAGAATAGATACAAGATCATCAAGCTTCTCCTCAAGCTGAGCCGTCCGCGATGAAATGTGCCTCTTTTCCACGCGTCTCCGTGTGGCAGTGATGGGGTTGCATTCCTTTCCTAGGCGATGACATCTCTCACAGTCAACGCCCGAGGGCCGCAGGATACATTTGCACTTAGCCCGGGAGCAATTGGTACATGACCTCCCGTAGCCAGCGGGGGCGCCTCCAGGGGAGGAGGATGCCGCTGAAGGTGTCAAATCCGGTGGTGCCATGCAGCTTCCGTTGTGTGTCTCCTGTTGCTAATACAAGTTGGACGTGAACGGAGTCTTACCGGGATGTGCCCAGTTCAAACGGGCGGCGCCGGTCGTTATTGATAAACGACCTCCCGGCTCTTAGAAAGTCCACAGGCTTTTGGCGATTCGCTGAAAATCTCCGAAAGTATTCAAGTATCAAATAGACTCGGGATTAGATTCTTTGGCTCGTAACGGTGGTGGTCACTGAGAATTCAGCGTGAGACGGATGACACGGAGTTCAGGTTGATTGAGGTAGGAGACTGACGCGGAATTTTGGCGGCTTTGTCACCAAATCCGACGACCCGATCGGACTTTACGAGGGTGGGGCCCCAAACCCCGACCCGGGACAAGATTAATTGTTTACAGTCTCAGTACTAAGATACTTCTCGTACTCCTTTTGCAAGTAATAATATATCAATACTGAAGCTGTCCACTGATTCTCTGGATCAAGTTGAATGAACAAGTTGTTGTCAGACTCACGAGCTACTAAAATAGGATATTAACTCTAGCAGATTAAACGAAGACTTATCAGACCTTGGTGTAGTTAGGTCAGCCTGTCACAATACACAACATCGAGCTTACTACTGAGCAACAGCTTAAGACAAACAAGCACCAAGATGATCAAAGTCCTACCTACCCTCACGCAAACAGACGCTAGAGTAATGTGCCTTGATGATCAGCATGTGCGCCTTGTGAATCGCCCAATCCTTTGTTGATCATTTTATGCAGGGTAGCTCGGCATTGGCTGCAAACACCATGCCCCCCACCACGCTGCATATACAAGCACAAGCACAAGCACAGCACAATCAATCGTCAGGCACACGATGCGCGTTGACCGCTGTACATATTCCAACCTCGCGACACCGACTCTGCTTTTGATATGCTAGTCTAGTCTTTCTCTGTGGTACTCATAGCATGCCTGGGCTTTAGACTGCGTCCTCATTGCTATCATGCCAACTTCACCATGGCCGCAGTTCACCAACGACTCCAATCCCATGCGAGGACCCGATCAGGTCAGGTAGCCGCCAACACGACAAGGCCCCTCCAGCTTCAACGACAACAGCCTCCTTCTCCCGACCAGCAGGCGACCGCCACCAATGTTCCCATCTCTTCGCCGCTTTCCCTCTTCTTAAAGAATGTCAAGCTTCTGGAGCTCGATTGCCTCCCCGATTGGCCGGGCATCTCCATCGAGACATTTGCTACAGGCACAGCTACGGCCCAGGGCCAGAAGAAGAGGATCCAATGTGTCGAGTGGGTGCTCTTCAAACTCTTTTCCCTCTGGGACCCTGATGAGACTGCCACCGTAAGAAGCTATTGCTCCTATCATTGCCTATTTCTACCTTTGACTAACTTGAATAGAAATTGAAACCCTTCTTCCCTCCCCTCGATCAGGTCCAATCCATCAACCTCCGCGCCGCTATCCTACGTGGTCTTGAGCAGGCCAAGAAGAACGGAATTCTCGGTCGCGATGCCGTTCTTCGGAAGACCATGTTGGACGAGTGCAAGGGTGAGAGGTTGGAGGAAGTCCTGGCTTCCTTCTCCACGGCTGTGTTGAAAAAGGTAGTCATGGATCATGTCTCTGCCAGCGGCCAACACCCCGCTCTAGCTCTATCCATGGCTCTCGAGCAAAAGGGCTATAAGGACGACAAGACCCAGCTTAGCGCCCTAGTACTCGCCCATCGCGTATCCATTCAGCGTTCGCGCGAGACCAAGGAAGAAGCAGGTGCCAAGTTCAGAGACTTTGCCGACTTGCTTGGTGTCAAAGAAAGAGGCCTCAATCGCAAACGCGAAGAAGCTCGCCAACGAGAACCAACGTCAGACGCCAAGACTGTGTCTGAGGATGCAAAGCGGGAGATGCGCCGCACGGTTCGGAACAATTGGTCGGGCAATGAGCGTTGGATGGAGACACTTCTTCACGGCGATGCGGCTTCTAAATCAGACGGAACACTGAACATGCAATTCGACCGGGTTTGGCGTCGCGTAGAGCAGGGTCGCCTAGGTGAGCTTGAGTCCGAAGATGCGGGATTGCTGGAACAGCTCGACAATCGGGTTAGAATGCACAAGGAGAGACTCGGCAAGTGGCAAGCCTATCGACAGAGTATGTTTGGTGAACAACGCTCCAGCGAACCTTCGCCTTCGAAATCCAAGCAGACTGCAGGTGGGAAGGGGATTGATCTTGGCTTTGGAGCACATGAAGATCTCACACTGGATCGGTTTAGCCCCTCGAAGGCGCCGGGCAGTCGCAAGCCACGGATCAGCCATCACTATGAGAGCATGCTCGCGGATCTCAACACTGAGTTGGCTGAGGCAGACAACGAACCAAACCCGCTAGGTTTCCTTCAGACACGGAAGCGACACAAGCGGCGCTCATCGGGCGTGGGACAGGCATCAGCGTCGGAAATCTCAGAGTTGAGCGAACTTGAGGAGGACAACGATGACGATTTCACAATAACCCAGCCACAGGCAAAGACGCTCCAAAGCAACATGGAGAGTCCAAAGAGGCTTCCAGTACGGCCGAGGCTGACTCGTCCTGAAAACTCATCCGGCGAGCTTTCCAGAACAATGTCAAAGTCAGAGATTGCCTCAGCTGCAGGACCCTCTCCCACTCAGGATACGCAATCACCACAGTCTATACCTTCTAATTTGAAGGCGGCAAAGACTCCTATTTGGTCTGAGCCATCTTCTCCCGAGGAGGAGGAGCCAGCATTAGAACCGCCATTGTCTCCGACCCAGGAGGCAGCTGATCAAATTCTCGAGTCGATGAATAATTCATCACCTTCTCCTAGCAAACGAAGCAAGCCCCGTCATACTCTCTCCCTCGCAGATCGGACTCGTCTATCCATGGCTCCCCGTGGCTCGTCGGTATTCTTGGAAGACGATGATCTTGAGCCCGAGCTCACCATGGCCGGCACATCCACCAGGGATAGCACAATCCCTACAGAGGGCGATAGCGAGGCCCCTGTTGAGGGACCGGTGGATCTAGCTAGCAGAACCCGAAAAAGCATGGCTGGCTTTGAGAAGGCTCGACAAAAGGCTCAGTTGGACCGACGCCGATCACAGCGAAGATCTAAGGCACCACCGCGACGGGAGGGTAGCTACTTCCCCAAATTGGACGAGGGTGCAGAGCAGTCTGCATTGGCTGAAGATCTCATGGGCGAGGAGGATATGGAGGCTGTCTTTCAATCGCGGCCGAAGATCAAGGCCAGCCCACTACCTAGTCCGACCAAGGAGCTCGAATTTGAACATTAGGCTTGTTGAACATGAATATATCCAACAAATTGACTCTACGTATCACTCATCTGTAGTGTTCTTTCTTAGTGTAGACTGTTACGGAAATTTAACCATGCTGGAGATCTGTTGTTTCCATTTCTTATCAGTTAATCTCATTAACCTAATTGTACAACACTTTCTAGCATCCATGTACAAAGCTAACTATATCTTACAAGTCTCAAAGATTTTTCAAAACTATACATCCCCCTTTACCAACCCTGGCGCTTCAGCTCACGCACCCTCGTAGTTGTTGCCCTAAACCCGTCCATAAACCTCCTCCTCCATCGCTCACTTTTCAGCCTCTTCCGCTTGATACCCGCACGCTCATGCTCGAACTGTGTTCGCGCAATATGCTTGATACGGTAACGTCCAATGACAAATTTGTTCAGACGCTCAAACGCAGCCTCGGGGGTACGACAAACAGGGTGGACTCCCTTGAAATTCTTGAATCCCATTCCCTCGGGTAGGAAAACGGTGCGGCCTGTGGTGGCTGCTGTGCGTACGCGGTGCTGCTGCATCGGGTTGATGGTTTGGTTGTGGGCGCTGGCGTACTTCTCGGCTGCGTTGGAGATGATCTGGCTGATGTCTAGATTGAACTTGGAGCCGCCGGAGGCGGAGGGTTTGCTAGCAGCAGGGTTGGTCTCAGCTGCGGAAGCAGGAGGAGGCGGTGGTGGAGGGGGCATGTCTGCGTTGGGAGGCACTTCAGCGCTGGAAGTGGGCGCGTTGTCCGGGGAGGGAGGGAGTGAGGCATCGGGCTGCTCTGTCGATACCGGAGGCGCCTCCTCGGTCGACGGCTGACCAGGCTTGGGAGCGGTAAAGTTTCCAATCAGCGGGTTCGTTCGAACGGGGCGGTCCTTGTTGCCGCCGGGTTTCTGTAGACCCATCGGTGATGTCGAGAAGGGTCGGATGGCCAAAGGGGTAGCGAATGCTTGACGAGGACCAAGCCTCGACAGCATCATGCTGCCATATCTTGACGCGGCGGCCCTTAGAATGGTTATCAGTACAGTGTTTTGCTAATTGGGGGTATGAAGCTTACATTGTGCGCGTCAAAATGCAGGTATGCTGCTTGGTTGACTCCAATCGCAAATCGAAATGAGGTTGTTGAACCAGCACGCGAAATCGAAAAGTTGAAGACTCGGAAGAATTTCGGCAGGGTACAGCTGGCGTCGACCCCGGACCTAAGGCAATTGTGGGGCCGAAGTGCTGAGCCCTTCGTTATGTCCCGTCTAAGTTGAAGGCACATCGTTTAATTACTACTTTTTTTTTTTCTTCAAAAGAATCGGGCTTCAGTACTTTTAACAAGATTCACCATATTTGATGTTCTTGTCTTGTCCTCCAGAACGAGAGAAGGGTGCACGGAGAAAGTTGAGTGCGTTTTGTAAGTTGGATATATTTTCAATTGAGTAAATCGACGTTGACCCGTTTCAACGTCTGGACCGCCCAGTCCGGATAGTCTTTTTTATCCTCGTATAATCCCCTAAAGAATCCTCTGATATATTCCGGAAACTTATCCTCTATGATAGCCTCTCGTGCTTCACGCATCAAATTTAATTGATACCAGACATTGTGTATCGTTAAGAGGTGGGCGGCGACCGTTTCTTTGGCTGAGTTATGGTGAATGAACGCCCTTGTAATACCTAGACCACCTTCGCCCTCCTTGCAACATATGCAGCCACAACCCTTCTCGATAGGCCCGAAATCCCGAGAGAATTTAGCGTTGCGCATGTTGAGGACTCCTCGTTTTGTAATGGCAGCACCAAATCGGGCTGTTCGAGTTGGCCACACGCAGTCGAACATGTCGGCACCCAATGCCACGCTAACTATGAGATCCTCAGGAAAGCCGATGCCCATCACGTAACGCGGCTTCAAGTCTGGTAACATGGCCGTGCAAGCCTCTACCACGCGGCAAAAATCATCTTTTGCTTCGCCTCCACTGAGACCCCCTATCGCGATACCAGGGGTATCTCGTGCCACCATCTCCTTGCAACATTCTCTTCGCATTTCAAGATCCAAGCCGCCTTGGATAATGCAAAATAAATTTTGGCGTTCTGGCTTCTTATGTGCTGCAATACATCGGTCTAACCAGCGGACAGATCGCTCCATGGCGAGACGCATGCGTTCCTTGTCTGGAGATGTCGTTACAAGGACATCGTCGAGTTGCATCATGATATCGCTCTCTATTGAGTTCTGTAGCGACATGGAGTGTTCCGGTGTGAGAAGCATAGGAGATCCATCGTGGGGACTGAGAAAGCGCACTCCTTCTTCAGTAATGGTGGCGAGATCCAGTAAGCTGACCATTTGAAAGCTATGTGAGTTTCATATTAGTATGTGGTATCAGCAATGTAGATAGCATCTTATTTACCCGCCACTGTCTGTCAGAATGTTGTGGTTCCATCCTTGTAGCTTGTGAGCGCCACCAATAGTGTCAAGCACTTCTTGCCCCGGCTTCAAGCCTAGATGATATGTGTTGTTGAGGCATAAGCGGCACCCCGTCTGTTCCAGTTGCTCAGGCGTAAGCCCCTTTAAAGATGCTTGGGTAGCGACAGGCATGAACATCGGCAGCTGGACGGGTCCATGAGGCAAAGTCATGGTGGAGGCCCGGGCTCTTGTGGTCTGCTTAATGTCAGAATATCGAACATTTCAAACAAGGTGCTAACGTGTGACTATGAAGGTCTCAAGCTTGTGATTTTCACTTACAGAACATTTTGCGACAAGCTCGAAAGTGAGCGCCGGCGCTTGGTAAATATTCGAAGCCATCCTTTTGGCTGCTTGCATTATGTTTCGATGTAAGCCGCCTCTGAAATCAAACAATATGCAGGTAGAGCAACGCAGGCTCTCAGTCTGCCACCTTGCCCTGCATCATGTGTTGATAAGTCGGGCTTTGGGCTTGAAAATGACTGAGTCTTCTCTCACTCAGTCCCAGGGTAGTGGTGCCGGTATCAGATTTCCTCTTTGGGTTAAGACCCCTTTCGCCCAATGGAAGGGTGCTCTCAGAAGCTCTACCTAACGGGTCAACCCCGGCAGGAGCTTCAATCATCGATTTTTCCCGTCGCGTAACCAGCAACCTCACTCTCTACCTAATCCGTGTATCTGTCCGGAAAACCAGCCAATTGGTCTCACAACTGCAGGCTCATCATCATTCTTCAAGATGGGGGCCCGCACCGTGTCGCCTGGAGGCTCTCTCCTCCGGTCGTCTCGGCTGTTTACCCTCGGAAAGCCCCTGCACAGGAAGAACATCACTGAAACCGAGCTTAGATCGTCCTCAGCAACGAAGCCTGTTCCCGAGCGACAGACTATCACCTCTCCGCTTGCGTCGCGAGAGAAGGGTGACTGGGGCGTGAAGCGGTCTCTGCCGCTAAAGCAGACCATGGCTACGAGCACGCCGCTCCTGCGTATTCATGAAGTCGACTCGGCCGAGAAAATCACCGACTACAGATCCGCCGCCGACCATTCGCTATCTCTCCAAAAGTTCGGAGAAATGGGAATTGCCATGTCAATTCCTGCGCCTAAGGATTCTGGGCCGCGGACGTACTACTCGAGACCATCGCAGGGGATGCAATTGAGGTCAGTGTTCGAAGAGGACTCCGACTTCACAACCCGCGAAAAGGGCAAGAACAAAGACAAGAGATGGAAATACAAAGGCCCGTGGCTCGCCAATATGTCGCAAGGAGATTTCGACAACTACGTGAAAACGAAAGTCAGGCCGAGGCGCACGCAATTCCGAGAGCTGCTGAGGAAGAAGCTCGCCACAAATATCAACGCCAAGCGGAGAAACGAAGCGCGCGAAGAAGGGCTAGAAGATGCGCCTGAGAAAGTGAAACCCGAGGATGTAACTCCGGAGCAGCTCACTGATTTCCTGCGCTCTCTTCGCTCCGACCGTGCCACTTTATACGCTCTCGTTTCCGAATACCTCGACCTTGCTCCCCTGGGCATACCCGTTGGCATTGCGCAAGCGGGTCTGTTTTACACTGACGAGGTCAAGGTCACCAACAGCCCTTACGGCCAGTCAGGTCCTCCGCCGAGCCATCCTTCTGCTGGTATCAGTTATCTCAGGACCAGTTCTTACATGGAGAACCACTCTGTGTACGGTCCTCAGGCCCATAAAACACCTACTTTAGGCAGGATCGTCGCCCCGCGCTACGGATCACAGCCTGCTAAAATCGGTGTGGGAGGCTTTGTCGGCAATGTCCCGGTTGGTGATGACGAGTTCACCGCCCGCGCTGTCTACGGCAAGAGGCCTCGCGCGGTTCTCAAGGGCATTGAGCAGCTCGATATCTCATCATTCGGAGGTGCCAAGGCTTACGTTGAACCTTACACTGCGACTGTTGACACTGAAGGCAAGGTGGTCGTCGAGGTTCGAGCAACCGGACCGGAGGCCCAAGTCATAGCTAAAGAAGGGCGAGGACAGTCGACCATCTACAACGATGCTCCTCTGGACCGAACTATTCCTAAGGAGCAAGAGCAGCATGCTTCGCCAGAAGCTTCGCGCCAACGATTTGAGCAGGTGTCTGAGGAACTTATGGCTGATGAAGAGGGATTCGAGCCGACCTTTGTCCCTGAGACGGACATCGTGAGCAGCTCTAAGAGCTACGGGCTGGACTTCCCTGAGAAGAAGTAAGGAGTTGAAGTTCATGAACTAGTTTCAGGGAGCAAGTATGAGAGGTCTTTATAGCGATGCCACATGTAACTTACCCACCGGCATGAGTGGTTGTAAAACATCAAGTAGATCTAAATGTATACTACATATTCCACTGTCATTTGCTTCACTCGCGTTTTGCTCTTTATGCTAGTTGGCTCGTAGGTGCAGCCAAAGCCACTTTTTCCGGCCCCTGTCTCGCTATTGGCTTTGACCCTCGGGAAGGGTCCCAACGGCAGCAGCTTGGGAATCACGTGATGTACCACCCACACAGCCCTAACTCCAATTCCTCTCCTCTGGGCCCCACTGTGCAGACCACCAAATTTTGGCGACTTTTGAATTGACGAACATCTCTCTTTTTTCCTCCCATCCCACCCAACGCCAAACCGCCTAACCACCAGCCCAACACCGCCAAAATGGGTCGCGTCCGCACCAAGACCGTCAAGAAGTCCGCCAAGGTCATCATTGAGAAGTTCTACCCCAAGCTGACCACGGACTTCGACACCAACAAGCGTATCTGCGATGAGATTGCCATCATTGCCTCCAAGCGCCTCCGCAACAAGATTGCCGGCTACACTACGCATCTGATGCGTCGTATTCAGCGCGGTCCTGTTCGCGGTATCTCCTTCAAGCTTCAGGAGGAGGAGCGTGAGCGCAAGGATCAGTACGTTCCTGAGATTTCGGCTCTCGACTTTACTCAGCTCAACGACGAGGGTCGTCTGGACGTCGACCTCGAGACCCGCGACCTGCTCAAGCACCTCGGCGTAAGTCTTATCCGACAATTGATCTGTCTGATGTCTATAGGCCGCATCATGGCTAACTTGTGCTACTTAGTTCGACAACATCCCCATCAACGCCCAGGCCGTTACCCAGACCCAGGTCCCCGAGCGTGGTGGACGCCGCTTCGGCGACCGCCGTTAAACGATACCGTGACGAGCGGAGCGACGACAAGCATAAAAACAAAAAATCAATTTGGGTTGCAGGATCACACATTTCTGGTGTCTGGCATTTTACGACTGATGGGCATGGTTTTTTCTCTTTCAGCTACTTGGCGTCTAAGGACGGTAGTGAGTGCATAGATCTCAAAGAAAGATCTTTTCAACCCTCAAAGGTGTCGTTGATTCTCCTGGACAAGACGTCTGGAGATGATACTTGATCGCCAATATCCCTCCCTCTTGCAAGTGTGATTGTTGCTGCAGCCCTCCAGGGCCGACATTGCTTGTATGCCTCGCAATATCAATGTGATCGTGGGCGTCCGTTCTGTGAATGCTCGACCACTTTCTGGTACTGAGAGGGCGCTAGACTTGTGCTGCTTCTCAATCTGTACCAAGTACTATGTTGTGTGGTGAAACCTGTCCCAAGCTCACCACTAGTATAAGCGTCGTAATCTCGTATGGTCCTTTGTCGTCTCTCATGTAGTCGTAGTTGGATTGTCCTCAATCTTGGCCTTGTGCCCCTCTATCATCAAGTGGTCTTCATCCTCGAATACCTCCTGACCGGATGGTGGCACTGGCGGTGCTTTGGGCTCCCTCTCCTTAAGCCTGACAAGAACGGCCGTCTGAGAACCAGGTGCAGCGGCAGCCGGCTCGCCTCGTTCCAAAGCCAACGCCGCGCTGTCTCTGGCAGCTTGTCGAGTATCCTCTAGCTCCATTGCTTCTAGTTTCTGAGCCACGCGCTCCTCTTCTGTAAGATCCTTCTTGTCCTTCTTACTCTCCTCCAGCAGCTCGATCACAATATCCTGCATGCCCGCCCGCTCCCACGCTGCCGTCTCAAGAAGTTGCACCTTTACCCATAGCGCCCGTTCTGCACAAGCTTTTGAGCACCACTTCTCCACATCACGACGCTTCAGAATCTCCCCCGTAGCTCCCGAGATCTTCCACTCGCCTCCAGGCCCTAGATCGCGGTTCGGACGCTTGCACAGCGAGTACCCGCACAGGCCGTTCACGTTGCGCTCTTCTACAAGCGCGTCGTAGTCTGACGGCTGGAAGAGGCGCACTCGGTCCTTAAACTCGGCGGCGTCCTCAGGGTGCGGACGCGCGGGGTCTGTGGTGCGCTCGCTGGGGTGCTCGGACAGCTCGATGACACTGTCGAGGATGACCTCTTCGGTCTCTTTGCGCTTCTGTAGGATGCGGGCGTGCTCGACGGCGATCTCTTTGGCATCTGCTGCACGGCGGGATGGTTTGGAGCTTGCACCACCAGACTTTAAGATGCTTTTCGGAGGCGCTGAGCTGGACGCCATGGTAGCAAGTGTATGCAGCAGCGCAGCTAGGAATTGTCTTCAAATCTTTTCTCGACTGAAACGATCATGCAGGACGGACGTTGCTGGAAGCAAATGGAAAAATGGTAGGATTTGAAAAGTTGCTAAGCTTCTAGTTCACGAAGTGGGATGAAGCCTTTTAGTGGCGAGGTACGTATCTAGCTGCAGCTCTCGACCGGCATTCGGATTTCACACTTACACCATTCTGGGCCTTGCCTTTTCGAGATCACACTTCAGCCGTCTCTCATACTGAGTAGTACTTTGTAATCTTACACACTGCATTATGCTTTCTATATCGGTCATTCGACTTTCTGTAACCTGTATCGGCTTAACTGTAATAATAGCGAGTGCAAGAAGTCATGTTCTAAATTCTCAGGAAACATGTCGAGTGCAAATCGCTATCGACAAAGGGTCGTTATTGCTCCAAAGTGATATGGGCTCAAGCTGGCAACAATGCACTCGATCTGAAATGTATACTGTTATATGATGTTTACCACTTACTGCTATAAAACAACAACTTGAGGAATGATGATGCCTTGAAAAGATATTTGAAGAGAAGGAACTCAACAAGCCAAATATTCTCGAAAGGCTGAACCCTCGTGCCCTGCACTCGTTGTTACGAGGTATGGTCAAAGCTCTAACCTTTCCCGAATCGCGCGAGTTTCGATCTGCGCGATCCTCATCAACCAACGGAAAGGAGGGTATCGTGACGTGAAAATGGGCCTATGCGTCCTATTTTCGACGCTCTCTGAATAAACCAGGCGGACACATGTAGTTAGCTTGCTTCTGGAAGCAGACATGTTGCCTCTCTCTTTGTTCTAACCTCCAAGCCTCGAGCCCACTTGGCCTTAAGGTGATCAGACCTTCGCCACTTTTGAACACGGCCAGTTCGACAAATATAGAACTTGGCATTGGCAGCCGAAAAAGGGTTAGATACAAGGTCAGCAGGGACTTGGTTCAAAGACAGCCCATGCCATTGCGGACCTTCAGAATGACACTCTTCACCATGCTTCACATTCATTCAATACCTTTCCAGTGACACACGCGGTTATCTCGATTCGCGGCCTTTCCTCCACCGTCTTCTGATTCTCTTCTACATTGGGCATATTTCCATTCTTGTTGATCTTCTTTGTATCTTTATAGGATGCGATATCCTCGGAGTGGGAGGGGGGTGGTTGCGATATTGGCCGTCTTGTTTGGAAACTCGGCGGCCGAACCCCAACGAGAGCCTTCTTCGACAGTGCAAACCGCATCTATTACGACTATTCCTGTAGTCGCGACGACGCATACCATATTTGTTCCTGTAAGTTTTATATAGAGGTGGAGTAAAGTGGTAAAGATCATTGGTCTAAATGTTTGGGGAGTAGGAGACAGACGGTTTCGAACCAGCAGTGACGACGGCCAAAGTAGGGGATTTCGCAGAATGGCGTTTCGAGCCTGGAAAGCACTGGGTCATTCGAGGGTCATTCGACTACCCTTGCGTACCGTTTGAGTATTTTGGCGTTGGTCGAAAAGGCTTCTCAAGCGGCGAGAGGGAAGTGAAAGAAGGGGATGCCGACAATGACAAGGTTTGCTTCCGGCTCAGTGACTTGCTGCATATCAGTACCACTAATCCTCAATAACATAGGAGCGGATATTCCGATTAAAGATTAATGACTCTTCGCCCATATTTTACTATTCAGGCCAGCCCGAAGCATGCTACAAAGATCGAACTATGGGCGTTATTAACCCTGTAAGGAACAACAACAGTGACCCGAAAGATTGAATATTCTCTGACGTAGAACAGACGGCAGATCGAAACTTGTCGGATTGGAAAAGAAAAACCGATGAGCTTGATTTCCAGTTGCGTCCTGGTGAACCATGGCCAAGCGACGAAGAGAAACCAACGTCTACAGGGTTACCCGACGGAGACAAAACCGATGGGTCCTCCCTAGACGATCCGGATGAGGGAAGCAAAAGTAGTGGAGGCTTAAGTCCCGGCGCCATTGCTGGTATTGCTATCGGAGGTGTAGCCACTTTGGCTATCTTAGGAGTCTTGGTCTTTTACTGTGGGCGCAAGGGAGGAGTCAAGATCAGCTTCGCAAGAAGTGAAACCGCCAGCGAGGGGGATCAAGACGCTCGCCAGTATGGCTCATACCTATCGTCTGGGTCTAAAGCCCCATCTCGTCCACTTCGAACACCCGAAACGGCGGACTGGAGTTCACCTGCGAGTTTTCGAAGTGACGCCTGGAGAAACGGGAGCCATGTCTTGTGTTCACACCACCAAAGATTTCCTAATGACAGCCCCTTCAATACTTCTTCCCACGGATGGAGCCCAGAAGGGTCTCCTCGAAGACAGACTGTGGGCTCTAACACAGCATGGTAAGACGCCCCGATTTGCTTTGAGGATCCTCTAAACTAACACCAATAAGCAACGCATGCTCTGATGCGTACAACAGGAGGCATCAGACCCGGTATCAGGAAATGGGAGTGGGAAACACGCCCGTCGAATTGCCCACTTCGTCTGATCCAGGCAATTCGCCATTGCCTCGCTATCAATCTGGCCAAGAGAAACGCCATTTTTCGTGGGACAGAGCAGACTATGATTCACTCCTCAAATCCAACAGGATATAGATCCGCGCCAAGGTCTTGTATAATAATAATTCCATTCAATTCAGTCATGGCTTCGTTGGGGATAATGGATAGACGGTGTTATCTTGTTAGTATCAGCATATTCGAATTTTTCCTGGAATTATGATAACCAGTTTTCACCAATGCGCAGAGGAAGCGTAGTCCGAAGAAAATCATCATGTCATTAGCCGAAAATAAGTGGTATCCCATCTAAAACCGAAAGAACACCGCCCTTCCCAACCATGCGTGCGTGATCCCTCCATCCGTGAGGTATGCAGAAACCGCCGCGAAACCGGACCGTGACATTCTTCGAATTCGTCGAGGCATTAAGTGCTCGTGTGGTGCACTTAGTCGAAGAGACCGAAACCCATGTCCTCGTCGGACTCCTCGGCCTCCTCCTCCTTGGCCTCCTCGGCGGGGGCATCGCCGCCAGCAGCACCGCCAGCGGCAGCACCACCACCGCCGCCACCGCCGCCAGAGGGGACGGAAGCGAGCTTCTCGGTACCCTGAGCGAGGACCTGTACAATAACTGTGAGTTGAATTGCGTGGGGAATTTGAGAACAAACAATGTTAAACGCACCTCGGACATGTCCTTGTCCTTGAGCTCACTGATGAGGGTGTTCAGGCGGTCATCATCAGCCTCGATACCGACGGACTCGAGAACGGCCTTGACATCCTTGGCCGAGGGGCTCTCGTTGCCACCGAGGCTGAGCAGGAGGTAAGCGGCGACGTGCTTCATCTTGAAAGTTTTTGGTGCTATTTGCGCTTTTGTTAGTCGGAGCTGATCGTTTCGACTGAGTAAATCAATTCTGGTGATTGGCACTCACTAGGAAAGTGTTAAGAACACGAGAGATCAATCAATTTAACCGCAAGTTGGGCGGAGACTGAAACCTTCGAGTTCGGGTGGGTGGGATTTTTCGGTAGGTTGGTTGGATGAGTCCAAGTCGTGATGACTGTCCGCCGACTGGAAAAGTTCACTTGGGAATTTTCTGTGGGCGCCAAAATTGCCCTGCGCGCCCGCTTAGGGCGGAAGCGGCAACTTTCTCGATTTACAGTGGGGTCGTTGACAAAGGCTGCACAGCCACATCTGAGACCAAAGTTTCTAGCCACAACAAGTCCGCTCACGTGCGTTATCATGGAACTCTAAAAAAACCCAACTGTGGCGTCATGCTAGCCGGGCTCATTCTTTCAGAAGATATTACGGAGTAGGTAGCGGCTGGGCCAAACGTCCAAACGCCCATGGCGGTGATTTAGCTGCCACCTGTCGCCGACTTTGCTCACGTAAAAAAATTATCCTTTTCTTCTTCCTCAACACTACTAGTACTGCCGGCGTTGACTGCGGCCGCTCCTTCCTTCTCATTGCTTTTTACTCTTCTAATTTCCTTTGCCACCTTATCTTCCTCGGGCACCGTTTTCGTTGGTGAAGCCCACTCTCCCCCCAAAGTCTGCCGATCCAACATAACGTCAACCTTTGTCTTTCCCTTCTCCGCATAACGACACCTGCTACCGCCGTGATCGGCCATCTCGGGCGCTGACAACCCCCTCTCGAAGGGCGTCTGGACACCTCGTCGACTTTTGGCTGGCGTTTGCTCACGTAGAGATAAGCAAGTCAAAACTACCTTGCTTGCTTTGTGAGTCACATCGACCGTACATTACTTTACGCCAGCCTGTTCACGGGTGGTCTTGAATCATCACTACGGCTTCTCTAGCCGACGTTAGTCACGATGCCGGTGAGTAAAAAGCACCATATCACATGCCTCCGAACCTTGAATACTAAATCATGGCCAAGATCGGCGACCTGCTTGCTTCCATCAGCGGCAGCCAGCCAGCGGCTTCTTCATCGTCTCAGCCTAAACGCAAGGCTGAAGATGAGTTGAAGCCCGCACCCAAAGTAGCCCGCAAGGATCCTCCTTCGAAACCTACCCTGGCATCACGACCTCTCGACCGACCGAATGCTGTTCCGCGGTCGACAAATGGCGCCAAGCCCGGCGATAAGGCTTTGAAGCCACTTAATAGTACGCACAAGGTTACAAAGCCGGTGGCTTCGGCACGTCCATCCCCGACCACTCCTTCAAATGGCGCTTCGGCCGCGGTAAAGTCGGTTCCTCCGAAGAGAGGATCATATGCGGAGGTCCTAGCAAGAGCGAAGAAAGCCCAAGAATCGATGGGCCAGGTTGGCAGGATTCAGCACAAGAAGTCCGAGAAGAAGGAGAAGGAAGTAGCGCAGAAACCCTCTGGCCCAGGAACCCCCGGAAAGAAGTCTGCGGGTGCCACGCGTTCGACGGGCTACCAAGGAACAGGAAAGGCAAATGCTCGATCTGGGACCAACGGTACGGGAATGAAGAACGGCGGAACTGCCAAGGACGAACGAGGCAGAGCAATGGGCAAACCTATGAGCGAGCGTGATCGCAAGGCAGCCAAGGCAGCTGAAGTGGAACAGGAGAAGAAGATGAAGAAAGCTGCCGCAGCCACCACTGGATACACGGGCACGGCTCGACCCAAGCCAGGAGCAAACACCAAGAAGAAAGAACAGGCTTCACGTGGTGGTGCTCTACTCAACTCAGCTCCTCCCCGACACTCGGGCCCGAGACGATCTTCGTATGAAGATGACTATGACGAGGATATGGATGACTTTATCGATTACGACGACGAAGAGGATGACCAGGCTGGTGGCCCTCGCTACCATTATGACTCGGAAGGGTCTTCGGACATGGAAGCAGGCATTGACGATCTCGAGGGCGAGGAACGCCGTGCCGAGACGATTGCCCGCAGAGAAGATATTGAGGAGGAACGTCTCGAGAAGAGTCTGAAAGCTGCCAAGGAGGAACGCAAGCGCAAGGCCCTTGACGCTCTTCGCGCGAAACGTCGTTAGGTCTGCACGATTTCACGCAATCAGTGATGATAAACCTCGAAGACAGACTTTGAAGGTTTTGAAGCGAAGAGTTGTTGCTTTCCCCCATCTTGATTTTTATTTTCTTTCCTTAGCATCCAGCTTTGTGTTACATCAGCGACGGAGTTTGCTTTACATACGGTATCCCCGTAATACCGGCGTTCGGCTTGAGATTGGATGAGATTGGACAGGAAGACAGGCTGTAGACAATTGTAAACCAAATAGATGGATACCTACATTTTAACAGAATGGATACAAACCCATGGGTTTCTCCCTCTCTTGTATTGGGTAACAATTGTACCTCCAGCTAATTCTACAATCAATGGATCGACTCGTATTTAAGCAGGAAGAAAGCTCTACTCAGAGCTGTGTTGATATAAAGTAAAAAAGACCGCAAGAAAAGCCCACTAAAGGCCACCAATCCATTATCCGTTTGAAACGTCCACCCTCTTCTTTGAAATGATATACGAGAACTGTCTAGGCCGTCGAAATGCCACTTGAGCATGGATCGGATAACTTGTCCGAATAATGTCTAGGGCTAGACTAAATCAATAGAAGCTTGCCACTTTCCGAGGCGTAATGCATTAATACAAAGTTGAAATATAAACCAGCCTCATTTAAGCTGGCATCGAGGCCTAGGAGGATCGCCAAGTCGACCCCGATACTAAGGGAGGTCATTACTGTTGGCTTGCTTGCTGCTCCCAGCGCCATAAGGTTCCCGAAGCCACCCTTGGTAATGTTGTATACCTCCATGATCGACACTGTCGCGTGTTGGGATGATTGAAGGCGGAGGCTGATCACGTCGACTATGGGTAGGCTCCTTTTTAGGTGGAAGAGGCGGTAAAGAAGCAGAAGCAGCAGGTAGAAGACTTGTTTTGGTGGCTGTTGGGGGTGCTTTGGTTGGCGCATGGGTTGGGGCTTTTGGATCTTCTTTTTCTTCTGGAGTTTCTTCCTTTTTCTCCTTTTCATCTCCCTCTTCGTCCTCTGGCGGGGTTTGATTTCCCATGACGCCTTTTTCCCGCAGGTACTGGATCGACTTGAGGATAGTTAGGTCTTCCTGCTCCTTGTCGTTCAGTACAAGGCGTTGCTGGATGGTTAGTTGACCATTGTTGGCCTGGCGCTTCTTGATTGCCTCCTCGCGAGCCTGGGGATCGTGGATAAAACGACACTTGCCCTTCTTTCCACATGTTCCGCCTGTCGAGTAATATTTGCACTGGCGCTTGACATCGGCTTTCTTAGCAGGAGGAGGGGGTGCAGGCGGTGCTGGAGATTTGGAAGACATCACTTCAGGTTTCTCATCGTCCTCAGAATCGTTCAAGGATAGGTCTCTCATCTCATCCCCTTCATCACCCAGTTCACGCTTGCGCTTGATGGATGACTCCACCAAGGCAAGCTGTTTCCTGAGCTTATCGCGTTGCTTATGCAAGGCTGCGTCTCTATCCTGACCTTGATGTGCCAACTCGGCAGCTTTCTTGGCTTCTATACGGGCTTTCGTGGGGAAGTTCTTCTTCCTATCCAACAGATAGGAGGAAATATCATCCACTCTGCATATGTGTTAGCAATAGATCCTTCATGTTAGGCGCCAAACCTACTGGTATCTCTCGCCTCCGAGAAGTTTCTCGAGTGCTTTCTCTTCACCCTCATCATCCTCTGATTCAGATCCATCAGCAGGTGTCAAGCCAAGAGTATTGGTCTTCCGCTTCTTCTTCTTGCCAGCATTTGGGTTCTCTTGATGTGGCTTGTTTTGACCAGCGTTATTCGCATTTTGCTTTGAATGCTGCGATCTGCCCCCTGAATTGTGCCCACCACGGCCGCGGAAGTTACCTCCCCGACCGCCTCCCCCGCGCCCACGTCCATGATGCCCTCCTCTCTGGTGATTGTCTTGGTAACGTGGCTGTGGCTGAGGAGGCGGTGGGACATTATATGGATATTGCGGCGCTGCGTAGCCCGCTCGAGGGTCTTGGGGATACGGTGGTGCGTAGCCAGCACTCATAGGGGGTGGTGGGCGCTCTTGCTCGTATCCACCACGCATTGCTGCACCTCCCTTCGGACCGCCTCTGCCATTGTGGCCCCCTCGGGGTCGTCCATTACTATTGCCGTACGCTGGAGCTGGTGGATGCCCTTGACTATTCCACTGCTGCGGCGGCGGCGGTGGCGGCTGAGCTGGATACGGCTGAGAATATGGTTGTGGGGGTGCATATGCTGGCTGCTGAGGATACTGTGGTGGAGGGTACGGTTGATGGGCGTAGTTCGGATGGTAATTCGACGAAGAGATCGGTGCGGGAGCATGGGACGGTTGGGGTGGTGCTTGTCCGTGTTCAGGATGCCACTGAGGCTGGGGATGCGTGTAGCCAGCTGGAGGCGGCTGGGAGCCTCCATAAGCCGGAGGAGGGTGATGCCCAGGGTACGGCTGCCCGGTATACTCGTACTGAGCATGGTGACCTTGGTGGTACTCTGGACGGCCATGATGACCGTTGGGATGGTGGCCACCTCGACCGCGACCACTTGGTCCGCCACCGCCGCCTCGACTCTGACCATGTTGTGGAGGATAAGAAGACGGGGGTTGTTGAGGATAAGAGGCCGCCGGCGGCGGCGGAGGAGGTGCGTAACTGTAGGTTGGTGGCATGATGCTAGCAGCACCAGCGGTCAGTGCTGAGATGATATGTTGCACAAAGGTACTTCAATTTGACAGCATCGAAACACAAGCAGGAAGAGCGGCTCGGCAAAGCGCAGTAGCGTAAAAACACAGTGAACTTTTCGAGTGCTGCGTGTGCGGCTGTATTTTCGCTTGAAGCCCGAAGACGAAAGAAGAAGTCAGGATGATGGATGGTGTTCTGTCAAGCAAATGGAAGCCCCCAAAGGACCAGAGCAGGCGGGGGAAGACAGTAGGAAATTGTGCGAAACCAATGGTCGGGAAGCGCTAGCCCCTTGATGAGGCGCCGAAGATGGGGAAGCCAGAAAAATTAGTCGAGATCCAATGAGATGGGTAAGGATGAAAGGCAATGAAAGTTCGTGAGACATGCTCAGAAGCGGTTGACCGCGTTTCGGCCCAGCTGCGGCACGAATGAGGCAGGCGGTGAGTGACTCGTCTGGAAGGGATGTGCAAAACAGGCTTAGCGTCGTGTCGAACCTTGATTCTGCCGCCGCCGCATTTTGACGATTCACAGGTAGTGAAACTCACTACGGAAAGTTGCTATAAGAATTATTCAAGTCCAATCAAAGCGGATAACACACCTAAGCGCAAGGCTAAGAATTGGAAATGAGAGTTCTCCTATTGCCTCTTCGGTGATCAGCAGTGGTCACCACGCATGACTGGCCATAGTGCCTTGCCATTCCATTGATCATGTTCATCCTGGTAAAGAAATCTTGCCCCTCCTCCATTCCTGTAAGACTTCGTCTAACAGAAGCCATGTGCCTAGACCAAAATCGCGGACCTTGTGCAGATCAAGCCGCATGACTTCTCAAAACAAAGTCTTCAAGCTATTGAAGACAACATTAATGCTAAATATTCCAACAAAGTACGCTCCTGTGTTCCTGTATGCTTGAAGCACAGCCCGCTGACCTTGCTTGGATAGGTCATTCAACGGATAGGACTTTGCATATGCCTTTACGATATTTTATGGACCTCTGAAGGTCTTATAGGTCATGGGACGGGTCTTGTCAATGTCAATGGCAAGTTTGATCAGATGCGGACGAACTTCGTTCCTTGGACTAACATGCTCCAGTTGAGTTCCGCATGGTCGTATTCCGTCCATTCAAGGGAGAGGTTTTGATGGCCACAATTAATGCATCGACCCCCTCGGGAATCCATCTGAAGACAGAGTTTTTCCACGACATATTTGTTCCATATGAAGAGTTGCCTCCAGGAGCCGAATAGTAAGCATGTCAGAGAACTCCCAACGAGTCAAATACTGACAACCCAACAGCAGCCATAGCGACCAGGTCTGGATATGGAATTTCGACGGAATGCGCCTCTTTTACGACAGTGCTGAAACCGTTCTCTTCCAAGTGATAGATGAAGAATGGCACGACCAAACTCCAGCGGGGCCTGCTCAGACCCAAGAAGACGAGGACAAGGAATTAGAAACCCCGTATAAAATCGTTGGCAGCATGGCGCGCGACGGGTTAGGCGTCTTACTCTGGTGGGAACAATAGACGAGACAGCGCGGATGACGAGTAAAGACATGTACATTTTCTTTTAACGGCAGTCTACACACGCCATGCTAATAAGATCTACGACTTGATACCCTCCAACAAGCGATCCTCCACATCGTCCAGCACTGAGTAATGGTCAACGACAGCCAGGTTCTCGGCCTCACCCTTGAACTGCTTGTCGGGATCCTGCCCAGGGCCAGCCATAGGATTCTGCATTTGCTGGGCCTGCATTTGCTGGTTGAGCTGGCTTGCGGCTGAAGGAGGCCATATTAGCTTGTTTGGTGCGTCGAAGAGGGGCTAAGGCTTGGAACATACCATTGTCGCTGCCGAGGAGGAAAACATAGACAAACTGAAGACCAAAAATACAAAGGAAGTACCAACTGATGCTAGACATCCAGCGAGGGTCCATATCCTTGGTCTGCACACCAGCTTGAAGCATGCTCTTGAACTTGATGGTGAGCGGGAAAGGCAGTTTCACTACCAAGTTAGCAAACTGAGCGTCGATTCAATCAACAAAGAACGAGCTTACTAGTCACGTATCCGCTGAAGAAAGCGTTGATCCAGCTCATAATAAGGGTGTTGGGTATCATCATAGCCATGTTATTCTTCATCATGCCCATCATGCCATCCATCTGGGTTGGATCTGTCATCGGGTTCGCCGGAGGCTGGCCCTTCTTCTCAGGCTCCTTCAGAAAGCCACCGGACTCGAAGCCAGAGACAAGGTATTCGCGACGCGCCTCAAAAGATCGCTGGGATAGAACGTGGTGGTTGTTGCGAAGGGAGACACCGCGGGCGAGGGATCTCTGCTCGCGAATCGTTTTCGCATCTTGCTTCTTCGGGACGGTAGCGAGGAGAACACTGGCGTAGTGTCGCAGGACACCAGTAAGGACCATAACAATGGTGATGGGGATCAGAATCCAGTAGCTGTCGACTTTGTTAGTATCTGCTCGGCATTGCTTCTTCTATCGGAGGGGAAGGTTTGGGCATACAATAACTGGGGATCCCTGTGAAGGGTCTGCACCGGAATGTCTGCCATGATGCTGATTGCGCACGATGTGGTCCTGCTCTGAAAAATGGTTTTGCGCAGAGGGAGGCAAGGCGGCTGGACACGGAATGGTTGAATGTGGTGCAAGATGCTAGAGCTGAAGTTGGAGGTTGTCGCGGAGCTTATTTCCGCCGGTGCCGTCAGTGTGCTACCTCTAGGTACCTAATTCGGGTGTTCCAGGTTAGCTACCTTAGCACCAACAGCACCGCCAAAATGACAGCTTTCCTTCTTTAGCGCGAGCCCCACGACACCCTCGTCCATCGTTATACAGGCCACCTTACACGTAAAACAACCTTCTACAATTCAAGCACACAGATCTTTCCCCGAAACATTGAACACCAGACCGAGCAAGATTGCATTCAGACAGCCGCAATCATGGCCACACCTACCAAGGTCGCGCTGTACAACCAGTCCGGTATGCTATAATCCCAAGCTCTCTCGCAACTTATTGCTTGGCTGACCTGCTAATCATCCTGCAGATCTGAAGAACAACTCGGACGATGCGATCGCAAACTACCTCAACTCCATCGGCTTCACGCAGAAGCACTCCATGACCGACGTGCGCCTCGCTCTCGGTTACGGTGCTTTTGCTATCGCTGTGGCCTGCTTCCTGTGGGACTACAAGTTCGGCTTCGAGGACACCAAGCTGTACACGGCCGGCGCAGTCGCTATCTACACATTGCTACAGGGCGCATTGGCTTTCTGGATTAGCAGAGTTGAGGAAGGGACGATCTACCAGGGAAAGGCCCCATCAGGCGAGCTGGTAAGGCCATTCCTCCGCAAGATCGTTCGCGGATGTCGAACATTATACTAACAGAGATTAGATCTTCATCGCTAGCTCAACCAAGAAGAGCGAGCCTATCTACCAACTGAAGGTCGCTCTCTCCAAGGATAAAACGAACGAAGTCACCAATGCTTTCGAGCTCTCCCGCTCCTTCACCGAATGGTTCGACGAATCAGGCTTCTTCGTGCCCAAGCCCTTCCAGGAATTCCTCGCCTCATCCATCTCCGTAGTCGGCAAGGCTGACCCCAAGCGCGTCAAGAGCGCCTCGCAAAAGATGCTGGATGCCAACCCTGAGCTTCTCGACGCGGTCATGGCAGCTAGCGGCTCAGGTGATGTGGCAGAGACGACAGGGACTGAGAAGAAGAGCGGCGGCAAGAGGCGGAAGGCCTGATTTTGTAATTTTTGGGGGACTGTTGAGAGGAAGAGCTATAGGGTCATGTATCATGAAGCAGATATAACAGCGATTGAATCAAGGATATTTTTATTCGCCCAGTCTCACGACAAATTGCAAAAAGTACCCTCATGAGGACCGAGAGTAGACATGCATGCCACAAGCAACGCCACCAAATGTCCAATCTATATGCCCAAATATGCCAATCTTTATACAATCCCTCTATTTGTACTTTACCCCACTGACGTTTCTAGTTTCACCTGATTTCCTTCCACGCTAATCTCGCCAATCGTGCTGATTGCCTCAAGTCACGCACAGAGTTGCCGCAAGCCAAGGTCAACTCTCTCTCCACTCTTGGCGCCAGCGGCAACAAGTGCCTTGACTCAAACATCTTAGGGAGCCCACCCATGATTTCCAGAGCGAATTTCCCGCTGATAGCATCTGACTCGGCGCCGACTGCTGCGGGTGCGTAGCCTTGGGGTAGCCAGTCAGGGATAGTGTGCGCTTTGCGCGAGAAAGTGTTGGAGCATATAGAGATAATGCTCGGGAGTTGCTGTTCTCCTTTCTCGGGGGCTTCGAGCAGGATGTTCTGAATGACGTCCAAAGAGGCACTGACGTCCGGGCCTGTCCCAATGGTCTGAGCAACGGATATGGCGATGCGCAAGATCTTCTCGGCGTCTTCTTCGTAAATAGAGAAGGACATGTGCTTGACCAGTAGTAGAACTCCAATGCTGAAATTTGTCTTGATGACGCGGTCCTGAGCTTCGGCATCTTGGCCGAGTGCCTTAGGGATCATAGGCTTTGCGAGCTCAATGTAGGCTTTCTGCATCCACAGGGGCTTGACGATAGCGTAGTTCTCCTTTGTGAGAATCTTCTGAGGCGCAACCACCATCTCAAGCCTTCTGGCAAGGTGTTGCCCAATTGAAGAAGAGTTAGGAGAGTCACGGAGCAGTTTCAGGAGTCCTTGGGCTTGCTTCCCACTATAACGACGGATCATACCCGCCGCCACAGCAAAGATTGAAACGGCCATATCCAGTGTTGAAGCCTCATCTTGGTTGTTCTGAGTAAGAATAAGCTCGCTCTGTTTATCCAGCACGTCCATTGTTGGCTGTACTGTCTCGAGTTTGTGTTTGTTAGCTAAAATGATGAGAATAGATCTGGACACTGCGGCGCTCGTAGGATCAGCATATCGATGAGGCTTGACAACGCCGCTTTGCAGGACCTCTTGGGCAACGCCAATATCGAACTGAATAAGGTCAGTATATTCCTTTTAGTTCGTTGGAGGGTAAGTCTTACAAGTTGTTTGATCGTGGCTGGTCGAAGTGCCCCGAGAACTCCAAATGATAGAACATTCAGCCTTCCATAGGCTAACCAATCCCATGTTGATGCTGCTCCGCTAGAGCTATTGACAGATATAGTTTCCTCTTGGAAAAGATTCAGCCCAAGTTGCTGAGCTTGGATAGAAATTTGCTGTTCTTCGGATGCCTTATGAATAACCAAGCCTGCGAAAGTGCTTAGAAGATGCAAGTATTGATTCTCAGACGACATTTCTGTATTGCCGAAATCATCGCTGAGCTGAAGGCCTTTCTGTCCTGCCGCATCAACCGCCTTTGTTGCCCTCCTGTAGAGCTGACGGGCGACAAATAGACTAATAAGAAGGAAGTCACTGTGGATCTCTGGCACTTCCGATGATTTGATTCCAGATACTTGGCCATCTTCTCCATTTTGTGTGGTTTGTCCAAGAGAAGGGTATCTGCTGGTGATATATGCAATCCATTGGTCATCCCACTTGGTATTGTTGAACTTCAGACTAGACTGGGCACAGGCATCGCTGAAACAGCGGACAGCGGCCTGGATGCCAGCAACGAGTGCGCACCACACACTGACATTGGCTTTTTCATCAATGGCTTCGTTGAGCTCTGCATGTAGAGACCGTATGGTGAGCAGGAAGTTCTGAAGCCCGTTCAGAGGCGTTGAAGGAAGTTCAGAACTGCCCACGAAAGCAATGAGGGGACCTAGTCTCCGAATGATCGAGACATCCGGAGATGTCTGGCCGTGCCAGTTCTTTCGGACCATCTCCAAAGCCCTTGCGAGGAATGGCGAGAATCCAGGGTTGTACGCGGTGGTGGCCCGTTGGAGCGCTTTAGTGGCAGCGTTGATGAGCTCATCAGACGCGCCGCTGGCTACTTGGCCGTTACCCTCTAATGATTGAGAGATAATTGAGAATAATGTATCTGTTATTTCCAAGCATTTGTCTCCTGACAACAGTACTGCACTAGAAGTGGTGTCGGCACCTTCAGGTGAAGCTACTGCCGACGCCGGACGTTGGCAGACTAGGGCGCCAGCTCCTTCCACGGCTTGAGTCGCAAGTTTCAAGTCGTCCTGTGAGGCATCATTCTTCATGCCCGCCTCTACTGGCTTCTTGTAGACATCATCGTAAAGAGTTCTGAACGTCTGGTCGATAGCTGCAAAATCGCTCTTCTCCTGGGGAGTCATCTCCACGTCTACCAGCAGCAGCCGGGTCTCCAAGATGACGTGCAATAGTTTCATAAGATCCTGGCTATGGCTCGGACCCTTTGGATGGCGCAGGTTCTCTTTGACATGTGTGATTGCAGGGGAAACCATAAGGACAAAAGCCGTTGGGGTAGCGCTCAGAACACTAACGAGGAGGCGACCGGCAGATGCCGCATATATATTGTTCGAAAGGTCGTTAACACAGTCGCGTGTGACTGTCAGAGAGTAGTCGCGAAGGCTGTCGCCCTGGAGCCTGGTGGCTACCGTCTTGAGGACTTCCAAGGTAGCCCAAATAGTATCTTCGATCTCTCCGTTGCGGACTTCGTATTTGAGGCTATTCCAGATTTCATCGGTATACGGAGTAACGGATTGATCTGGGTTCTTGTACTCCTCCAAGCATGCTTTAATAGTCTTCAAGACGTCAACCTTAACGTTGACTGTGACCCCTTCTCCCTGATCCATTTTTGTTAGTAGAAAAGGGAAAGTCAGCGGCGCCAGTTGGTGTGTGGCCGTGAAGCACTTCCGCAGTTGCATCTTCAGCTCCTCGGGAGTAATGCCGCTTTGTGAAGTTCTGGGGAGGGTAATGGGGAAGTAAGCCTTGAACGTGCCATAAACCTCCTCAATGAACTCTTGCGAGGGCGAATACTCTCGAAGGAAGTACGAAAGGATGTCGAACCACACCATCAAACAATTCGGGTCCCTCTCGTTGCGGCATAGCTGAAGCAAGTCGTTCATGAAGCCAGAGGGAGCTCCATGCTTGTGTTGCAAATCGCTAGCAACAGAAGGGTTCGTGATGAGAGATCGTAGTAGTTCAAACACTGCCAGTCGAGTCTTGGCGATTTGACGAGGGAAATCGTCCTTCAGAGCGCAAACTTTCTGGATGATATCGTCGCCACTTGTGGGCTGGAAGGCTTTCATGGCCACAATTCGAGACAGAGCTGTTGCTGAAGGCATGATACCCGCCTTATGGTCGATATCGAACATGGCTCCAAAGAAATTGATTAAGAGTTTGACTATCTTGGCTTAGCTGTTGTTGGTAACCAAGCACGTGCGAGGACTTACTTTGACTAGGTTTGAACACATCCTTGCTCAAGTAGTCGAGCGTGCGTGACAAGAACTCCAAGGCTAGCAAGAGTTAGCTAATGGAACCAGAAGCACGCCTCCGTGAAGTCACCTTTTGATCTGCCAGTCCAGTCTGGTGTGTCGTCGCTGTCCGCCATGGCTTCATCCACATCGCTACCTGGCATCCATGGTTGCACAGCTTCTACCCAGCGAGCCACTGGGTTTGTGCTAGCCGGCGCATTTTGAATTTCTATGCCTCATTAGTCCAGTTATACCTCCTGAAGTGGGTGAAGGTACGCACCTGAAGCAGCCTGCTGTGTGAGGGAGGTGAGTTTTGTCTCATCATCAGAGAGTACAAACTCGAGCGCAAGCTGCCGGAAGTCGGCCATGATGGCCTTTGAAGCCTAGTTCCCGCTTGATAAGAATGTCTTGTTGTCTTAGTACGAGTCGACTAAGTTTGTGGTCGGTATTATGGTTTTGAAGGGACTAATATCTGTGATATTGAAAGTTTGTTACTGAGCTTTGAAATCCAAGGTCGTTGAGTAGTGGCGGGGCAATTTTGGCGGGGCAAAATTCGCGACTCCGAGTAAAAACAAGTCGGTTTTACCAACTATTTTGCACGATTATTGCCAAAGGCGCAAACATTGGGTATCTTGACAGTCGCGCAATGACAGAACAATGCACGCACCTTCAATCTCTTCCCCAATCCGAGTCAGGAAATGGTCCCTACACTATCTTTCACCTCCGTGCTGGTTCCGATGCCGGCGCCGTATCTGTCTCCCGGGTAGATTGAGTCTCCAGAAAAAAACACCAGACCCACTCATCTTCAATTGACATGGTCAATGACGACAGGGTCCAGAAAATGCTGCATCATCCCGGCTTGTGCTTCATTGCTCTTCTCTTTTGCCCACGGCATTGATTCCTTAGAGAGCCCTTCATAATGGCGGCCGTGCGTATACCGAAGTTATTGAACCTCGGCCGATGCGCCGCCGCGCGCTCCTCGCCGCGCTTCATCAACCAGCGTCGATGGGCTCAAGTCCATGACGTTCGATTCCTAGCGACAACGCGCCCATCGCAGCAGATCCTCGACAAGTACCGCGATAAGCTCGACCAGAAGGCTAAGAACGAGGGATATGGAGGTATCGACGAGCTCAAGTCGGCTTACTCCGAGAAGATAGGAGAGCTTCATAAGAAAGACGCTGTGGAGTTCCAGATCCCTCAAGCTCCTGGCACGCCCACAAGCCAGCCCGCGAACGAAGGGGATAATCCTATTCCTCAGGCTCCCAATACGTCAGTTAAGCAGCCGAACGCTGATGGAGGTGAGCCTGGACAATCGAGCCCACAACCTGAGATCCCGCAGGCACCAGAGACTCCTGTATCGCAGCCAAACACAGATGGACCACCGAGCACACCGGGGTCCGCAGCTACAAAAGCAGCTAGGAGAGCCTCTGGCAAAGACAAACCAGCTATCAAGGGACTCGACGACTACATCGACCTCGACAAGTCGCGCGACTTGCCAGAGAAGGAGCTGACGGCTATCTGGCGCCTGCGTCACGCTGAATCACCGCAAAATATTTGCGCCGTCGTTCCCGGTGCCACCTACAAGACCATGGAGGAGGCTGCTCGATCAGCTCCACAGTTCATTCTTCCCGTTCCGCACGAGGAGAAGGGTGCTGAGATTCATTTCCTTCAGTGGACGTTTGACTCGGAATCTAAGACGAGCACCGTGCTCTTTACGCAGCTGGCCGAGTACAAAGTGAGAGGGGAGTTTGCCCAGCCGCATACTACCATTACACATCACCTGGATCTTCTTGACGACAGAGGACTGGTTCCGATGCAGGGTCAGGTTATGGAGGGGAGGGGCATCCAGCCTGAGCAGGCCAAGTGGCTCGTACTATGCCTGCAGCGCTTCTACGGCGGATGGGAGAGCTCAGATGTCGAGCTGACAGGGGAGCGCAAGGAGAGAGCCGAGGAGCGCAAGAAACTCCTCCACTGGTTTGCCAATGGTAATGAGAACTTCACGGTCGAAAAGTTACTAGAGGAAGCCGAGCGCATGGGGTAGATGCCTTCATTTCAAAAGGCCCAAAACCATATTCTGGTAATGTAAAAATAGATCAATTCTGATAGCTTTGTATTCATGCATAATACGGCGCCTTCTACGGCTTTCCCAGTACATTTAAGCCAAAGTATCCCCACATAATTCCACATGATCCTTTTCATATAAGTTTACAGCTTCGCCTTGGGAGCCGCCTCTTCCTTCTTCACCTGGTCCTTGAGCACCCTTCTCAGGATCTTACCAGACGCGGACTTTGGTATAGTTTCGATGAAGCGTAGGCCGCCGCGTAGTCTCTTGGGCGGTGCGACCTTGGCATTTACCCATTCGGTGATCTCCTGAGCTAATTCGTCGCTGGGCTCGGTGCCGGCTTTGGGGGTGACATACGCCCTGGGCACCTCTGTGTGCTCTGTTTCGTTCCACACGCCAATCACGCAGCAGTCATCGACCTTTTCGTGGCCGAGAAGCTTGGACTCGAGCTCGGCGGGAGGCACCTGGAAACCCTCTGGAAGGAAGTTAATGATGTTGTGTGAATACTATTGGTGTAGCAGGTTTTGATACGTACTGTACTTGATGAGCTCTTTTATGCGGTCGGTGATGTAGAAGTTGCCGAGTTCGTCGACTTTGCCGACGTCGCCTGTCTTAAACCAACCGTCCTTGTCGAAGGTTTCGGCTTGGAGGTCGGGTCTTTTCCAGTATCCGCTGAACACGTTGGGGCCCTTCATTAGGAGTTCACCAGCCTATGCAAGACACTTAGCAAGCTTGATGGCAGAGTAGCAAGAAGTGAATAGGAACAAACCTCTCCGGCTGGCACTTCTTTTCCATCAGCATCAATAATCTTGACCTGCATGTTAGGAACAAGCTTCCCCACAGAGCCCTGGAAGCGCAGGAACTCATCCGAGAACTGCGTGTGTGTGGTCGGACTCGTCTCTGAAAGACCATAACCCTGCTTGACACCGACTTGCAGCCGGTCCCAGACTGAGGTAACAAGCTCCTTGCCCAACGGAGCGGCGCCTGAGTTGATCCAACGCACAGAAGAAAGGTCGTATTTGTCGACGATAGGATGTTTGCCCAGGGCTAGGACGATAGGCGGTGGGACGTAAAGGAAGCTGATATGGTGCTTCTGAATCAGTTCACACGCCTTCTCAATATCCCACTTGGGCAATACGAAGCATGTCGAGCCAGAGATGAGAGAGACATTGACGACAACGGAAAGTCCCTGTTAGCGTGTAAGTGAGCTGACCCAGGAATGTCAAGGATCATAGAGCTACTCACGTAGATGTGGAAGAAAGGTAGAACTCCAAGCTGTGAGTCCACCTCCCAGTTTAGACCCCTCATGTCAAACGGTGAGCCCTGTGTTGAATTGGCTACTAAGTTCTCGTGGGTGAGCATCACACCCTTGGGCATGCCGGTCGTGCCCTGCGGTCCTAGTTAGTTTAAGAAGAAGTCACCCCAGCAAAACGACGACACTGACCGAACTGTAGACGAGATAAGCCAGGTCCTTCTTAGGGTTCAGAGCGGTCCTCTTAGGCTTGAACCACGCATCCTTAGCTGTGACATCAGTCCAATGCTTGAATCGAGCATCCCTCGCATCGCCCATAAGTAGCACACGATCCCGCGGTAGGCCAACGCTGTCGGCAGCCTTCAAAGACATGTCGAGTACGGGCACCTGGGTAATGAGAGCCTTGGCGCCGGAGTCCTTGAGCTGGCGGGCGAGCTCCTCTACGGTGTAGGCGGGGTTGGCCGGACTGGCAACGCCACCGGCCCAATGCAGACCCAGGTTGACAACGGGTGTGTCGATGTTGTTTGGGGTGAAGAAAGCCAGGACATCGCCCTTGGACCATCCGAATTGGTACTTTAGACCTTGACCGAATTGGATGGAGCTGGAGCGCATCTGGGCGCGGGAGAATGAGCGGCCGCTGTAGGGATCGACAAGGAGGGCTGTAGTACACAGTTAACGCTACTTCTCGTACACATCATGGGGGCTTCCAAAGCGAGGAATTGAGAAGTGAGGCTCACGGTGATCTTCAGGGTACGTCCTCGGCGTCTCCATGTAGAGCGTCCAGAGGTCGACAGCTGGGACCTCCAGATCTCGGAAGAGCGAGTTGATAGGCATGGTTGCGGTGGGGGGAGGAGGAAGAACTACAGATCCGGAAGACGAAGAAGGTTGCTACAATGACTTCCCACAAGGTATGAGAAACGTTCGTAAGAAGGATTGAATAGTATGAGGGGGGAAAGAATTACAAGGAGGAAAGTAGCCTCCGCAGCTGCAGACGTAGATCGTGACGATTTCGACCCTCCGTCCATCCGTCTCCAATCCCCGGGTGCTGCATAACTACCAAAGAGAGTGCCATCCGTGGATCGGCCAGTGGCAGTGTGTGGACTAGATTCGCCCGATTCCCGAAGCAAGCCGTGTGCGTGTGTGCGCGCGTGCTCCCCCGGGTTACCAAACAGGCCGAGGACATACATTCTGTCCTATCAACGTCACCGCATTATTCGGAGCTAAGCAGTGTAAGAATGGGTCTGGGGAAGAGATACCGAGGCTCATGGTCCGAATGGGTGGGGACGTTGGGTTAGCTTCAATTTTGTTTAGCTGGAAGGGTCGAAGAATTGCCTCCCTTGAGGAAAGCTCCGGCGATCGGCCAATGGGACCGGTGGACTGTGTCTGGGCGTCTGGGCAGAGGCGATGGGAATTGGGGATCGGATTTGGGGAAACGCGGAGGCGGGGGAAGGCCGAAACAACGAAGAAGTTTCCATGCCTCTTGTGTGGGATTCTCAGAATGATACCTTGGGAACAGTACTACGTCCAAGTTGCAGAGAGCCTAAGGTAAGCGATGTGAACCTTCCGTGGCTTGCCTGTGGTCGTAATAAAGCCCAAGGTTTCAGGGCAGTTGTAACGGCGTACAACGCTGTCTCATAGCGTCTGTCAGCGTTGTTAGAGTTCTTACAAGCAACGGGCCCCAGAGCCAGCCGGCCCAACTCAATTCTTCCAACTCCGGGGAACAAGAAACAGCAATAAATTCTTTGAAGTATTAAGCCCACGATTGGAATCCAATTCGAGGACTAGCATGATAAATCGAGTGTAGTTCCATGACAGTTGAGGGGACGGAGTCTCGCATGGCTTAGAGAGATCTTTGACAGTCCCACCTTAGGGTTACTGTTGCCAACCTGCTTGATTCCCGGCTTTCGTACGAGATGAAGAGTCCTCCGTAGAGGACCCACAAAGCGCTGGGAACCCTGCAAAAATGACGAACCACATTCCGGATGACATGAACCTCTATCGTCGCATCCGATTTCGTGCGCCATTGTACAATTTCTGCTTGTCGCCAAACACCCAATGCCGCCTATAACCCTCTTTTCCGCGGGTTAGACGATTACCCTCGCTAGTCTTCGATCATGGGTGATGCCCCGGAGCATGACGGCCCTGTGCAGACCTCCGACGTCAATAATCGTGCTACCGCGACAACCACAACCACAACCACAACCACCGCCAAGCAGCTGAACGGACAATCCTCATCATCGCCAGAACAAAGCTCCGAGACCGAGCCTTCTCGACAGGAGCGCATTGAGGCCAAGTTTGCCCAGCAGGCAGGCAAACTCTCCCACGACTCACCCGACTCTTCGGCCCGCCAGTCTCACGCTGCAGCCGAAGCACATTTCATTACGCCCCAAGATCCCGTTCTCATTACTAGCGATGGCAAACGATTGCCCGGCGTGCCCTTACAAGAGGCTCACAAACTAAATATTCTGAGGGAAGAGCTCGATGGGCCGCCCAAGACGGTCGAAATCAAAGAAGGCGCAGAGACAAGGGAAAGCATTTCCAACTTGAACCGGAAAGGCGATGGCGAGGGAAGCAACATGCCGGCGGTACAGCATGAAGTAGTACACCTCCCCAAGAACCAGAATGGCATGGACATGCAGATGTCTGGGTCTGCGACCCTGCGAGGGGCCATGCCGCCGTCGCACACGAATCCGTTGTTCCCTCCGCTTCCGCTATACGGACCATCGTCGAGAATGAGGACCCTGCAGTGCCTCTTCTTCCGTGTGTCGTCCTTCTTCCTAAGTTTAGCTTTCTTGGCGGTCATTGTCACCGGGTCCATGTTCACTAGCATACCGCCTGTGTTAAAGCGGACCTACTATAGGGTTACCTGCCGAGATCCTGATGCCTCCCGGCCGTTTTATGAAGAAGAGCAGCGGAGGGCTGCAGAGAGGAGAGAGAAAGCGAAGGCATGGAACAAACAACAATCTGGAACCGTGGGCGACGGCGATGCGGAAATTGCTCATGGCGCTACAGATGAGTTTCCGCCCCTAGAGGGTGGAAAAGATCCTATCATCTGCGACATTGGCTACTACGCGCGGAGAGTTGGTCTTGAAGCAGAAGTGGTGAACGTTCAGACGGAAGATGGGTTTGTCATCGGTCTGTGGCACATCTACGATCCAAAGGAGTACACGCCGTTAACCGAAGAGGAGCGCGAACATCAGGAGCCCAGTATTTTCCCAGGCTCAGCGAGGAAGCGAAAGGACCCAAATGTTAAGCCTAAGTTTCCGGTGCTTCTGATACACGGATTGCTGCAAAGCGCAGGCGCATATTGCTGCAATGACGATCAGTCACTCGCCTTTTGGCTGTGCAAGTCTGGCTACGATGTCTGGCTGGGTAACAACCGGTGCGGGTTCGAGCCGAAGCACGTCTTGCTCAAGTACGGCGACCCGCGGATGTGGTGCTGGAACATCCGCCAATTTGGTGTCTTTGACCTTCCGGCATTTATCTCTAGGGTGCTGTTTGAGACAGGATTCGAAAAGTTGGGCCTCGTTTGCCATTCCCAAGGAACAACGCAGACACTAGTTGCACTGGCTAAGGAGCAGAGACCTGACCTTGGTGACAAGATCACTGTGTTCTGTGCTCTCGCTCCCGCCGCTTACGCGGGGCCCTTGATCGGCAAAATGTACTTCAAGTTCATGCGCATCATCTCACCGGGCTTCTTTCGTATCATGTTCGGCATACACGCCTTCATCCCGTTTATGATGCAGATGCACGCGTTGCTGAATCCAAAAGTATACGGCTGGCTGGGCTACAAGGTGTTTAGCTTTCTCTTCGACTGGTCAGATACACGCTGGGACCGCGGGTTGCGCGATCGCATGTTCCAGTTTTCGCCCGTATATGTGAGTGCAGAGTCGATGCGGTGGTGGCTCGGCCGCGAGTGCTTTGCCAAGCACAAGTGTATCCTCGCAACCAAAGACGTCGTGCGGGCGGAAGAGCGAATTGATAGCGGACAATCGGATGCGCAGTCCGACTCGGCCATGTCTCCAAGAATTGATTCAGTCATGTCGCCTCAGGGTAGGCTGTCACCCGGCGCGACAGCCTGGTATGATGAGCAGGCGCCTCCATTCGCGCTTTGGGTGTGCGGAAGTGACGATCTAGTGGATGGTAGTAAGCTGCTGCGCCGGTTTGAGAGCGGACGCGAACCGCATGTTCAGGTCTGCCATAGTAAGGTCATCCCCGAGTACGAGCATCTGGATGTGATCTGGGCTATGGATGCCGAGGATCAGGTCTTCAGTGAGATTCGCGAGGTGCTGTGGAAGACTTGTCATGCACGAAACGAGTGCCGTGTTCCTCGAGGCTGTGAGGATGTTCCTGTCTGGACACCTGCCTCGAAGGGAGAGACCTCATCTGACGATACATCAAGTGGTGAGGGAGGCGAAGGCCAATCTGTAGCTCGGGAGACGTGATCTTATTTGATGTACAAGACAACATACTGCTACATACACGATACGAGTACATAACGACGACTCGGAGGATTTGCAACTGGGAAATGAGCGGGGCGTTTCGGCGAGAACGTACATGGTTTGATCTTGATTACTGGTCTGCGAATGAAGTACCGGCGGTGGATTAGAAATCTCACATAATGCGAAGAATATACGATACAATCATGTCAGATAGTTAATACTCTATTCATCCCTATCTATTCATTAGCCTCTAGAATTGGGGGCGACTGCAGAGCGGCATCCGAAGCACCTTCAGCCTCGCCACTGGAACGAGTTGTCTCCCTCGTGTCTCTTCGGCCGAGTCCTTGTCACAACAAAGGACATCTTGGTCCGTGCACTACTAGGATAGGTTTATTTCTATACATAGTAATTATACCTAGCCTTGCTCCGCCGCTTCGAATCCACCCACACACGAATTTTTGAGATTACCTTCGTGCACACTAAAGCAGGCTGCGTGGGAATCGTGGCACGCGAGAGGCTGGATCTCCGCACTTGACTTTATTTTTCTTTTGACCATCTTTGCTTGCTCTTTGTCTAAGACAGGAATCAGCCGAGCACGATGATCAGAGAGGTTGCATTCCATAGATCTTCGGGCTCTGTTTCTCGATCATTTGTTTCAGTTACAGTTTGCTTACCCTCCTCCACGAGCTCGATCTCGTAATTAATTACCGCGTGCGTCCAAGGTAACCCTTTTTTTGCTTCTGAAGGAGCTTGAAAAATGTTACCAAAATCAGCCTCAGCCCTACCTGCAAGGCCAGCTGTCTTCCTCTGAGGACATGGGACACCTTGTTTTGGTCCTCCGGGCTTAGAGCCCAGAAGGGCTTGGCTGTCAGCATTTAGTTCAGTGCGCAAGATTGGTAATTAAGGACTCCGCTTGCTTAGACCCTGGCCTTGGGGCAATCTTCGAGTCCGACGAGGAGATTTTAATTTTGGGCGACGGACTGCATAACTACATGTACATTATGGGTAATGTGAGTTGTGTCAATGCTATGTTCTGTGCCATATAATTGTATTCTCACGAACCTACCAAATTGCTTTCGTTTCTTAATCTGCAGCTCGATCATTGGGGTTTGATAGATAGCCAGGGTTCACTCGTACCTCGTAATATTATAGACCAAGAGGATCTCTACCCATGGTCGTCCGGTCGGGGCCGACCAACAGCCTGATGTTGAGGATCGATAACATGCAACATGGGGTTTTGGGACGAGGCCTCCTCCTTTCTTTCTGTCTCCCCGTCTACTCCCTCTTTGTCGCCTTGGCTCTCACTCATCCCTCAGGCATCGCCACCAACTAGTGCGACTATCAAGTAAGACGGCCATGCTCTGTGCCCAACACAAGCATACAGCATGTGCAAGACCAACTGATGCCGCACTCGTGATTTGTCGTACGACTTAGATTCTTGCTTCCTCCCCCTCCCTCCCTTCCACCTCCCTTGCATAACAATGAAAGTATCTTGGAAGAAAAGAATGGTGGGAGCGGGTCCCACGAGTGCTTTTTCTTTGTCTTGGGCTGAAGCTCTAGCCTGTCTTGGTTTGAATATTCCCCCATCCCAGCACACCCAGGCCGTCCTGTCAGCCTTTCTCCACCAACAGCGGTCAAGACTCAGGATACACTTCGTGGGGCCCGAGCTCTCGGTGCTGACTGCGTGATATGCACCCTGCGCCGCCTCATACATTCCAATTTCTGGGCTCGGACTTGCAGGTTGCTGGGAGAAAGCTCGCACTCAAAGAGTCGAAAAGTAAGCCACCGGCTATTCCCGACTTGCTAATAATACATGGATTTGGGCTGAATGGATCCTTGGACCTCCGCCACCCATGTCTCCCCCCGTGTTGGTGCTTTGTACTTTGCCTTATGAGAGACGATGCAGGGCCCCGTTGTGGAAGGGTGGTTTGCTTTTACTCCTCTGTCGCTGCTTCTTTTCCTGTCTTTGAACTCTCTCCTCCTTACACTATTCTAAGAGGGCAATTCTTACCTGTAGCCGATCGATTTCATTCTTACTTTACTGTCAATCATCCATTGAAGAAGATTGTTAGTGAAGTATAGAAGCATTCAGACGGAAGCCGACAGCAACATCTGGCCGGCGACTCATCGCAATTCGGCGCTGCTTTTAACTACAGCCAGCGCACCAGGACTAAAGGGAGAGAAAAAATGTCTTCAGAAGTGCTCGACCACCTCGGCCTTGCCTGCAATGGCACAGGCAGTTTCCACGTCTGCCACGACAAGCCAAGCAAGTTCATCGGCTGCTGCTCCATCGACCCGTGCAAGACGGACGACGGCCTGTGCCCCGACGACGATCTTCAAGGTAGCACCTACGACAAGTATATCCACAATGATATCCTCCCGCAAACCTGCCAGAGCAACAGCGAAGATGTTCAATGGTACACCTGTGCTGAGGTCGATCCTCCCTTCATGGGCTGCTGCTCCGTTATGCCTTGTGGTGACGGCTGCCCGGATGAAAACCTCTATGCTGCTAAGCTGAGCGACGAGCCCGACGAAGCTGATGTCTTCCTGCCCTCGGAGGTGCGATCAACGGCTACGGCTTCTGCCACCAACGACTCAGATGACGATGGTGGTCTTTCCAAGGGAGCTGTCGGTGGTATTGCGGCTGGCGTCAGTGTTGCCGGTCTGCTACTCATCGGCGCCCTCGTTTTCTTCTTCCTCCGCCGACGTAAGCAGAAGCAGCAGCACACTCACGCTCCCGTGAGCACTTACGACCCATCTTACGGCGCCCCTACCATTGTTGGTTCTGAGGGACCTGGCAGCCCACTGCAGAAGGGCGAGCACCCGCACTTCTCGCCTGTCACAACGCCTTTCTCTCCGGCTGACCAGCAGATGGCTCAATACAATGGCATGCCGAACACCCCCGGATCGCCTCAATACTGGCACCAGCAGCAGCACAACCCCCACGTTTCAATGCAGTCAATGAGCACACACCAGGGTCTGGGCATGTCTCCGTCTCCGTTCAATGGAAGCCAGACCTCGCCTGTGCCTTCGCAAGGTCCGTTCCGGGACAGCATGCAGACGGCGTACGTGAGCAACGACGGCAACCACCAACAACATTTCGTACAGGAGCTGCCAGCTTCGCAAGAGTATGTTGGCAATGGCGGTGGAAACCAATTTGCTGCTGAGATGGAGGCACCGGATCACAGGCAAAAGTAAACATGGGCATGAACTGAAAGACTTCATGTTGTGAGAAGAAACGATGGAGAAAAAGGGGACGGGAGGAAAATAATGAGGGAGGTCGATACGATGTAACTCTGATAGCGTCTTTGGTTTTATCACTTGGACTTTTCTTAATCACTACGGCGTCATAAGGAAGGCATCCGGACGAAAGGAATCTATGCATTTCCGGATCGGTATATTCTCAATACATAAAAATAAAAACATTTATACGCTCTTAACATATCAACACATTCCTCGAAGTGATCATTTTGGGCTATGAAAGAACTTTGACTCGCCAAGTTGTCGCAGTAGGATCTAGTCGCGTGGGAAGAAACTGCTATGCTGACATGTATTCCAAATACACCCTGTCAGACCCTGACTGTTGCCCTATCGATTGGCGAAAAAAATAGAGCCATTGATGACAAGCAAAGCTCTGCCCAGACTTTTACTACAGGGATTCCGGATTATGCGGAGTTTCACATCCCACCGGGGCTTATTTCCACACTTAGACTTACATCTGTAGTCCCTCGTAATTCTATCAGGAACAAGGTGGCATTGGTGCTGACGCTCCTCAATCTGAAGCCTACATACAGCTCCTCGGCTTTTGCCATGTAAGTTGCACATGGCAGATTGTCCGTAAATACCGAGACAGAACACATGGTCATTCCGTGTCACTTTATTATCAACTATTCGAACTCGCATCCTCTACTATACAGCAATAAGCAACACCTTTTGAATCATAGTCCCGGAAGAAAACCGACTTCTAAGCACTAGCCAAGTCCAGGTGACGCTTGTCCTTCTCATCGCAGAGCCCCGTGGCGTTTTTGAGCGCGGCCACGACGCCGTAGTAAGCCGGGTGCAGTGAGAAATCCTCGAACCATAAGAGGGCCTCTCCATAGCCTTCGAAGTAGTACGGCACCCAACTGAAGGGATCGTAAAAGTCCCACAGCGTGATGCCAATGCACGCCTCGGTCTGAGCACATGCGCCAACGGCCTGCAGTAGAACGATAATGTGTCAGCGAAGCCATTATCCAGCCAATTTCTCCTATTTAATGTGAGTTCTTAACTTACGTTGCGGTACTCCACCTTCTGCATTTCGAGTCCCGTCGAGTTAGATGGTATGTCAACTCGGACATCAAGCTCAGTGTAAGCCACCTCCATGTCTAGGGCGCCGTACGACTCGATGACAGAAATTTGGTCGTCCAGCGACGGCGACCGACCGATAGTGTAGTGCGCCTGCATGCCAACTCCATCAATGCGAATGCCCTCCTCTTGAAGCATCTTGACGATACGGAGCACACCATCGACCTTGCCTCCGGGACTCTCAATGTTATAATCATTGTAGTACAGCTTGGCATCAGGATCAACCTCAGCGGCTAGCTTGAAAGCAAGCTTGATATAATCCTCGCCAAGCACATTGTAGAACACTGACTCGCGCCACGAGCCGTCTTCCTCAAGCGCCTCATTGACGACATCCCAGGCGTAACACTTGCCCTTGTAATGGCCGGCGACTTCGCGGACGTGCTCCGTGATAACCTCGGTAAGCTCCTCAGGTGTCCATTCTGTCTCTTCAACCCAGGGCGCGAGCTGAGAATGCCAGACTAGGGCATGGCAGCGGAGGAGCTTGCCTTGCTCTTCGGCGAGGTCTGTCGTGATGTCGCCCTCGGTAAAGTTGAAGACACCCCGCTCAGGCTCCGTGAAAAGCCACTGATTTTAATTAGCATATACTAAATGGTACTGTGATCTGGGCACTGACCTTCTGCCCATTGGTTGGCGTGGTCTGCCCAAACATGTCATTGTCTGCGAGGATAGCATCGTACTGAGGATAGGATTCTTCTAATCCCTCTCGCTCACGCTGGCCCGGAGTGTCGGTGGCTGAGCCAAAGTACATCAAACCGGCTTTCTTTGCCCATGAGTGAAGCTGTGCCGAGGCCAGTGGCAGCGAGGCAGCCAAAAGTGGCAAGGTGGAAACTTGAGGACGCATAGTCGGTCAAATGCTGGGGAATTGGCCTGAGTGAGTCTTCAAGATTGGGATGATGTGACTACTCATCTATCTAAGATTTACTTCCATGATGGACTCGGCTTCATATACGTTTGGCTGGACTCTGAGAATACCCGGCTTAGCTTCCCACGAATTTATCCAGTCCCTTGATTTGCCATAGGCAAAGCTAGCTTGCCTGCTCTGTTGGGCATGGTGAAGTTTACATCACAAGCATATTAGGAAATGCAGACATTAATTCAACAGCGCCAATCGGTTGCGATTTTGGTCTGGCGTGGCGCATTTGTTTAGTTCCGGGTAAAATGCAAGACCCGGGCATGCGGAACAGTCTTCCTAAATAAGGAATGGAGCTTCTATAGCGAGGCCAGCAAGCAGATTTCCAGTAAAGAGCAGGTTGAAGTCATCGAATACAGCCTAGGGTGCGGAGGGGAGTTAATTCCCGTGGACTTTTGCCGGCTTGGCAATCTGGGGGACCTAGACCGGATCGGCAGTGATCCCCAACCATCGAGGGGAAGACTGCAACGAAATTCGAGAGGGGCGGAGTAGCTGCAAACAAGCTTATCTTGTGGCTACAAAACGTGCGTGCTGGAGTAGGATTGAGAAGAGTTTGTGTTACAGTGCGTTGGGTGATGGAGGGAATGATGATGGATGTTTAACGCTAATCGGGTATTTATATGACGAGTTCTCATCGAAGTCAAGCCTGTCTAAGTGTAATGGCAAGAGAGCTCACTTGGAGGTGCCCAATGAAGAATTAGGGAGGGAAAAGGGTTGATAGACCTGTGAATGGGAAAACTGCACGATGAAGACTGTGTTTTCAGAGAAAACCATAGTAAGAGCTTAGGTTCGCAAATTAAGAATATTAGAGATATTGATATAGTCGGCTTGCCAGGCAAAGGCTATCTTAAACCCCCTTATTCTCAGATCCATACTGAGATCCATGAGAAGATGAAGCTAGGCTTGGTGATAAAGTCAGGATCTGGATTACAATGAATTAGTTGTTAAAGTCAGTGTTTCTTACTTGACTTTCACAAGACTGCTTATGATTAGAGGTCGCTACTGCATATGCTGAGAGATCGTTTAACGGAGACTGAGGAGTTCAGACTTCATCTTTAAACAGCGCTGGAGAAAATGCAGCTGTACCGACATCGCGAGCTTTCAGAAGATAAACCGCAACGCCTGTCCTGAGTCGCACATCCAAGGTATTAACGACAATGTGCACATCATAGAACGTGTTATTCACGGTACCATCTCCGTCCGTATGTCACCGTGATCCATAGCTCCATCGGAGGCAAGTCATCCATGAGCTTCAGCGCTGGGAATCACTCTTGAAACACAAACGAATCGTCCGTTCCGAAACAAAGCTTTGACCCGCTATTCTTTACTGGCTTCATCCAGCTTTGTAGCGACAGCGCAATAGTGCCGAAACAGTCAAAAACTAGTTGCTCTTAGCAGGACTGAGCCGTTCAAAGATGGCCTTCGGAGGTTTTCGCCCCGCAAATACATTGACAAACCCTCAAAGATAACAAATAGTAGACCGGCCATTCGGACTATTGTGAGTCCAGTCCGCCGGCGCCGTGACTGAAGCTCCGACCAGATGGTGCTCCACATCGGCACCCGAGCTAGCGGAGGGTTCCGGTATGATCTGCTTCCGCACGGCTACAACGTCTGACAGATCCATGTCAACCGAGCGAATGTCCTCGCCATACCTCACACGAAGATATCGCGCTTCGAGGCCGCAGGACAAATGGATGACGGTTGCGAACTCATGTTTCTGAGCAGCCTAGTTGGCACCAAGGATTGGTGTTGCGCTCTCGGCATCGAGCTTCCATCCGAGTAGCGTGGCCAGCAGCGTTTCTTGTGGACCACTGAGGGTGACCTTAGTCTTGGAAGACGAGTCTGCAGCCACGCTCAAGGCGGTTGAGCTTGCGGTTTTTTGGTCTCGGGTGCAATCACAGGTCTAGAACAGTATTTCTCTACGACCGAGAGGAAACAAGTTGGTGATGTTGAAAATCGCTAGACTTCGTGCCAATCTTGTACGTTCACCATTATAGGCAGCGCAAGAATTTCGAATTTGAATGCAGGCAATAGTTGACTGGGGTTTGGACATCATGGCGATGAATTCGCGACGGAAAGCATTCCTCTACATGAGGATATTAGCCGGGTTTGGCAATAGTCGATTTCTCCCTTCCGAAGGCTCGATTCAGTATAAAGATTTGCCGCCATGATTTTGATCTTCGGCTTCTAGGAAGAACCTTGTCAGATTTCTAAATTAGTTGAGTATGAGAAGACAAGATCAGCATTTTGAGTGAGACTAAAGAGCACTTTACTACGCCGCATACGACATCCACAAATACCCCATCCTTGGTGCTGTTTGCAAGGTTGAAAGTACCCGGCTTTGGCTAGCAATGAGAGTGGCCGGTGCTTCATTGACGCTGAACGCGTGTATAATAGATAAGCAAAGATTTTTGATCAATGGTTTTGATTTTGTGGTCGAGGGTTGCATCGTCAGATTCTGAGTCCACAAGAAGTCTTACATACTTCAAAATGCAGTTACACCTTGACTCAGCTAAGAAAACTACTTTTTCATTGCTCATCTTTCCCTACCTTTCACATACTACCTCGTCATGTTACATTGTTTCGCCGGAACCGACATTCTTGATCGACCAACACGCATATTAGGAGGGGCACAGTTGAAGTCAACAGCCTTCGGCGCGACTGATCAGGAAAACCGAGTCGATCTCACAGCAGCACTTTGCCTTCAAAGTTGTGAGTCCGCTTCCGCCTGCAACATTACGGCAGGCTACATAGTGAATCTGACCATATCACTGATTGACAGTCATCACATACACTACGGGAGGCATGCGTAATGCTCGTATGTAAGTACTAGCGACACGGAACGACGAGTTGGCTAACCAGCTGATTGAGCTACAAGGCTTACATGCGTCGTTTGCCTCTCTTCTTCCGTCTGAAACCGCATTGTTTGAAACGAATACAGACGTCTTTCGGCAATTGGTGAAGAATCGTGCGTGTGATCGATGAGCGTTCTGGTTTATGGGGTTACACAGCCTAAGCCTCCCCTTCCACTGCTAGAATGGCATATATGGTGCTGGTCAACTTACCAGTAATACAAAGTAGGATTTTCTGACGTATTATCTGCGATAGCCGGCCCTCTAAGCAGTAGCCCGCTTTAGCTCTAGCACCAGCTCGCGCTATCCCATCTTACGACAGGAAAAGTCAAGCTGTGTGCATATAGTAGTTGAAGGAGCCAGGCTAAGCAAATGATATGTAATTAGCATTCTTTCGGGGGCTAAAGGAAGATGTATAGGCCACGCAACTTCAAGCATGACCCCAGAGGAAGGAGGAAGTAAAATTAAAACGGGCATTTCGCGTTGCTCGTGTGTAGGAAGAGACACAACAAAGTAGTCCCAATACGACGGGACGTTCAGGTCATGTCCCTGCGCGCCTTGTTTTGGCCCTGGCCCGACGTTACATCTCAGGTGTACATAGTTGGCCAACTTTCAGCGCAGCCCTAGTCGGTGCAGCATTTGCATGCCGAACATGGTATCCCGTGGTTAAGGTTTCTTGACATTTCATAAAAAATGCGAGATTGCTGTAAAACAAGTCTCATCGAGACGACCTAAGGATTACGGCCAAGATTGACTTCGTACGAGTAGAACGCAGCCCGTGGTCACCAGCGAGGTCGCTCGTTTTTTTGCACTAACCGTACGATTCATTCCTAGCCTGCTTTAGCGCGTTTGCTGGCCTTCTCGTTTTAGCAAACGTATTTAAGCGAACTACAATGTGGGTGTTTGAACACATCGCGTGACAACTATTACGGTAAGCTAACAAAATCGGTAGAGAAAATGCTGTCTTGCCCAGGATTACCCCGGATTATTCTTCTGTCACCTCGCTTATTATGTTCGCCGGAGAACGAGACGCCTAGCTAACGAGCCGAAGTAGCTTAGTACTCGGAATTTTGCTAAGTAATGGCTGAGACGTTAGACCGGCTGCAGGCGTCTTTAAGAGGAAGAAGGATTCATCAGTGGCGTTTGCCTCCTTTCTTTTTACTACTGTTTCTCCTCTAGCCGACCCGGCTCGGTGAATACTAAATCTATTGAGCGATGATTCATCATAAGCAGATGCTTTCTTTGAGGCGCCTATCTTTCTGCGTTGCTGGAGTGTATGTATCCACGCACATGTGCAGTTCCAGCCTGCTTACGGCACGGCATAGCCATAACGCCCGCCAGGTTACACGGATTTCGCAGATGATAAAGTTGAGAAGAGGCGGGGGATGATGGCGGGCCACCACTGCCGATCCCTCCTCCGTTAGTGTGGGTACAATGGAAAATGATGCTTTTCATGGCAAAGCTCCTAGAAAGTCTCGAGGCTTCGATTGGGCCCGAAACCTGCCCTGGTGGAAGTTGCGAGAACGGCCACTAGTGACTGGACTAGTTTGTCACTGGCAAGAAGACCATGTGTCGTGGGCCGGCGCGTGCGCGATGCAACCAACTCTACACACCAAGGAAGACACCCCTGAGCCAATCGCCGGACCCGCGGGGAAAAACCCCCTGAGGGGCTCCTCGTGGCACCGTCGAATGTGCTTCAGTGCTTGTTCAAGTAACCAAGTGCCGCCTTTGGCGCTACCTCTAGTCTCCCGGATCGTTCCCTTCAGTGCTTGTATGTTAGGATGTATTGGTGACATTCCCGTATCCGCCCTGGATTCCTAGATGGGGCGTTGAACAGGGGGCATAGAAAACCTCGTTCAGCTACTCGTTCAGCACTACCGCCCAAACTCGATTTAAACTGTGCCTATACGCAACTGGGCATCAACAGCAGGCATGCCTCCACACCCCGGTACCTGGAGAGACTCGGTCGGGTCCCGAACGTTGAGCTGAGTCGGCTCGGATTAGCTATGACACTAGCCTTGCTCGATACTTAATGGCATAATTAAGAGCGACTGACAAATGTTAATATGTAGCTCCCGCTTCACTCGACCCATCTGTTGTTTGCCTGTCTTCCCTTTCTCTTTTTGTCCTTTTTTAGCGTATCATTTTTTCCCTTTCCCATATATTATGCCATGCCGAACGGGGTTCCTCAATGGTTTGGTCGTGAACATCGGTCGTCACGTCCTGCCAAGTAGAAGCGACACCATTAACCGCGAATACCTTCAACGAACACCCACATCTAAGCTGAGCGAGAGATTTGTTGCCGGATGAGGCTCCACTATACTCTACTCCGAAATCGAAGAATCGACGATAATCTGGCGAAGTCTTGAATCGTTGGCACCCAGTGTCGCTGTACACTTTCAGCCTTCCCTAGCTTTCTAGGCTGTCACTTCTTTCTTCTCTCAGGATCGACTACACTGCGGAAGTACGAGACAGGCCGGAACGATGGCGGCGGACTTGACCGGCCTCATGGTCCCACGGGCCCCTGATGGCACCACCAACGAGCCTCTTTCGTCGAAGAGCATTCCACATCACATGGCCCTTGCAGCCTTCACTGGTATTGCCTGGTACAATGTGCTCGAGCTCAACATCTCTATTTACATGATCTTCAAGCGCAAGCAGGGCCTATACTTCTGGTCTGTTTTTCTCGCTATCCAGGGTATCTGGATGCACTCGCTGGCTTTCATCCTTAAATTATATGGCATTGTTACCGTGTACCAGATAACTGTCTCTATGATTACGGTGGGGTGGTATTGTATGGTCACTGGTCAGTCGATGGTGTTATATTCTAGGTTGCACCTTGTGGTGAGCGAAAGGAGAATCGTCAAGTTTGTTCTCTTCATGATCATATGGAATGCTATCACCCTTCACACTCCGACGACAGTCCTTACCTTTGGCTCCAATTCACCGCATTATCGCCTGTTCCAGCGAGGGTACCAAATTATGGAAAACATCCAGATGACCATCTTCTGCATCCAGGAGCTCATCATCTCCGGCATCTACATCTGGGCTACCCTTCGCTTCCTACGGCCTTTCTACAAGCTGCAGATCCGCTCTGTAATGATCCAGCTCTTTTGGATCAACGTCGCTATCATCATCATGGATATTGCCATGCTCAGCGTACAGTACTTGGGCTACTACTCTATGGAGGTAGCTATGAAGAGCGCCATTTACAGCGTTAAACTGAAGGTCGAGTTCGCCGTCCTCAACCAGCTTATGCGCATAGCCAAAGCCTCTCGAGAGAACCGTCTGACTGGCGGTGACGTGGGCATTCGGGGTGCCGGCTCCCACGAATTTACTTCCGATAAAGATAAAACTCCTGGGTTCTTCGGCTTTGTCCGCCGCATCCTACCGAGACCGGGTCCTCATAATGATGATCATAGTGACGATGAGGGCCATTACATCGGAGGCGCAGCCATTTTAACAGACAATGCTAGGAGAACTAGGGCCAATGGGAATGTGTCCGTAGTGAGCGCTCGGCACAGAAACAGAAATTTCAACAACAGTGGCGACAATGAAGAAGACGACGCCCAGCCCCAACTCCCCGGAATCTCAGTGACGAGGGAGGTGAAGCAAGTCAGCAAGCCCATCGACAGTGAAGTGCAGCATCAGGGGAAACCCACAAGCTACTACCCGGGCTCCGGCAACGAGAGCCGGGGCACGTCACTCGATTCCGCCCATGATGGCATCCAATCTGAAAGCTCCCATCAGTCCCAGCTCGAGCTGATGGACCTCCCGTCAGCTGGTTCTACGTCGGGATTCGCCGCAAACCGCACGCCGCCCCTTATATACGACGTTTCTGCGGCCGATACGACGGTCCCGAGGCGGACGGCGCAACCGTCGTGGAAGTCAAGGTCAACCGCCACTATTAGATCGCGTGATCCAGATGACGACAGGCGACGAACATGATCATGATCTTTTACCGTGTGTAAATTTAGAAAAGAGAAAACATGAAAAACAACATGATAATCATTCATACATGCCTGCTTCACATGCTCACGTGCATGAACAAAAGTTATTGTAATGATTCATTTCTTATCCCCCAATCATTCTTTCTAATGTATTCTCCATGTATGTACATTGACCCATTTATTCCATCTTTCTGTCCTCTACATGCAGGTCAGAGGCTTGCTTCTCTTCCTTAGGCGAACCAACAATGTTGTTATCAAGTCTCTCGACAACCGTCTTAGAGAACTTGCGGGCGCTGACGCGTTGCTCGAACAGGATATCCAGCTCAGCATAGGTACGACCCTTAGGCTCAGGAAGACGGAAGAAAGTCCAGGTACCGCAAATCAGACACATGCCGGCGAAGAAGTAAGCTGAGGTTGCGCCCCAATTCCATTCTGTAGGGTTCAACATTGCGGGTGTGATGATGTTGTTGATAATACCGCAGATATTGTAGCAGTTACGGGCCAGCACGACGGACTTCGTTCGGAGACGGGTGGAACTGAGCTCGGAGACGAGGGAGTAGCAAACGGGGCCAACGGTGCAGTTGTAGGTGAGGGCGAAGCAAAGCAACATGCTGCCAATAGCCCACTGAGCGCTTGTGTTATCGCGACCAGCGAAAGAGGTAGAGCCGATGACGACGAGGATGAGGCCCATGCCGATCAAACCGTACAAGTATAGACTACGGCGACCGATGCGGGTCATGAGGAACCACGAGGTGATGGTGCCGACGGCGCCGATACCGTACTGACCTAGGGACATATCGTACGAGTGAGCTGTGTCCATTCCTGCGTTCTGTTATACTGGTTAGCACGGCCTTTCCCCTCTGGAATTAGGAGACTGTTGTCTTACCGTGAAGAAATAGGTAGAGAAACCCATGAAGGAAGAACCACAAAGCGCTTGGGTAATCCAAACCATGCAGACAATCTCTGTACGGCGCCTGTTGGTGCCCTTGAAAAGATCCAAGTAGGAAATACCAGCAAGAACCTCCTTCTCGCTCTCATCCGTGTGAACCATCATGGAAACGGTCTCGTCGGGCTTAAACTCGGTCTCGCTGTTGCGGACAGTCAGACGCATAAGGGAGCGCTTAGCATCCTCAAGACGACCGCGGCGGACGAGCCACCAGGGAGACTCGGGAGCGAAGTAGATACCAATGGCAAGCGGAACGGGCCACATCCATTGCAAGGCGAAGGGGATGCGGTAGCCCCATTGATCGGTACGCTGCAGAGTGCCACGAAGGACGCCGGACGCGATGAGCTGCCCAAATACCCAGCATAGGTTGACGTAGGTAGTCAGGTAAGGTCGCAGATGCGTCGGGCAGACTTCAGCAGCGTATGTTGGTGCCAAGGTCTGGAAAACACCCCTGGGATGACGTTAGCTTACCATTTCTATCTCAAAGGGGAAGGTTTGAGGTGTCCATACCATGGAAAACCGATTAGGATCTCGCCGATGAGCAGCTGAACAAGAGACTTCGAAAAGAAGATGATGAAGATGAAGGCTGTGCAGAAGGACAAGGCGCCGATGAGCGTCTTGCGGTATCCAAAGCGATCGGCAATGATGCCGTTCAGGAAGAGACCAAGAATTTGGCCTACTTGGGCACCATTGGATAGCCCAGACTGCCATTGAGCCGTCAGCTCGTAGCTGCCGTCTGGTTGACGAGTTCCGAACTGCTCCTGGAATCGAGGGAAAGCGTAGAGATTATTGAGTAAGGTGATATCGAAACCCTCCATGACGATACATGTTGAAAGGAAGACGGACCAAAGCACGGCCTTGCGGTACAGCTTCAGTGATTTGAGCAGCCCGAGGTTTTGCTCGGTCTCGACGGCCTGAGCGGCCTCTTGCACCGTCGACTTGTCGACATTGGGGTTGGCGACAGAGACGCGGCGCAAGTCGCCGGCCTCCTGATCCAGAGCGGTGGACATGATGAGAGGCTGCTGTATTGGATATTAGGGGAGAGAATATAAGACAAAAGACTAAAACTTCAATAGCAAGCTCATGAGTCTCAGGTGGCCAAGGCAAGCCTCCAAACCATGAATGAAGCTTGGAATATGAGAGATGGTGATGCTGGATGGAACGAAGGACCGGGGGGCAAGCAATAAGTGGGCGTCCATCAACATCCTCTTATACTTCGTCGCAAAGGAAGCCCCTAAAAAGTTGTCGGAACGATGATGAGGACCAGGGTGCACATGAAAGGGATGGCTGCCAGTTGCTGCATTCGGAGACTAGCTTGGGCGCGTCCGCGCTTATAGTAATAGTGATGCCAATAAGATCCCAAGCCCAAACACCTGGTCGATGTCATCCCAAAGAAACTACAGAAAATGAGTCCCGGCACACCCCAAGGTTTGCCCAAAACAGACCCAATCCCCATGCGTCCTGCGGAGGATCCCGAGGGAGCCCCTTGTAGCCTGCGCCGACATTGGAAAGCTTAGTCGCCCATGGCGCTCCACACAGGCAGCCGGCAATAGTTTGGGGAACAGTAATAAGCTCGGGGGAATCGTGGGGAGGGGCTTTCATCATCCATTGGGTGTTGTCCCATGTGGGAATTGGGCTCGAGGCCGCCAAAAAAAAGCCAAGATACCAGCTTGCACACGACTAGAATCATAACTAGAGCATAATAGACATGGTTTTGCTTCAGCTGAACCCCACATGGATTCTGGAAGAAGTCTTCCAAATTGTCGGCCCAGCAGAACTTTGGCAAGTGGGCCTCTAAAACGCTGGGATCTTAAGGAGTTAGAGGAGTAAGGAGACTAGTTGAATACGCGTCCGGGGTGGGTTACCTCTGCCCCAACACAGACTGGCGGCGGCTCGTGACCTCCGAAAGATCAACTTTGAAGCTAGAAAGGGCCGAAAGACTACCATTTCCTAAAATTTTCCCTTTCTCTGGCGTGATGGCCAATCCCTTGGCCGACTAACATTGTCAACGGCGGAACGCTAGTGTCAACAAGGAATTCGACGATCAAACCCGGGCATTGACCATGAGGAAGACAATCCATGTTGACAGGCCGGGTCATCTCTCCAGATGCTCCCATTCTTTATGTGAGGGTAATTCGAGAGTCATTCCCCATTCTCCAGACCCTATTCCCCAGAATCTAGACTGCGGAGCTTTCTCCAGATTGGCGCGGTGTCAAAAGACGAAACGAAATAGCGTCGGTCCGACGAAGAGAAAAAGCGAAGAGGAGGGAGCGGAGTGTCCGTGCTCGGCCTTATTTCTCGTCGAGCTTGACGAAGGTATTCGTCGGTCCGACACTTCACCAATCATTAGGGGGAGAGATCATCCCACTCTCCACCCTTCTGTTTTGCCGTCCCGCAGTGGCCCCGTGTCTTTCGAGACTCTCCTTGATTTTCTGGCAACTCCGGATCCGTTCCGGCAATGACAGTTTGTCGGTCCGACAATCATCATTCTTCCGCCACTGCCCTCCCGGGCCGGCGACGACAGACAAATAACGCCCTGCGTCCGGTCCCCGCGATGATGGTATGTGAGGGGACATCGTGGGGGCCCGATAGAGTAGGCCAAAGGATTTCTCATCATGGGACTTGCCGCGAGGTGACACTGACAGTATCCCGGGTTGCAATGCCTCCACAACCAACTTTGGGCGGAAGGCTTTTAAGAGTGAGCACCCTGCAGAAGTGTCGCTGTGAAACTATTCGACTGTAATCTTGTGACCTGTGTTTGTTTAAGTCTTTGTCTTTCTCTGGGAGTGAGGTACCAAGTTGTATACGAGTTACGGCCTGAATATTCGCGCACTCTTCCTCTGGAGATATTTGATTGAGTGATTACTGAATTTCTTCTTCAAACGGCAAATAGACGAATAAACGTGTCGAGCAAAGGCTAAGCAAAATGACGGTTACTTCAAGAGAGAAGAAGTGGTGGAAGCACGCCATTGTGTACCAAATCTACCCGGCCTCCTTCTGCGACTCCAATGGCGACGGTATCGGCGACCTGCCTGGCATCACGTCCAAGTTGGACTACCTTAAAGATCTAGGCACCGATATTATCTGGATCTGCCCTATGTACGACAGTCCCCAGGTGGACATGGGATACGATATCTCCAACTACGAAGATGTCTATCGTCCCTACGGCACCGTTCAAGATATGGAGACGCTGATCAAGGAGACGCACGATCGTGGCATGCGTATCATGCTCGACCTCGTTATTAACCACACATCCGACCAGCATGACTGGTTTAAAGAGTCCCGCAGCAGCAAGGACAACCCCAAACGCGACTGGTACATCTGGAAACCGGCCAAGTACTCCGAGTCCGGCGAACGATTACCGCCTAACAACTGGCGCTGCAACTTTGGCGGAGGTAGCGCTTGGAAGTGGGATGAGCACACACAGGAATACTTCCTACATCTGTTCGCGGACGAGCAACCGGACTTGAACTGGGAAAACGAGGAGTGCCGCAAGACTATCTACGAGTCGTCCATGGAGTTCTGGCTAAAGCGTGGAGTCGATGGCTTCCGGGTTGACACGGTCAACATGTACAGCAAGCCTCCTGGTCTGCCAGATGCGCCGGTCATTGATGATAAAAATCCTTATCAGCCGGCTGGCATGATCTACTGTAACGGCCCGCGTATGCACGAATTCCTGCGAGAGATGAATGATATCCTTGCCAAGTATGGTGCCATCACTGTCGGCGAGCTCCCCAACACGCCATCCATGGAGAAGGTCCTCAAGTACGTCAGCGCCGAGGCTAAACAGCTAGATATGGTGTTCCAGTTCGACGTCGTTGATGTAGGCCGTGGTGTTACCCACCAGTACGAAGCCAAGCCACGAGACTTCACCCTGCCTGATGTCAAGAAGGCTATTGAGGTCACACAGACCTTGATCCAGGGCACCGACGCCTGGACCACAGTCTTCCTCGAAAACCATGACCAGGCACGTTCTGTGTCACGTTTTGCCGACGACAGCCCTCAGTTCCGCGAAGCCAGCGCCAAGATGCTGGCCCTGCTGCAGACGTGCCTCAGTGGAACACAATATGTGTACCAGGGCCAGGAGATCGGTGTTATCAACGCCCCCAAGGACTCGTACCCTCTGGAGAACTACCTGGATCTCAACAGCTACCTATTTGTTGATATGATCAAGGAGCGACACGGTGCGGACAACGCTGCCGAGATTGACAAGGCCTTCGATGCTCTGCAGTACTTGGCACGCGATCACTCCCGCATTCCCATGCCATGGAACGCCAAGGGCAAGTACGGCGGCTTCTCAGACGTCGCTGAGAATGCTGGAAAGGAAATAAAGGAGCCCTGGATGAAGCCTCACCCGATGACAGCTGAAATCAATGTTGCGTCGCAGCAGGGCGATCCCAACAGTGTCCTAGCCTTCTGGAAGAGGATGCTGGCCTTCCGCCGTGAGCAAGCCGAAATCACCGTCTACGGTGATTACCAGACGCTGCGACTCGAGGACAAGGACCTTCATATGTTCGTCAAGGAAGCACAGGGTGGTAAGGGCAAGGCACTGGTGGTGCTCAACTTCACAAACCAACAGAAGAACTGGAGTGTGCCGGATGCAAAGGAGCTTGGCTTCTCGGGTGACAGCCAGGCAAAGTTCGAGTCGATCGCGTCAACGCATGGGAGCAAAGATGTGAGCGAGGCACTTGCGCCTTTTGAGGGGCGCGCTTACACCGTCTATGTCTAGAGTATACAATAGACAGTTATGGTCGCATGATTTACGTAGGCCCTTATGAATCAGTAAATAGAAATCCCAGGTTGAAAGCCCACGCTATGAGCCGAGAAGTTGCGCCTCTTCGTGCCGAGTACCCCGTTGCTGAAGCAAAACGCAACTTACAAGTCCGATAGTCTGAGTCTCGAGAAGCTGTTAAAGTTGACATAGGCTTACGATGTTGCGTCGTGCCTTGTTCGTTGAACTTTGGAGTTTAGCTCCAGTAGTCGATTACACTACGCCGATATGAAAGTTGCACAACCAACAAGACGCCGACCGAATACCTAGTATCGTTCAGTCTCCGAAGTCGACAGCGAGTTGTTTTCTGGTTTCCGTTGCAAGATTTGTACTTGTTTCAGGTTCCGAGATGTTTCGCAAGGCTTGGTGAAATCCGTTGCGGTGCCCTGATCCGTGACTCCATCCACAGTCATACCAAAAAGGCAAGATGTTGTTGGGCATCTTATAGCCTGAAAAAAAGATGTTTTCTCCCTCGTTTCAGCGACTTGACGTATGTTCGGAGGCATTTCTTTCAATCATATCGTCTCGCAAGCGGAGGGCCGTGGATTCGGCTGCTCGTTCAAGGGTCGACGATTAATCGTTGGCTTGCGGTAAGTCCTCCGAATGAGGTCGCAACTCATGATTGCTGGAGTCGTATTTCTATCCGATCCTAGGGGCCTTTCCCTTCTCTTTACATGTCTCGATGTTGTTTTTGGGATGTTCAACGCCTGGGTCATTCTGCCGTTTCTCCTCTGCCCGCTCTCGAATCTGAGAACCTTGATGGCCTGCCCGTAAACCATCAAGGTTCTCAAGCATAGCCTAGCATCGACCATCCACCTCCCGGCCGTAAATGCGCGAACGGCCGTCTTATCGCTGCTAATATGCTTCACCGACAACTAGAACCAGTCTTCGCGAGACACGTTTCGCCTTGATGATGTTATCATCGATAGCCGCTGGTCCTACAGTCTAGGTTGTCGCTATTAGCATGAAGCCAGCGGTAGCTAATATATAAGAGTCTTTCGATCCCGCTGCCCAACTGTCATGAGTTCTATAGTCAGCTAACTCTACTTCTACTGCTGAGGCATTTTGTCTTACCTCCGCACTTTGTTGCTTGTTCCCCTTTCTTGCACAGCAAAGTCAAAGGAGATACATCAATAATTCAGCATTATTCATATCCGTTCCTCCGGGGTTTGTTATTACTGCCGTATTCTCGACTCTCTCATCAAGGTTACCATCTCTAACCATTTCTTGTCAATCTTGTCAAATGCAACACAGTCCTCGTATCGTTATGCGTTCTCCTCGGACCTTCCTCAGCCTGATACCCTCCCCGCCTGACCCCTGTGGAGTCACGGACCAGCCTCACTTCGCACTCAAAGCTCAGTGTTCTCATCTGACATGATTGCCGCCACTGGCGCGGCAAAGTTGCCTCACTTGAGCTTCCCCTCTCCTGTCTTTTCCGTGTTTCGTGGGGGTCATCCCCCTTCAGCTGCTCATGGGACCATGGCCACGACGAACTAGCGTTGCCACGTACGTCTGTCAGCCCCGTGGCCTCCTACCTGATCCGAGTCTTGACCATAAGTCCCTCACTTCCACAAGGGAGATGTTGATGAGTTATCACTTGTCATTGTGGCACATAGCGCTCTTAGCGTCGATATCCTTTGACGGGAGTCCCCGACCTGGCGGAGCCGTCCCACCTCTTGAATCCAGGCAACCAATGCTATTGTGGTATGTTGTTCCTCAGAGTCTGATAATATTCAGAAAGAGTTTCTTTTATCGGAAACTGCATTGTCTTTTACGTAAATCCACGCCTCTCATAGGGACAGATTACTTGCAGACATCCAAGCTCCCGATACAGCGTCGACTGTATACTGCCACATGGTTCTACAGCAAACACTTCGTCGATCGATATGACACATTGGATCAACTAATGTCAAAGGCAAATCAAGTTTTGCTCTGTTTCGCAACAGAGTATTGAAGATACTTGTTGACAGTGTCAAAGCATACTATCGACGAGCAGTGCTGCTACCAAGAGTCTCCACAAGTGGAAGAGCAGCCTGTCACAACTCTGCAAGAATCTAATGGCTTTGCAAGATTACTGAAACATCTATTGGTTACTTCCTTTCTGTATCGCCCTTCCCGATCTGTTAGCTCCTGCCGCCCTAGTCCCACTCGCGGCCCGATCGAAAGCCTCGCATCCAGCTTCTCCAAAGAAGCTGGTCCAGGTAAACAATAGCAGTCCCTTGAAGTGTGACTCTATGGAGCTTTCTCACCTGTGGGCTGCCCATATTCGGGGTTCTGCACCGAAGATACATCAGCGGTATACCAATGTAATATCGGGCGGCTCCGGGAGAATCCTCGGTCTACATTGACACCTTATTGACCGTCTCGCTAGCGATCTGCTGACCTGGCCACCAGCTGTGGCACAAATAGCTTAGCTCTGTCTGACGAGCATGTGAAGCACCCCATTTGCTGGGCGTAGCCAATGGTGTGTTGGCCCCTGCGGGGAAGCTACTTACTTCGGCTCGTGATGCTACCATAGGTCGCTGCACCGAGATGGTTGGTTGTCGGTCGCTCCACGCTTTGAGTACGTATTGTCCTCTAATACTCCGAAGGTACAGATTTAGTGGGTGTTGAGCTCTTTATGCGTAGAAAAGTAGAAGATGATGGTGGCCTGAGGTTGGAGCTTCCGAAGGGTCACTACATGTACTTGCCGTCTTGAACCAATGCTATAAAAGGGTACAGAAGCCTTCACATTCTAGAAACGATTCCTTTTCTTCTTCATTCCTATCCAGACGCTCGATATCTACAACACAATATTACAATTATTTGAACCTCTTAGTCTTTGACTACCCAACAACTATCAACATGTCTCCTTGCTCCTGCTCCAGCTGCAACTGTGCCGGCTCTTGCGACTCCTGCAAGTGCTCTTCTTGCGGCGTATGTACCAGGCTCAAGTTTATTGCGGTATATAAGTGTACTGACCCAAAGACATAGCACTAAACGGCCTCGGCCAACAACACGGACTATCGGCATCGGCAACGACAATGGCAATTTGACTAAATTCACTTCGGAAACATATGTGTCCTGAAAAAAACAATGATCCAAACTAGATAGCCAAAAGGAACATAACACTGTCTTTATCTCTCGCAGGCAAGGAACCACGGGTTTTGGTCTACTCAGTTCGCTATGATGACGAGGCCGTGAGAATGAGGGGAAACGTGGAGGTTTTATTTTTGGGGATTGGACTGCTATAGCACAGACCGGTTCGCAGATCAATAAATTGTACCCAATAATTGTTGTTGTGTATCCGATTAGCTGCACTAAAATCAGTGACCGATGCCTAAAATATCGATGAGAATATGTGCAGTGCGACTAGATGGGCGAATTAGGGGCCGGGCCGCCCTCACACTACTGCAGCACGGGTGAATGGAAAGGCCGGTAGGATGTTTAATGATGACCATGTCACTCCCACACGGCCACTGAAACGGCATGGATCAAGATCGTCATGGATAGTGGTGTGGATAGGTAATCATTGCATGTTCTGCCAAGGTTGGTTGAATCCATGTTGTATTTGTTGAAGGCGTGTATTACCCTTAGAGCCGATGCGTACGGAGATTGCCCCTACAAGTACCAATTGGCCGGATTTACAAGTCCGTATAGCGTGACTATCCAGCTAATATGGGCAGGAATTGTCGGCCTCTTTTCCGGGACCAACTACATATAATGAGTCTAACCTACCAAACTGATCATAAGGCGATCCTTATTCTTTTTTTTTTTTATGAAGAAAAGCTACATCTTTGGAAACTTATTCGTCTTTCAATATTCTGTTGAATCTGTAATTCTTTCTACCATGCACTGAATAAAGAATTATGAAATTGCAATCTTAGGCTATAAGTATAAACTGCTGGGTATTTACACCGAGGCACTTTGTTGATACCCTCCATGCCATCCTCATATAACAAATCGCTCGTTGAGGCTAGTCATAATCTTTTGTTTACCTTTTGCAGTGCCGTCCACGACCGTGAACCACAACCACCAGTAAATCCTGCGCCAAGTCTAGCGCTATGATGGAATGTGTTGTAACGAGATGACTTGATGTTGATTAGATAGGTGTAGAGGGAATTTCCTGTTCCACCCTCCCCTTTTTATAAGCACGTCCGTTATGACATCGGGGTGAATTCAGCTCACATTGGGATGAAGAATATGATCACGGTTGGTTTTCAAAGACCGTCTTGCTTACTACAGCATGGGCACCCTGGAGTGTGGGGAGACGATGATAAAGACAACACCGTTGATAACGAAGAGCTTAGCAACTACTTGGGACCCCATACAAGCTCGATCTATTGGTTTGCGATGCTCTTCTCAAACATATCTTCGTTTAGTATATAGCCGGCGTGGCGGGCATACGCAGACTGCTTTGGGTGGTTGAGTCAGCTCTGACGAAGCTGTAACTACTAGTTTCCGCGTGACGGATGCAACAGTCTTTCGGTATAGTTGTTGCCCTTGGAGCCGAGCAAGCACGCTGAAGTACAACATTGCCGGGTGTATAGGATTGGGGATCAGGCAACTGAAGCCTAATTATACTTGCGGTTTTAATACTTTAGGGCCTTACTGTATAGCCGACCATAACCCTGCGCCTAAATATCATCCATGATTATGTTTCGGAGCACATTCTGTGGCTCTTATTGATTGGGCTAATTGTGTTGCAAAACATTCCTGTGTCATCGATAGTCTTTGAGCTAATCCGGGGGAGCTGACCAAGGCCGACTACGAGCGATTCAAAAGAGGCTAAGCTCGGTAATTGCGGATGTCTTTCGCACTTTGGACCTGAAAAGGTTTAGACTGCTAATTGGGGCCCGAACTTCGATGCTTATAGTTTGTTTGACATGCGCATCAATGGTCAAGCTGCCAGTTCTGCTGAAAATCCAGATCCGCTCCCTGTCCAATTGTCTCATCCACGCTTTCCATCATGTCTCTGCTGCCGAAGCTCACAGAACCCGCCTACTGGATTTGACAATGCGGAGAGGTGCTAAACAATGGTCAACGTTGGCAAGCGGTCAAAATGTTGCTTTATGTGCCGGAAGCGCCGAATTAAGGTAGGAAAAAGGCTTCACTGTCGTCTGTGGCCTTATTACAGACTTGTATTAACCATGCTAGTGTGATTTGCAACTCCCGCAGTGTCACCGCTGCCAACAGATCGGACGGACATGCCCTGGTTATCCTGAAGCCTGGGACGTTGCTTTTCGCCTGCAAAATCATTATGCCAAGAACAAAGTGCAGAAGCGAGTAAACAGAGTAAGAGCTGAGAGAATGGGGCTGCCAGGGGATGTCGCAGCTAGTATTCCGCAAGAAATTCACATTTCCGCTGAGGTGTATGGCTGGAACCGTTTCTACAGAGACTACATCATTGACTCTGGTATCGCTGTCTTCAACATACTCCCAAAGTTCTACACCGGCAATTCCTCAATTCATCTTCACGAAGCGCTACAAGCAGTAACCACAGCGAGCGCGGCACGCCAACTACACCAGTCAGGATTAATGGTTCGGGCCAGGTCCCACTACACCAAGGCGATTGCGAGGCTCAATGCTGCACTCGATAATAGAGCGTCAAGTGCCGATGATGCGATTGTGATCACTGTATTTTTGTTATCACTGTTCGAGGTATGACACATCTGAATGGCTCTTCAGACATGCGGAGCTCAATCGTGGTCAACCCTGTCATCGGTAAGCTAACAAGCTAGACTATTGTTCCGGAATACCTCGAGAATCTCCTTATAGACACAGACTTCCAGTGTCACATTCATTTCCGAGGCGCATTAGTCTTGCTTCGGTTACGCGCTCAAAGGGCCCAGAATTCTGAACTGGATCAGAGTCTTCTTGCATTCTTCTGTCACATCTGTGTATGTATTTGGTTCCAGGCTCTACGATACTAACATGACGATGGACTGATGTCGATATACAGTTGATGAGTACGTTCCTAAATTATGGACCCTCTGACGCGAAGTGGTCAACTTTGGAAACATTTGCGAGTCCGTGGGCCAATGGCCCTCTGCTGGAACCCGTACTCCGTCGGGCCGTCGATTTCAGGAGACATTTTCAAGCTCAAGTAACTACATCTATCGGCTATCCTTCCAGAATGGAGCTGTTATGGATGATTCGTAACGGCATGGCTATTAGTGATGAGCTCGAAGCTACAGCGATACAGGTCAAGTCTTCAAGCACAAATCTACCTTCTGATGAACCGCCTATGGCGTTCAATAACCTGTTCCATGTCTCAACGAAGACAACAGAGGCAATCACAAGAAGCTCATACCGTGCAGTTAGGTACGGCGTCGTTGAATTAGTTGCAAATCTAGTCTCAATAGTTTGCGATGATGGAGACGCTAATGGCCACCACTGTGGGTTTCAGTCTGATGTTCCCCTGGAAAGATCCTATCTTCTAGAAGCTATTCGTGGGGAAATTTCAGCCGTTCTTAGCTTTGATAGCAAATGTGCCGACGAAAAGGATAGGACAGGCATGGCTTACCGAGCATATGGCATGTTCTGGCCAATATTGGTGCTTCTTTTCTCTACATCCGCTGGAGAAGGGAAAAGGGCCTGGGCTCAAGATAAACTACGCAGCATTGGCGAAACAACTGGGCTCGGGCTAGCAACCTGGGCAGCCGAGAGAATTAACACTCTGCAGCCCATTTGAATCTCTGGGACGGCCTATCATTGAAGGAAACTTTGGGTATAGATAGAACCTTTAGATGTGTTGTGACCCGAAATAGATACTAGATGTTCCCACGTTTCGCTCGCACAAACAACCCGAAATAGTAAGGCTGCAGATATTCAAACCTTATTACAGCAACTCACGTAAACAAAACCGAAGACATGAAACTGTACGGAGCTATCGGCTATTAAGCCCGACCCCGTAGGCAGTTCTTCTCATCAAAGGTTGCCGCTGCTGAGCATATGCAACCTTAGTAAACCGGTACTGCAAGCCCTTTAAAGATATATAATGCCTTAAGAACACTGCCTCTCCCATAGCCTGAACTATTATTTTGACCTTGCTTCAGACTGCTCCAACGACGATATACATTACACACTATTCCAGTATACTACACTAGCCATGAAGCCAATCTTCGATCGCAACACAAGGGCAAGTGAGCTTGTGCGTCACTATGGCTCTCAGATATCAGGGAAGACCATACTCGTCACTGGTACTTCGCCAGGGGGGCTGGGCTCAAGTTTCGTTGAACAGGTTGCAGCGGGAGAGCCGGCCACTTTTATCCTTGCCGGACGATCGGTTGCGAAGATGCAGTCGTTAATCGACTACTTGGGTGCTAAGCACCCACAGATAAAGGTCAAGACGCTGGCTCTCGACTTGACTTCGTTTGCAGCTGTGCGTCAAGCCGCGGAAACCGTCAATTCGTGGGTCGACATCCCCCACATCGACGTCTTAGTTAACAATGCCGGCATAATGGCTGTTCCGTATCACCAAACTGAGGATGGATTCGAGAGTCAGTTCCAGACGAACCATCTCAGCCACTTCCTCTTCACCAATCTTATCATGGCCAAAGTTTTGGCCTCTAAAGCTCCGCGCATTGTTGTCATTTCTAGCGGCGTACATCGTGTCGGTCATATTCGCTGGTCGGATCACAATTTCAATGACGGCAAAAACTACCAGAGATGGCTTGCGTATGGCCAGTCAAAGACAGCTAATGCCTTGATGGGACTCTCACTCGCCGAGAAGCTCGGGGGCCGAGGCCTTCTCTCCTTCCCAATGTGCCCAGGTGTAAGCTTGACGAACCTCTCGGCACATGGGATTCACGACCAGGCAGCCTTTTCTGCAGACCTCATACAAATGGACAATATATACGGAAACAAGTGGCTATGGGGCATGGCGGAAATGCACATCAAGGACATAGACCAGGGTGCGGCAACACATGTTTTCGCTGCGTTCGATACCGAAATTGCAGAGCATAACGGTGCCTTCTTGAATGATTGCCGTGTTGCCGATCAAAATGAAGAAGAGGTATACTCTTGGGCGACGAGCAAGATTGATGCAGAACGACTGTGGAAGCTAAGTGAGAAACTTGTTGGTCAAGAGTTTAATTATCAAGGAGATGAGATAGCTTATTGAGCAAATCATATTTCTAGTCTAGATTCCAATCAATCGCTCCACTCTTCAAGTCTTAGCCCTATTCAGCTCTTCGAGCGCTGAATGTGTAGCTATTAAATCGTCTAGTACTCTATCAGTCTTGTATACGGAAAACTGTGTCGTATTTGCACCTTCTAAGACCCCTCAAAAGGCCAAAAGATTCTCAGTTGGTCGATCCTATCAACGGTCCGAGCCACTGGTTGCGGAAAGCTACGTGGGAATTCCCCTAGTCAGCTGTAGCCCTGGTCTGACTTTCAATACACATACTCACATACTCACAAACACACTCACTCACATACTCACAAACACACTCACTCACATACTCACAAACACACTCACTCACTTTAGTTACGACCGGGTGCTCCAGGGGTATCATTATCGAGCAGGGAGCTTGAAGCCGATTCTTCAAGTGTTCAGCATCCCATTTAAAGCAGCTGAAGCGGTGTCTGCTACTTTTCGCTCACGGTGTTTAGGTGATTTTAGTGACATGGGAAGACACCCTTTTCCTTTGCAAAACATACGAATCAAGCAAGGAGCTTAGGGTAAAATACAAGAAGACTGGCCCGGGGCGGATAAGCACATCAGTCGATATCCACTAGTATATGTATGGCAAAGTAACGAAGCATAAACGAATCTATACTGTGAATAATTGCACTATATGATTCAACGCAGCCGCTTCCGTGTCTCCGTATGTGCGTCTCTAGGATCTTTTCCTTGCCACGCCTCTTCCCACTGCCGCTCCAATACCTGCATAGCTCCCGTCCAATTCAAAGTCGCAGCATCCCAGAATACATAGCCCCATTTTCTCATGGCATCCGGTATGTACCACCCGTAAAAGTTGGAGTAGGTGTCCCGCCAGATGGTCGTCCAAGCTAACGGCGGCCCCTGGGGCAGGTTGTCACCTCGAAAAGGGAATGGCGAGCGGTCGATTTCCATATGATCTCGCTTTGAGGGTTTATTCTCGCGCGTCCACAGCTGTCCTACCTCTCCCATCATACCGCCGTAAATGTTGAAAGGGATACATTCTGAGACCATGTGGGCCTGCATCGTCGAGACGAGGTGCTCATGGTTCTCGATGTCAAAGAGAACGGTGCGAAGCAGGCCAAGGCCGCGAAATGTTGTCCCTTCGAGGAATATTCTTCTTATAACTGCGCGCATCGAATTAGCTCAAATGTCAACTTTGCGATTCATGTTGTACATGGACATGAGATAAAGGGTTGTAAAACTCACATGGGTCTTCGAGGAAAAAAACGCCTTCGCGAATTTGTTCCTGTCCTGGAGGATTGAACTTCGGATTATCTGCGTTAACGTCCCACGATATATCGTTGAAGACTCTGTCGTACAGATTTTGCGCAAACTGGAAAACAGAAAACACTTCTTCAGTCTCCCAGGGATGGAGCACTCTGAACATGGTTTGCAATCGTTTTACTTTCAAGGCCCACGTTTCCCTGCCAGGAGGCAGAAGCTCACAAAGCAAATGGAAGCGATACAGAGCCCTGGAGAGGCGCATCATCTCGGTATGAGACGGTGGAAACGCAGCGGAATTTGCAGCTGCAAGTGCATCATCATCAACATCAACATCATCATTATCATCATTGGGTGCACTTTCAAAGCCGGTCCCATCCGACGTGGACTTGAGACTGGACAGATACTGTCTCGCGACGCGAATAAATCGTTGGGCAACTGGCTCTACGCTATGTAGATAAAATGCCGCCATACTGCAGGCTTCTTCAGGTGCTAGCTTCCCGACAAGTCTTTGGTCTCTGGTAGATAACTTGTCCGAGTACGATTTGAGGAAGTCCAGCGGATACCGTTCCTGGTGACTTCGTTCCGGTTCATACAGGTGGACGGCATAGGCGTCCACAGTCGCACTACCAAGCGTCTGCTCCAGGCTCCGACAGAGGATGTACTGGCGATCGTAAACATACTGCTGATGGAAGATGGGCGATGCCCTCACCAACGCTTTGAGACATGGCAGATCCGCTACAGAGAGAAGGTTCCGCCGTACTTCGGCTGGGAAATTTTCAAGTAGGAGTGACCCCTTTTCCCCTCGGGCGATGCTTTTTAAGCCCAGCGACGATGACCCCTGTCTGTCCGGCGAGCCGACCGGGTCATCTTCGATTTTCGCGCGACGCGCCAGATCGTCAGCCAGAGAGTCCATCTTCTTCAGGCGCCAGCGCGGTGAAATTTTTTGGGAATCAAGAATGATAGGAAACAATAGGAGTGAAGCTCCTTTTTATATATCTTTTTGGATTAGATCATCTTGACGGCGTTAAGAGAACAGGCTGCAGTAGAGATGACTCAGTTGACTGAGCACGTCTGCCTAGGCGAGCGCGCTCAACCAACCAACCAATCAATCAATCGTTCCTAGAATACTTGCAGATGTGGGCAGCCGAAGGGGGCGGCCTGGTGTCATAACTGCCATATGATTGATATAGAGGAGGCTATCAATGGATATTTACATGAGCTCAAGAGTTCTATTGGGCGCAGTTGTTATAATCATGCTAAGGTTGGGATTGTAGGCCTTGGTTTCGACTAATACGCTGCAATTGCGCCTTCATGGACAGCCTAAAGACTCCACACTCTCGCCGCCGATGCGCCGAGTTTAAAGACTGCCAGAGCGCGACGCTGCTAGCCAACTTATAGCTGCTTGTAGGCACGGGAGGATGTGCGATGCTCTGCTCTGTTCTTCTGTCTTCAATAAGAATCGTACTAAGTCCTTTTATTAAGAATTTCTATAGAAGACACACTAAAAGAGGTGGGAAGAGACAGAGAGAGAGATTACTAAAACTATCCGAGGACTCCAAGTCCTCCTCCTCATCTCAATCGATCCTCCATCTTTTTCTCTTACAAAAGAATGGCCGTGTTAGCTTCTTGATTAGGAGGGAACGGTTGATCCCCATAAGGCGGGAAGTAAGGCGGATCTTCCGCCCCCTCCTCGCCCTGAGGAGGACACCCGTGTTGTATAAAATACTCATCACTCGACCGGTTTGGATCCGCAATAGCCCTATTTGTGGGATCAAATATCGTGAACCTGAAGTCATACCGGTCTTGCCCGTTCGCCCACAGAACCCGTATCGGCGTCAACGTCCCCGCTCTCAACCGAACCTTCGCCTCCGTTGCACCGCTGTGATACGTCCGCGCAATGAGAGCATTCTCACGAGTCCAGGTCTTGTAATACGCATTGCTGCCAATCCAGAAGAGAGTAATGTCATCCGCGGCGGCGATCCGGAAGGTGTATTCACCTGAGGTGGGTGCGTAGAAGTAGGCTTGGTGGTCGACGGCCTTGTATTGGAATGTGAAATTGGGTGAGTCTGCGTAAATCGCGAATTCATCTTCTGGCTCCCTGCCTCCTCTTCGGATGCCTATGCGGTCGGTCACGCCGGTGAAGAGCGGTGCTCTGTCGTGGAAGACAGTAGCGTTGAAGGTGCTGAAAGTATCGTCGGTGTCCTTGAACTCGGAATTGTATATAGCGTATTGGATACCGGTGTTATTGCACGATCTATCTGGAACAGGAACGTTTTCGGGGTCCGGCTCATCTGTGTTCGTCTCCGTTGGGGGATTGCCGGCAGTAGTGGAATCTCCATTACCGGATGAATTAGTCTCGCTCGGGCCACCACCACCGCCAGTATTATCAGTAGTGGATTCAGTGGCAGTCTCGCTCGGATCCTCATCACCAGTGGTATTGGTTGGTCCATCATCGGTCGTGGTGGAAGAAGAGCTCCCAGGACTTGTCGTTCCATCTTGAATGGGAAACACCAAGTCCGGCGTCGTAGACACAGTCTGGGTAGTGCCTGTTGGGGCGTCCGGGATAGTCTCAGTGTTGACATCATTTCCCTCCGTCTGAACAAACGATGGATCCCCTGCTGCAGTATCAGACGGGTCGTCTGTTCCAGTAATCGGCGGCTCGACTATAACGACGGTGGTCGTGCCACCCTCTTCCCCAGGTTCCAAGGTCGTTGTTATCGTCTCATCAACGTCTCCAGTTTCCGTTATTGTAGTGATACCGGGCTCTTCGTCAGGGTCAGATATGATGACGGTAGTTGTGCCGCCTTCTTGGTCTGGAGTCTCCGTGATTGTTATTGTTTCGTCATTTTCTGTGTTGGGTACAGTAATCGTAGTAACACCAGGCTCCCCCGGGGGCTCGGATATGATGACCGTCGTCGTCCCGCCCTGCTCTTCCGGGGCTAAGGTGATTGTTACGGTCTCGTCGTTTTCTGTGTTTGGTACAGTGATCGTAGTAACCCCAGCGTCCCCCGGAGGCTCGGATATGATGACGGTGGTTGTGCCGCCCTCTACATCTGGAGTCTCAGTTATTGTTATTGTCTCATCATTGACTGTGTTCGGCACCGTAATAGTAGTAACGCCAGGATCTCCCGGAGGATCAGATACGATGACCGTCGTCGTCCCACCCGCCTCATCAGGTTCTAAGGTTACGGTCACAGTCTCAGATCCCGATACGTTAGGTACCGTAATCGTGGTAATACCAGACTCTCCAGGGGGTTCAGAGACAATAACGGTGGTCGTGTCGCCCGGGCTGTCCGGGGCAAGAGTCGTTGTCACCGTTTCATCACCAATTGTATTGGGAACCGTGATAGTGGTGATGCCGGACTGCCCTGGAGGCTCAGAAACGATAACGGTTCCTTGACCTCCATTCCCAGATGGTGGGATAGTCGTAGTGACAGCTTCGGTACCAGATGTCAGGGGCCTAGTGATAGTAGTGTAGTCACCAGCCAGCTCAGAGATAATCACCGCACCCTGACCCCCCGGTTCTTGAGGGGGGATAGTAACAGTGACAGGCTCACTTCCCGACGCCAATGGTCTAGTGATGGTCGTGTAGGGCCCTTCCTTCTCCGTAGCTGATGGGTCGATAACAAGAACCGTTGTGTCCGTGTTGGTCCCAGTCGGAGGAATCGTCAGTGTCACTGGGGTAGGGCACTCGGTGACGGCCCTCGTCAAGGTAGTGCACTCGCCACACTTGCCAACAGCAGCATTTCTGACAGCCCCGGGTTGAAGAACAATCGCTGTACCCACAGCCTTAGGCCCGCGATGTTCTGGTCCGAGGGTATACATAGTTGGCTCAGGCCCTTCCCAGAGCTGTGTCAGAGTTCGACAAGGGCCATCCCAGGGCTTTGTAGGTACCGCTTGTGGCGTGAGCACAAAAACCGTTCCACATTCCTCATTCTTCGAGTCGGGAATATTGACAGTGAAGGGGGTAGGATAAGGGCCTGGCGCCTGAACAGTGACAATTTTCTCCGAGTCATGAGGAGCAGGACAGCCGTAGTCAGCCATCCCAATACCATTGATGAGGTCGAACTGGTCAGGGAATTTCATTGCCCCGAAGGACTCATCTTGAGCGCATGAAGGTGTTCTGCAGAGACTGGTAAGCAGCTAAATGGCTATCCCCTGAGGTTCTGAACTTACTCCTCCAGTACCGTGCACAAAGTTGAGGTCTTCGTGATATGAGTGACTAAGGTGGTAGGTGCATCAGTGACCTCTAGCAACCAGTCCTCCTCGATGGTAAACACCGTATTCTCGGGTACGTAGAGACTGATGTCCATAGGTTGTTCCACAAGGACTTGAACAGGGCGTCTCTTAATTGTAGCATTCTCTTCATCCCCAAGGGGACAGTGAGAGGCCAGACCTGGCGAAATCATCCAGACCAGGCCGGTCATGGCAGCCGCGCGCGCGAATTTGCTTGGAGCCATGCTGGCAGATTGTTCCGTGTATCACAATCCGCCGTAGCTCAGAGCCGTAAAGCAAAGCAGTGAATGCGGATATCTTGTACGGCAAGTAGCCTGGGGCCCAGAGGTCATAATATATACATTGTCTCCGCAACTTGTTTATTTACTATGCTTCAGATCGCGAGCTCGAGGGACAATGACGGATCGTACCGGATTCCCGGAATCACACGTCCCATTTCATGCTGAAACCGCGCTTTGGAATGCACTTTGGACACTCTAAAAAGAGGACCAGTCCCGAGATATCACTTAAGGCTGGAGAGCCAACACCCTCAAAAGCTACTTGGGAAACGCATTTGTCTCGGCTAGCACTTGGTAGTTCCCTTGGATCCTTGGCACACCTCAACCAACGCCGGTACCAAAACCCCCGGCCAGCTTCCTAGACCCAGTCGAGGGTTCCAAACCGTGCAATATAATGTAGGCACTTTTTTGTTTTGGTCAAGGGGCGTGCGTTGAAGGGGACGGCATCATGCCTGCGGCAAGGCTGTATTCGCAACGATGACTCCAGAAACGAGGCGGATGAAGATGGATTCCAGCAACCAGCCAACAGCCACCAACAATGAATCAGCTGTGAGCAACACCAAACGCAGGTGCGCCTCTGGTGATCGTTGTCAATTCATGCTTTCGTCGCTGAGATGTGTTTCAGGGGTTTCCTATGATATGAAGTAATCTCCGGAGAGCGCCACGGTGCAAATGTCGCAGATTGGCGCTAAGAGATTGGGTTATCTTGACGCAGAGCGTTGGGACTAAGCTTCCCATACATGACCCGTCGGAGGCCATCGCCATGGAAATGTCCTCTTTTCCGGTTTCCCTTTGATGGGAATCAAGCCTGGCTGCGAATCGTTTGTTGGCTCCTTGATGCGAAAGTCTCTTTATTAACTTGCGAGGCCCATTCCTTAGGGCAGTGATAAATGCCGTGACCCAATATAATACAGTTTTGATACACCCAAATAAGAAAGCAACAAGATCCCACCGGGCAAAGATCTCACGATAGATCTTGCCAGAACCGATACGCCGTTGATATGAAGAAAGAATTTCAAAACAGAGAACTGAATCGCTCAATGGCTGTTGTCCTTAGCCAGATGCAGAGAAAATAGCACGCATGGGTCGGGGTGAGCCAAACTCGCTACCGTCCATGGCGCGCGACCTCTTGACTCTCCTAGGGGAGCAGTCCATCTCCTCATCAGGCGCACCGCGCTTCTTACTCTTCTGCGTGTCCACCTCCATGCTGACCTCCATACTCGGCCACCCTTGCTCAAAGTTCATCGTCTGTGCCATGGAGAAGCGGAACTCGTTAGCGCACGAGCTCGCTATCCTCGGGGGCGCCCTCAGGGATGACTCGTAATTCCTCCAGCGCTGCTGCTCTTGCTCCAGCCATGTGAACCCTAGCATAAAGCCATACTCCGGGTGCGAATCCAGCACCGACCTGCCCAGCATCGGCGCGCCAGGTGTTTCCCTCAATAGAACCTGGTAGAAATCCCTTCCGGGCATGAAAATGGCGGCAATTGACCCGTCTCCGTAGACCATGGCGCCACGAGGCGTGAGGGAGCTGAATTGGATGGACGCGACAGCCTTGATGGGGCTGCCAATGACGTTGCATGGGTAATCAGGCACGTAGAGCACGTTCTCTAGACGCAAGCTGGCATCGTAGCCAGTTCCTTGACCTGCAATGGATTGCTTGACGGGCAGGACAACGGTGCCCACGCCCTTAACGGGGATGTTGGCTATTGAAGCCTTGGCGTTGCTGATCTGAGAGTCAAACGCGACAAGGTCCCCTTCGAACCATGATTTGTCGTTTGTGAGACTGAAAAGTATTGGCGTTAATACAAGATGTTTCGTGGGCGGACCGATCGACGCAAGGCAGTCACGCGACAGAGCGGAATGGGTGAATGTGCGCCGGCTTACTGTGTGGTAGAGGACTCAGAGAAGACCCAATCCGGACTTCGCCCATTGGAAGGCGCATCCCACGCCATTGGAGTGTATCCGAGGTGGCTATCGGTGTTGATCATGATGGGCAGATGTGTGTGATGGTGATGAGATGAGATGAAAGGAGAGGATGGAAAAAAGTAAAAGTGAAAGAGAGTGAGAGCGTGAATGAGACGGCGAATTGAAGGCAAAAAAAAGGTGAGGCAAGTATAGAATGAAAGTAAGAGGAAGGAATAGCCGTATTACTTTGGCGACCAACGAGAAGGGCAGAATGGGCGCTTTACTAAGGTAAGGCAAGGCAGAACGGACGACCTTATCCGTAGGAGCTGAAATGGCGTCAGTACGAGTGGCTGGGCGACGGCTTAACAAAAGTGGGTACTGCGGTACGCGCGAATCGCGACCCAACGACGCGTCAAAGCGGGTCTACACAGCAAGGGTTTGGATAAGTTTTATGCAGCAACCTTGTGCACTTTTTGGTGGTGGCCAGGGACTCCCATCCCATCCCATGTCCACAATTGATGGCCATTTGACTTTCACAATTAGTGCCAGCTGCGAAACAGACTTTCTGTACCTGCATTTGAGACTCGGACTGTGGAGGATGATGGCCCATTTCTTTTTATTCACCACTCGAATCAACTCCCCCATTTATTAATCATACCCACAGCGTACTCTTCCCTCTGTTCCTCCGACAACTTGTCGCCACGATCCCGGTATTTCGGCCTCAGGTACGGAGTAGACAAGACGGCTTGAACTCTGGGATTTTTTCTATGTCTTACTTCTTGTCTTGCTGCCCACTGCTCTTTTCAAACTGCTCTTGTGCCATGTACCCTCGCGCCGCGGCTCGTCCCTCGTGACGGTCATCCTCTTTAGTAACTTGCCATCCATGTGTCCTGAGAAAGTGGTACTCGTCTCCCCAATTGTCGTTTACCCACTGCTTCTCACTTGGCGTGTAAGGGGCGTTGCCGTTGGGGAGTTGGCTGCTTGCAGCGTTGGTATCGATTTTGTCTGACATCACGAGAAGATTGATGATGATTAAGCTCGGAGTGTCTGCGTTTCCGGCTTTTAAAGCACAGCGTGGTTGAAGAAAAGCTGAAGTTATTGAATGCTAAGGATCACAGAGCAAGGCGGGGATGCTCCTCGCAGTATTATATACCAGGTGGAGTATAAGCAGTTATCCCAGTTCGCGTCTCGGTTGCTGGGATACAAGCAGTTAAATTGTCATGAACCTCGCTGAGGGGCAAGCAATTGCCTCGTCTCTGCGTCGTGGCCATCAAGATCAATGTATTCCCTCGCCGCAGCTTCATACAGGTGCAGGTCACTGACTTCGTACTCGGAGAGATAGTCAAGCGGCTTACGTCCTGTCGGATCCTTGGATTCCACAGGTCGCGGCTCATAGCTGACAAGCAACCTGAACAAGTCGACGTCAGAATCCAAATCCCCTTTTTCTCCCAATTTTCTCCGTTGGGCAAACCGCATGCATGCGTAATGAATAGGTGTTTGCCAGCCTTCTCCCCCAACGGTAAGGTCTATGCCGTGCCGCATCAAGATTTTCAATCCTTTCCATTGATGAGTCCGGTCGTGCAATGCCATCTTCACTGCTTCAATTGCAACTGGCCACCAACGCTTCGTGTCGTTGATCTGGGAGATGCAAGCTGTTTCCGACAGAAGTAATTCTAGGATCTCGGGTCGCTTATCTGCGTTTTGCACGGCAAGATGCAGAATGGTCCGTCGGTGGTCATCGCCCTCTTCTTGGACGTCGTCGTCCCAAGGAAAGTCCTCTCCTTGGCTCTTGATGATTTCTCGAAGGCATTCCAGGTCGCCTTCCTCAGTTGCCCAGATGGCAGCGTTCCAATCTTCCCGCTTAGCGCGCGCATCAGCTCCGGCATGCAGCAACGTGATGCAAAACTCAGAAGAATATCGCCTGCCGATTGCCAGTGCAAGTAAGCCATCATTCGAATTATCGGGATCGTACACGAGAGGGTGACACTTCGAGGGGCGCGCACTCATATCCATCCCCTTCTTTAAGAGCATAGCATACTTCTTGCGCTGCACAGGGTCGTCGTCTGTTTGCAACAGGGCCTCTAAAATTCTGAATCGGCCTTCTGTTAGTTGTTGCGCAGTGACATGTTTGAGAATATACGCATATGCGACCAGGTTTTTAGTTTCAGCAGTCATCCATTCAAGCGGTGCATAGCATCCACCATGTCTTTCCAAGAAGGGGCCATTCAAGTCAAACACGACGGTCCCATTCGCAATAAGAAAGTCCGCCAGCCCCGTTTTCCCTTGAACTATAGCATCTGTGAGTAGATACATAGCCTTGCGAGATGAGCAGAAATCCTTCAAGAGAGGTAGGCTGCTATTCTCGAGTGTCATTTGAATGAGTGAGTGGCAGTGCTCAACGGGCCAAGCGTTCGTTGGCCAGGTCGAGAAAGAAGTCCAGTGGGAATCCCGATGCAGTCTTTCGCTCTTGCAGAACGCCATGACGGCTGATGAATTGTTCTTCTTTTCGTAATTGCCCGCCACGCCGGCCTTGATCAAGCATTTCATGGCGGCGATAGTCGACATGTACAGCACGGTAGCACCGTCAGAGCGATGATAGCGAGTAAGCATGTCACCGATACCGATGATTTGGTCACACCATCTCTTCCATAAGCAGTCACCTTCAGAATTGAGGGATGCAATCGTCTGCGGGGTCAAGAGCAAAGAATAAGCCTCCGATGACACCACGCTTCTGCACGATGGGTGGGCAGAGGGCAAGGCAATATGATTGTCTCCGTATATCGGTTTGAAGTTGCTGAAGATTGTCTCGGCCGGTGTCTGTTGGCGACCAAGATTCACCTGTGTGTTCCAATGGCACAGTTCCTGGAGCCGTTGGACGACGTCGGCTGATGCTGAGAAGTTGATATGATGTAAAACGCATTCAGCATTCTTATCCGGCTGATTGAAGTCGGCGCCTATTGCTGCAAGCCGATTGATGAGCTCCAAATCTCCCCACTCAGCAGCAATATGCGGCAGTGACACTCGGCTCTCCATGCTCTGTTCTGTTTTGCACTCTTCCATCAACAACCGAGCTGCGACTGGTTCTGCCGGGTACAGAGCGTTTTCTGGCTGACCGGCCAAACCTTCAATGAGTAAGAAGGCCTCTGCCAAAGGCGAGCAGCCTCTGGTCGTGATCTTGTCCAGGTTTTTCTCCTTTTCGGGGTCATTCTCACAGAGCCAAGAAAGCAGACCCATATCGTTTGTCGCAGCCGCAAAATGCCAGATGTTGCGTCCGCTCCAGTCTGTGACGGTAGTCGAAGCACCGTGTTTCACCAAAGTTGCCAACATGGCTACACTTTCGACGACCAATAATGGTGGGCGCCAGGCTTGGTCACGAGCTTCCAAATCCGCGCCTGCTTCTAATAAAATTTCCACCATCTCCTGTGAATCTGCGCCAACGGCAATATGCAGCAAAGAGTCCCGGGCATTGCTCACTTCTGGGTTCGGATTGAAGCGTGGGTCTTTAACCAGGCGCTTCAGGTCGAAGGGTTGGCATTGCAACACGGTCAGCTCGCTCAGAGGATAGAGTTGTTCTGCTGGTATACCATCTAATGGAGTCGGTTCCGCTCCAAGAGAGGGGAAGTCCAAAGAATGTCGCTTGACGACATCTTCAATAACCCTATTCATGGTATCATCCAAGTCCAACACGAGAAGATCTTCGGATGCAGCCTTGATGTAGGAGTCGAAGATATAAGTCAAAATGCGCGACAAGCAAGCCTTCTCCTCGGCATTCTGAGGATCTAGCTCCGGAAATTGAAGAACCTCCTCCAGCGCAAAGTCGAAATCAGCTATACCAAAGTTCATTCCCCTCAGAATTCTCTCATTTTGTGTGACAAAGGAAGCCCATACTGCCAGAAACAAGAGAGAGGCCTTCCTCCCTTCTCGCTTATAGCGAATTTTCCAGTCAGCGCCAGCATCGAGCAGGGACAAGACCGTCTTTGCACGGTCAGGCTTGCTGTAGAGTGAATCGCGCGGACAGTCCCATGGTTCTCCAGCCAGTCTATCTGCAAACGCATACGATCCTAACAGCGCACACAATAGCGGTGTGCCGAGAGCGCCGTCATCGTTGACTCCGGATCCGGAGGATAGAAGATCCTGGCACAGATTAGAAAAGCCCAGAGCAGCAGCAACGTGGATAGGTGCCACAGTCCCATTACACAAGGAATTGGTAAGTTCAATCTGTGGCCCCGCGCAGGAAGCATCCAATCCAAACGTCGCAGGCCAAGTCTGTCGTGCGAATTCGAGAACCCATTGCACAAAGTTGTAAGATTTGGAGTTGTTGAACAGGGCAAACACCTGGGGTCTGAGGACAGTCCAGGACTGGTCAGCATGGGGGATCCATCCTGTTGCTGCCTTGGCGTAGTCCGGAATAGCTTCCCATCGATGCTCTACGAACAACTTCTCCCGATGATACTCTTCCGGCTCTCGATTGTTGAATGTCGCGTTCAAAAGGGTCAGACAATAGGAGGCGTCATCGACCTCGCTACCCCCTTGGACTTGGCTGCGAGTAGCAGCTCGCCACTGGCGTATCTCCGAAGCTGACAGGTCCAGTTGATGAAATTCGTTTGGAGGTTCAGCCGGCAACAGCGACAGATAAAGCAGTACACCAGTCCGTGTCTCAGTCCATTTGCAACCATTTTCAATGGCTCTTTCCAGGCGAACGAGTTGCATCTTCAACTTAAGGACATCATCAGTCAGTAGAGAACCCACGCTTGCAGGTCTCAGTGACAAATCGATTGCGTCCTTGCAGCTCTGCACAACGGGAGGCGCGGCATCAAGAGCAACGGATTCGTTCCCCTCCGAGGTCGCCGGTTTCATTTGCAGTGTGCACTGGCAGTCCTCGAGAAGTTTAGACATGTCCTGCAATACTCGCCATAAGCCATTGATGGTAGCTAACTCATCGTCACCGCTGTTCGTCGAGTGCTCAGGACAAGCACCACAGGTCTTGGCGTAGTCAAAATACTCCTGTGTAGCGCGGTCCACGATCTCAAACAGCGAGGATAGGCTGTCGAGGAGTGACGCCTCCGTGTATGTGCCTTGTTGAGGCATCACGCGATAGCAAGCGTAGTCCACGTGGCGTAGATGAATCTACTCGAGATCGGAGGGTAGCCGCTAAGGTGTTCTTGATTCAATCATGATCGAGCTTCCACATGAGCAACCTCCTCGCACATCAATGAATCGATACTGGTAAGTGAGTGATGGAGCTTGATGAGCATTAAGGCAACTTGGCATAAGGCGACAAAATGTGGTTTTGTACAGTTTGACAATCACAGGCTGAAACTGTGTGCTGCGCTTTGAAGTGGTGCTAGTACAGTAGAGAATACAGTGCGAGAACCTAACTTTCTTTTCTCGCGATTCAGACTATCTAATCTTTCTCCGATTAATGTTTTTGGTTTGCGCACGAGTATGTTATTCCGGTAACAAGTCAGGTTATCATCGTAGCATAGTGTGTGTGCTATTGTTGGGTGGTCTAGTTGCTTTCGTACTAATAACAGAAAGATCGCGGTAAATTCCCATGTCTGTCCTGACAACGAGATAACAAGTGAAATGTACATGTTTGAGTGAATGTCTATACCAATTGTGCTTATCGCTTGTTCATGATTTCCGATGAAACAAATACTCGTTGTTAGGGCTTGTGATTGGCCCAAGAAGCTGATGGAAATGCCCTCTGATATAGTCCTAGGGTAGCGTCGTTCGCTGTGAAATTCGCTCTGATCTTGGACACGGTAGAAATCCTTCTACTGATAACCGTTTCATTTGGATCTATCTGAATCTATATCCGGGGTATCTTCTCGCACATATCTATTTACATTATTATCCTTGGATCCCGAGAGATATCCTCGGCCCAAAGATGAGTAGGTCGAGTTCGCAATTTCTGGCCTCATCTCTTGTTGATCTCCTGTGGTCTAGGATTCTAGCCGATCTGTCAACTCGTCAACCAACAATCTCATAGGTGAAGACGCCAACCTTCACTCTTCTTTTGCTTATTTGTTGAATGATGAAGAGTCTCCAGACGTATACGAAGAAGCACGATAAGTAGGTCTTGGGGGCGTGAGAAGCAGACCATACGCCTTTTCCTTCCCTTTGTCAGCTTTTGGGGAATCTGAGGCATTAGAAACAGTGCCTGGGACATTGACTTCGGAGTAGATTTCAGTGTTTCGAGGTGTGGGGCTTCGTCCTCGTCTTGGGGGCGATCTTTGAGACGATGTCGAACCACTTGGGACTGTTGCTGAGCGCGATCTTAGCCGACTATCCTGCTGCTGTGACGCATCGTTTCCAGACCCTTCTTTAGGGATATCCAGATAACAGGAGTCGCTGACATCGCGAGATGTGTGTCTTCGTCCAAGCCTTGACGTTGACCTCTGTCGCGATGAGGGCGAGCCACCTGCTGCGCTTGGTGATCGTGATGTTGAGTTGAAAGCATCGATTTTCTCCTGCAAATCTTTGTTCTTCAATTCTTCCCCTGGAAGCGTTGGGTACTCGTACGTGATGATGCTGCCCCTGTGCGGATCGTCACCTATCAAATTTTCTGGCGCCATCTCAAGAATGTTTCCCATTTTCATCAACACTCTGGCAACAGCAGGCCGACCAAAGGTACTGCCAGACGGCCCTGTTGTTTCTGCCATTTTACGCGCTTCTGGATCATAATTGTCAGAGGCATTGCTCATGGGAGTATTTGGGGCGTCATTGCTGATTTGGTCGTCGCTTTCCCGTCGATCGGGGGGCGAGTTTTGACCTCCCGCTAGGGAACTGTTTCCTGCGCCATCCGGGCCAGTGTCGAATTGAAACCTATTGAGTTGGAGCCCCGTGTCGTCTTTAAACTCGGACTGGACACCCTTCCGGGCCTCAACTTCTTGAGCAACGAGCATGTAGAGAGACCCTAGCATGACCATACCAGTTCCCACTACGGAGCCCCATTGGCCAATGCTAGCCATTGGCTCCGTTTGGTACCTGACTTGTTTGCTAAACAGATTGATCTCTCCTAATATGAGTATAGCAGCTCCAGCGCCACCGAAAACAGGTATAGCGGTCATTTTGAGATACATCTTGATCTTATCGTTGATCTTTCTCATTGTCTCTTTGTCAGCACCGTTTGTGCCCCCAGCAGTGTCATCGCCTTGATCATCTTTGGTCTTGGAACCAAAGACGCGCTGCCAGTTGTATTGAAGAACCTGTCCCAACAGTGAAACTAAGCAGAGAATAGCAAAAAGGGAGCATGCCGCCGCCAACAAAGTAGCGGTGCCAAAGGTAAGGGATGTTGGTGCAGGGATCACATAGATGTTGTCGGCGGCACCTTGTCTCATGGGGGAAAATGGACCGTCCTCCGTCGAGCATTTTAGACCACAATTGGTGTCTTCACTATACGGAAACTTGGACGGATTGGGAGAAACAATGGTCGTATTGTTCCCGTCCGTGTATAGACAATCCTCAGTCTTGATCCGATAGAATTCGATAGCAAGGCATACAAGTCCTTGAGACTAAGAGTCAGCAAGCATGTCTTGAACTTACGGAGAACGCGGGCTTGCTCACCAACCAAGATCAAAGTGCCCCAAAAGAAGATGATACTTCGCCCGGGAGTTTTGAAAAATGTCTTAGACAGCATGACGGTCACGGGGGCTGCTATAATACCAACGGAGCAAAATTGGAAGGCACCGAAAATGTCCATGTCGACAGCACCTGTACGGTTAGCCACACAAATTGACAGTGAAGTATATTACCAGCCTACCTTCGACATGCTGCGTTGCTAGAACAATGCCATGAATGGCCGCTACAGCTGGAAAGACAAGGGCGACTGCTAGGCAAGCGTGGACTATCCATCTTACACGCCTTGCCAATACACAGGTTGCAATCAGTACGTAATATCTGTCTCAGATGATTCCGCGTTAGTTCAATTCGATCCCGTCTTTATTTTTGCATCTTCTAGCCACGTGAACAACACTGAAGGGCGGTGTGTCCCTCCTAGTATAAAAGCAGCGATGCCGCGTGGAGAGCGGAAGACCAAAGGTAAGACTTACAGCGCCCTAGAACCGGGGCCATACTGCCCCGACACCGGCCAAGCGCATATCACCTTCAGCGCTTCGGAAGTAGAATTGTCGGATGGGAGTGCAGAGGCGATGGCGTAAGGTTCATTAAAGGATAGAGTGGGTATAGCTGGCATGGCCACTTACACCATGGTAGAAATACCAGCATTTGTGGAGGAGTTCTTCTCGCAGGCGTGTGGACTTGGTTGGAACGAGACTTTGCATGTCAACTTCAAGTGAGCGGGACCATAGCGGTTTTGTGGGAGAGATCTGGTCGTGTGCTTGCTTTCCATTCCTGGGTAAAGGCCTCCAATTGCCGAGGCGAGGCTTACGCCCTGTAGGAGGCAAAGGCCGCTATAGCTGGGGATGAACCAGGCATCATCACTCGTGAACAGTTTGTGGCTAACAGCTACTCATAGGAGGAATAGGTCCTCCGGGCACTTAGCCACGGACGCCCACTGACCCGAGGCGCCTCAGGTAACACAAGCATAACGAAAACAAGCGCCCTGGACCACGGCTGGGGTCATGGGGTAATGCGCGATGTGGTGGAAGTCGGGGAGGCCTCGTAGGGCTCGATAATGCAGGAATGGTGTGAAATCAGATCCGCTCTGATAGGTCAAGGCAGCTAAGATTCGTGCAGGTGGCGGGCAGGACAAAGCTGACTTGCATGGAGGCGACAGACGTTGTGGTTCGCAACGGTACGACGAATAAGGGCTGGAGAGGTCTGTGTACTCGACTGCGCCGCCCGAGTTGTTGGACTTGGGGCCGCTTCTAGCGGCGGATGTAGTCATTGGTGAGGTCGTAGTGCTAGGATGAGTATAGGAAAGTACTGCGTCAGAAGTGTTGAGATTATCCGCCCGACTAGAGTGAGGAGATTTTTTTTTGTCTCCCTCGAGACTGAGCCCCGGGATGCAGGCAGTCACGAATTGAACGACAGCGAGTTACTCAGGAGGTTGGTGTCGGTATTGGGATGAAGATATGAAGATATGAAGGAAAAAAGCAGACAGGCATTTCCTAGCCTCGAACTGGTTCAATTCCAGTGAGTGCAATATCGGGACTCGGCACCTGCCTTATGTTAAGTTCAAAGTTCGGGTTGCGCTTGCCACCCCAAGTCGCTTATGTACCTCCTCCATTGAGGCCTGCAGAAAAAGTGCAGATCGTCCTTTCCATTTGACGAACTTTTCCAGTTTCTCGTGCATAAGAAGAACCCTCAAGAAGCAAGAACAACCCCCATCTTGGATCCCCCTCTTCGGAATTGGCAGGAACCGGCAGGCTTGTAGGTACAACTCAATTGCTCTTTCCTTGGACGGGCAAGACAGATAATCCTCCATGCTCATGTGCGCCTCAGGCCCATACTTACTACTAAGCAGTACGACTATAGTGAGAGGCACAAGCACACCACCAAGTTCTTGTGTGACACACAATTCAAAGCCAGAGCATCGCCCGCCTCAATCACTCATCGGATCCTAGCCCGAGAGCGGGGTCTTTATGACCCGACTCTGCGCTTTTCAATCCCATCCTGAATCTATCGGAATTCGGCAAACAATATTGCCATTCGACTATTGCTCACAAGGCGGGAGGGGGAGGTCTTGAGCTTCCCTTGAGCCATAATGGCCGCCTCAGATGAGAAAGATTCGGGCGACACAGGAGACATTAGAGAATGGCGCTCAATTGTCACGCTTATCCTCTTCGTCATTACCAGTAAGTGTCCCACACCCAGTTACGTTGACACGTGCTTCAACTGCTAACTTTGACCGACATAGACATCATTGTTTTGTTTCCTTTTCACATACCGATTTTCATCCCAACAGTACTGTGTAATGCTATTTCGAATACACTCGTCACTTTGAGGGTCATACCCCCACCTGCCGATAAGAAGGATGCAAATCAGGTCCCAGCAGAGAAGCCGCAGAGATTCCGAGTGTTCTGGTTTCCACTGAACTTTATCACAGCGCCGCTGATTGCTGATTTATTCTTGCTGGCCATCTCAGCTATCGGGAGGGATGAGGTTCATGATGGCACAATTGGTGCTGACCACATCCACCCTCTGGACATCATGCTGTTCTTCATTACGCTCGCTTATATAGCCATATCCATTGATGCAAGCGGGCTGATCCGATGGTTGGCTTTCAAAGTACTTCAATGGGGTGGTCAAGTCGGCCACAAACTATTCTTCTATTTGTACGCCTTCTTCTTTGGCCTTGGCAGCTTCATCGGAAACGACCCTATCATTCTCTCAGGAACAGCTTTTCTCGCCTACATGACAAGAGTCTCGAAGAATATTCGTCACCCTAAAGCCTGGATATACAGCCAATTCGCCGTAGCCAATATCTGTTCGGCCATACTTGTCTCCTCGAATCCAACAAATCTTGTACTTGCTGGTGCTTTCAACATCAAATTTATCACCTACACAGCAAACATGATTGTCCCCGTCGTGGTCACCGGGATAGTTCTATTTCCTTTCCTGCTATACATCGTGTTCGCGGACGAGGATCTTATCCCAACTGCTATCGATCAATTCACTCTTCCTGAAGAATCCAAAAACAAAAATCCTGTGAATCCAAATATCCCACATGCAATGCGCCAACAGGAAGAGGAATCGGAAGATACTCCTGAAAGCAGACAAAACAACATTAAGTCACTCGAAGAGATCCTAAACCCGTACTTGGACAAAGTGAGCGCGACTTTCGGAGCGATTGTTATGGCCGCTACGCTGATCACAGTGCTAGCTCTAAACGCAGCTAGCCAAGCCACTGGAGAGCATCCCGTCTTCTATATAACGGTACCAGCGGCTTTCGTCATGTTCTGTTGGGATGTTGGCTTTGGCTGGTATAACCGGAAAGAGACACGAGAGATCGCTCGCAAAGAACGCTGCGAAGCTGAACAGTCCCGGGAAAGGAGAGCGACGGGGGAAACCCTCGACCATGATTTTCTGGATCGCGCTGCTTCGGGTAATGAAGCCATTGCTCCCAAGGATTCCGGCGATGATGCTGGCGAAGAACAGAACGTCTTGTCAAATCCAAAGATTACAGTTCGCGGTGCTAGCCCGCAAATCACAGCACAAACGAGTACGGGCGCGCCTTCATGTTCGTCGGACATGTTGCCGAACGAGAAGTTTTGGGTTGGCGAAAAGGATATTGCAGAGGAGTCGCCAGTCCCCGAAATCTCCAGTGATGGACATAACACAACAAAAGAACAACATGTCGAGGACGAGACAGATCAGAGGTGCCAGCCGCCTGCTACGCTAGTCTCCAAGGCATCAGAAGCCTTTCGATGGCTGCACGAGACATTCCCGACGGTGATTGCTGTATTCATGCATCTTCCTATTGCATTGGTGCCCTTTGCTTTCTCCATGTTTGTTCTAGTCCAGGCCCTAGTTTCCAAGGGTTGGATTACGGTTTTCGCCCACGGATGGAATCACTGGGTAAACAAGACTCATACAGTGGGTGCTATTGGCGGTATGGGATTTCTTTCTGTCATTCTGTGCAATGTAAGTGTTCTGATATTCCGTTTGGGTTCCCAGCTTACCTGGTCATGACAGTTCGCTGGCACCAACATCGGCACGACCATTCTGTTATCACGCGTCATCCAGCAATGGTACCAGATTAATCAGGACAATGGTACAGAAATTAGCGAGCGCACGTTCTGGGCCACTGTGTATAGCATGGCGCTCGGTGTCAACTATGGGGCATTCAGCATCGCCTTCAGCGCCTCGCTGGCCGGTCTTTTGTGGCGGGACATTCTCTTTCGAAAACGTATCAAAGTTCATGCCCGTGACTTTGCGAGGGTCAATTTCCCTATAATTTCCATCTCCATGGCTGTTGGCTGCGCCGTCTTGATTGGGGAGGTATACATCACGCGGGATGAGTCTGCCTACACTCAATCATGACCAACCCTGTTTTCATCGCGCCGTCAAGGAGATAGACACGATTTATGAAGCACATTGGTTTTATTTAATGATGATGACTACCTGATATTAATGAGTATAGAAAAATCATAGACGAATGACTTCAGCAACTGTCTCGTCCCTGTGAAATATCACGGCCAGCCTTCCGTCTTTTGACAGACACCAATTATCATTGGCCTTCACAGACAAGACCCGTCTTTTCTGTTCGTTTCGTCTACTCTTCTCGCACTCTTCCCAATTCCAAATCCCCCGGATTAAGCACATCTTCGAAGTCTTGCCCCAATCCTTACGGGCGACGTAGGTATATGTCCCGTTTCCAGCATCGAATTCTGCTTGCACAGACATGAGGTTGCCCCCAAACGCGCCGAAGAAGAAATTTGGGTTTCTCAGGGGATTGTTCGGCATGACCATCACTTTCTCGTCTCTCTTGATATCCACCACGGTGAATGCGTCGCAACCAGGTTCATTGAAACCCACAAGCCACCTATGCTGACCGGGACAATTCTCATCCGGAAGGAACATGAATCGCGGCTCGACGCGGACAGCTTTCTTGAGGTCTAGTGGCTCGCTCTTCCGCTCGATGGCGCGCACCAACTTCCCCGTGACGGTGCTAACAACAGCGATGCGAAGAACACGATGGGATTGGTTGATGACGGGCTCCTGCGAGCTCTCTGAGCACATCATAAGGAATTCGTCATCTGGCGAGAACGTGAGAAACACACGATCTGCGTTGAGACTCAGGCCATCCTTGAGCTTTTTCGAATTGCTATTTGGATTCAATGTCTGTGAAGGGCAAGATGCTTCTTCCCATTCAAGAGGGTACGTCTTCACGGATGCGCTGGATTCAGTTGGCACTTTGGCCACGGCAAGGAGCTTGTCTGAGTTGGAAACACACAGCGCGACACCCTCGGCGTCCTCACGGTTTCGACGGCCGAGGAATTGACCGTCAGATACGCGGAATGCCATGATTCGCTTCGTGCTTGGTGAAGAAACGTGCATGCATACGATTGTGCCTTTAGGAGAGAAGCACAAGTCGGGCAGGAAGAGAGGCGGATAGTCGTTAACAAGAACGTCGGGATGGCTGTTGCTCTTTTGCCAAAGCCTTGATCCCGTTTCGGTAGAGTATACTTCGAGGGAGTCGACAGACCATAGGGCAAAGTAGGAACCGTCTGGGGAAAGGGAGGCGTGGACTTTTTCGAACTCTCTGGTTTTTCGAGGTACGGAGTGAACGGAGGTGGGTTGGAGCTCGGGTAGTGTCAAGGGCGAAGATCGTTGAAGAGCCCCGTCGCCGGTTTGCTTTTTGCTTTGCTTTTTATCTTGTTTCTCACTTGGTTCCTCGGTTTTCTCCTCTCTATGGGATTTTGTTAGTGAAGAGGGCTCGGATTAATTGAGTTGCAACTAGAAAGAAGTTGGATTCGACTTACAGCGACTCATAGGCAGGCGGTATGTCTTGGTCACCTTTCGAAGTGGGAGCAGGAGCTTCAGCCGGAGAATCTTCAACGGCTGCCATACAGGCACCTTCGCTTGCTACTATCTCAGGGGAGATATCATCTTCCACATTGGCACCGTCACTCTCGTTCATAGCTCGACGCATCATGCTTTAGCCAAGGCCCCAGAGTCAGTAAATTCGTCTTTGGCACCAGAACCGCCGCAGATTCCACGGAAGAAAGAACATAGAACATACAACGAGGAAATCTGGCGATCCAGTAAATCAGCCTGTTTTTCAAGCCGTGTATTCAATTCGTTAACCAAGTCGGAGCTCCTCCAAGATGGTTCGGGGGAAACCTCCACCGTCTCGTTTCGAGAAGGTAAAACAGTTTCTCCGATCTCGTCAAGAGACTTCTGGATAGATTCCAAGTTCGTTGCCATAGAAGAGCAATCATTGGCCTCCTCAATGCTGTTGCTATACAGTTCATATTGAATTGTCGGCGGTAGAATTCGGCAAAGCTTGGTCATGTATTCTGCTGATTGAAGAAGTTCGCCTTCTGATTCGGGACACGTGAGAGTGAAATCATAGATATATTTTTTCACGTATACTGTAGTCTGTATGATCTTATCGCATTGATTGATCAGACTTGGTATGCCTGGCTGGGTTGTTGTCGCCTCCATATCGGGGATTTTACATGTATGGTTGTGATAGGGCTAGATCCGTTGCCGGCAGACGGCACTTTCAACTCGCAAGAATGGGAACAATAGTTAGTATATCGTAAAATGACATATGAAATGGGGGGGCTCAGAAGACTATAAAATGGCTTGTCTGATTCTCTGCTGGTGTTGAGTCCTATGCATAATGAGTCACGCCCTGTTTATATGGCTATCTGACACCCACTTACACGCACCCTGTAAGGCAACAACTGCCGGGTAGACAAGAAGGTCCAGGGTTCTTCACCTCTTGTTCAGCCCCATAGGTGGGCCTCGAAACAGCAGCCCACCTTTCGTGAACCAAAATGTATTAATTGGGGACTCCTATACCCATTTCGTACCTATGGAATTGGACCGCTGCTGTGTAAGACTTTGCTTGATTCTTTTGCTCGGGTATTGGGGGTGCTTGAACTCATCAAGGGGACTATGAGTTTACAAGAGAGATGACTACGCTAGGCATGCTATTCTTCGCCTCTCATTACAGTTGATAATGAAATCATGGTATGTTAAAAGGGATTGATTGTGTTGAGCAGCCATACCCAGGCTTTAATACCTGACTCAGGCTGTTGACAGCGGTACGTACTACCGTAACCAGCCCTGAATCAGTAAGTTCCAACCACAGCTGTCGATTTTCCCCAGTTTCAACTCCAACTTCCATCTCCACTTTCACCTCCACGCTTCCAGTTTCAATCCCATCCCATCCCATTTCCCCCATCACCAACCCATCCTATTCTCTCCTTCCCCCACACTTTCCACTACAACGTCTGTGCTCCATGGCATGCCGCCCGACCCTGACCCCTCCTTTCCACACCCACAGATTGATATGCTGAGCAGCAGCAGCAAGCTAACACTTAACGTTAACGTTAACGTGCAGAACGTTGAAGTGTCCTACCCCACACACTCAAATGAGCAGTAGGATCGTCAAGGCTTGCGATGGCTGCCGCGTGCGAAAGGTGAAGTGCAACGGCGCGCTGCCGTGCTCGCAGTGCGCTCATCTTGATCTACCCTGTCAGTTTTCTCCGCCGGCGGCTAAGCGCAAGCCTGGTGTTCGGAATAGGCTCGTTGATCAGCTTCGTGGGAGAGGCGCTGCTCCGTCTCAAGCTGTAGCTGAGGCTCCGCATTATCAACACCAAAGTCAACATAACCACCAAGCATATCAACATCATGACCACCATCAGCATCAGCATGGACATGGACATGGACACGTACCAGGACCGGCTTCGAGTACAAGCCCAGGAACGCCTCCTTCGCCATTCTTAAACACCGCCACCACCTCCTCCGGACCGGCTACCTCTCCCGCCATCACCTCCGTCGCCGGCATCATCCACACCGACCACCATTCAGCCACATCCCCCTCCGGCAGCAGCAGCAACGCCGGCACATCCAACATCACCTACCCAGCCGACTTCTTCCTCCGCCTTCTCCCAGAATACGACGCCATCGTCTACCCCTTCAGCCCCATCATCACCTCCGACGAGCTCCGCACCTCCATCACCAACATGCACACCTCCCATCAAGACGCCGCCCTAGTCTACAGCTTCGCCGCCGTCACCATCAACCTCACCCAAACCTCCTGGAACGTCAACGTTGATGTCGCCGCGCAAATGACAGAATTCATCCAGCGTAGCCTCGCAGCCCATCGCATGGCCGACATGGCCACCCTCTCCCCTCCCCCTCGCACTACCACCGGTACCAGCAGCACCGGCCCCGTCCTTGGAGAACTCCCCGTCACTATCAAACGGATCGCCACATGTATATTCCTCGAAATCTCCATGATGGCCTTCCGCCTCTTCGAGCGCAGCTTCGTCATCCTCCGCGAAGCCATCTCCCTCCTCTCCACCCTCAAAGTCTTCCGCCACGACCCAGACGACCCTTCCTGCACCCTCTCCCGCAGTGAAATCGCTCGTCGTCAACGCCTCTACTGGGAATGCTTCATCCACGAACGCTTCGTAAACATCATGTCCGGTTGCCCTAGCATCTTACCCCCTTTAGCCACAGGCCTCCCCATCGACGACCCTGAAATCCCTCCTCACGTCGACGCCGGCTTCCGCATCCTCATCCTACTCTTCCGCTCTATGGACGACTCCTTCCTTGCACACTGGAACGCTCTTCAAGATTCTTCCTCGTCCAGCTACAACGTCACAGAGCCCATGACCGCCCAATGGGTAGAAAGCAAACAAGCAGAACTCGACCGTCACGAAACCGCCACCGCCGCCGAAGAGGACCGTCTACGCGCCAAATCCGGCTCCGGCCTCTCCGAGCTCCAACACGCAGACCTCTTCGTCACCCGCCTCTGGCTACGCACGCTAATCTGGCAACTCGCTCTATCCAGAGGCCTCCTCCGCTCCGCACCCGCACAAGATGCCCACCAGGGTCTTTCATTACATTTCCCCGCCCTCCGGCTATCTGCCCAGCTACGCAGCCTAGTCAGCCGTCTTGAGAGTGTGGCTAGCATCGGGACGCATGGCAGCGGTATTTTACAGAAGCTATTTGAGATTACGACTACAGTTTCCGATGTGCTGGCACTTCCACCGGGTCAGACAGCTACGCAGGAGGATGTCAAGGCGCGCATGGAGGATTTCATCTTTCTGGTGGACTTTTTGTTTCAGTTTGAGCGTATTTCGCCCGGAGAGCGGGACTATATGCGCGAGAAACTGGATGTCTTGCAGCACTTGTATACAGTAGTCGACTTTGGGAGCGTGGCCGCGCGGTCGGCATAAGGGTATTATTAGTGTCGCGCATAGCGTTCATGTACAATCGTCTCGGGATGGGCAGGGACCGTTCCTTCACATAATAATCACTTATTGCGCGATATTGCGCGATATTGCGCGATCCTCGAGCAAGACATATACTTATCTACGCTTCACACGCTACGGGAAGGGAGTGAATATGATTGACAGGGAAAAACTTGATATTGACGAAAAAGATACTGCCAAGCGCACTATGTAGTCACTCTGCTAGAAGAACCCTTTAAAAACCTGCCAAAAAGAAACACGCACCAGCCGCACCAATAATTTTCAATCTTTCCAATCTGTTACGATTGATCAACCTTATACAGCAGCAGCTCCCAGGCGCGTGGGATGACGATCGATACCCAGACTGAGACTTCGCTTGAAGGCCTTCCAGGCCTCAATGAGAGCAATGTAAAGGGCAACGCCACCAAACACAACACCCCATTCCCAAGTAAGACCACGGTGCTTGAACACCTCCGTGTTAAGACCCGGGATGTAAACAAGAGGAAAGACGGCGAGGAATCCCACCACGACAGACCAGAAAAGGAATTTGTTGTGATGGATTGTCTTGAAGACAGATAAAGGTCCAGCCCAGCGTTCATCCATGTTGAACAGACTGCGGTGGAAATGCTTGACCTCCCATGCGGTAACCAGGAGAAGGAAGCTGAGAGTAGCAAAGACGGTAGCACGCGCCTCATAGACAAGGTCGCAGTGCGAACCACCAGCAGACTCATTGCAGCCTACAGGGAGATCATGGAAACCTTTGCCGGCATAGGCAACAAGCATAAAGACCATCAGACAGACAGAACCCATACAAGTACCGTAGACAAGCTGGTCGCGGACCAGGTCTTTGGTGAAGACGCCAGTACGCAGACTGCGAGGCGGGCGTTGCAGGATATCAGGCTGTGCCTCCTCGAGACCGAGACCAAGGGCCAGGGGCGACGAAGTGATCAAGTTGGCCCAGAGAATCTCAAGAGGCGACAGGGGGAAGACTGAGTGACCGGTGCCATCCTTGAAGGCCAAACCAATCAAAAGCAGAACGACCTGAGCCAGGTTGGAGGTCAAGAGATGCAGCAGGAACTAGGAGGGTGTTAGCGAGATGTTCGGGTTAGAAGCTTTGTATATAATTCACTGACCTTTTGAATGTTGTCAGAAAGACGGCGACCTTCCTTGATACCAGTAACGATAGAAGCAAAGTTGTCATCGGTGAGAACCATGTCGGAAGCTTCTTTGGCGACGTCACTACCACGGTCTCCCATGGCAATACCAACATCAGCCTGCTTCAGGGCAGGAGAGTCGTTGACACCATCACCAGTCATAATGCAGAACGCCTTTCGGCGATGCAGGGCTTGAATCATGCGGACCTTGGTCAGAGGACTGCAACGAGCAAGGACGACGGGTAGATGATCCATGGCATCGATTTGATCATCTGTAAGGTTGGCAAAGTCGGCAGCAGCCATGACAGAGCCGTCCTGAAGAGGCATTGCCTGGTCCAAAATACCGACTTCGTAGGCAATAGATGTCGCCGTCTTGATATGATCACCAGTGACCATATGGACTGTGATGCCAGCACCGTGACAAGCCTTGACTGCGCCAGCAGTCTCTTGGCGAGGAGGATCGTAGAGACCGGCCAAACCGAGGAACTCGAGATCACTTTCGACCTTCTTGCGGTCCTCGCAGTCCTCTGGGTTGTGGTCCATTGACTTTGTGGCGATACACAAAACTCGCAGACCCTGTCCAGCGAGCTCTTCGGCTTTGGCGAGGATGCTCTTCTTGAGCTCCTCATCCTCTTTCAGAATAGGCAGCATGACCTCAACGGCACCCTTGGTGTACACCTTGCGGCTCTTCTCGAGGTCGTTGCCATAGATGACACTCATGAGCTTGATGGCGGAGTCGAAAGGATGCTCAGCAATCAGCTCATCAGAGCTGTTTCCGTGGTTCTTGCCAAATCGCATGGCGAATACCTTGAGCGCAATTTCTGTGGGCTCACCTAGAGCCTTGAATTCCGAGGCGCCATCGGTGGCGGTAGTGACACTGCTAGAGTCGGTTTCCGGCTCCTTGCGTCCATCGGTAACAGTCGAGTTATTGCAGAGAGTCAGAGTGTTCAGGAAGGGGCTTAGAACACTGCCGGCCAAAGAGCTCGACCACGACACGGTGCCACTGCTGGGGTCATAGGGGTTGCCGGCTCCTTCGACAGTACCCTCCAGTCCGCCGCGAAGCCACACCTTTCGGGTGATCATGCGACCCTGGGTTAGAGTACCAGTCTTATCAGAACAGATGTTGGTTACACCGCCGACAGCCTCGAGGGAGGGCATCTGGCGAACAATGACATTACCCCGAACCATCGCCTTAGTGGCGACGGCCATGGTCACGGTCAGGACGGCAAGAAGGGACTCAGGAATGACAGCAACACCAACACAGATACCGTAGAGAAGGACTTCGTCTCCAATCTTCCACAACGCGGCAGAGAAGACGATGACGGCGAGAAGAATGGCAAGGGCGAAGAGTAGCAAGGCGAACTTGCTGAGGGTGACCTGCAGCGGAGTACCTTCCAGGCCGATGATACCGCGGGTAGTCTTCTTTGCCTTGAGGAAGAACTTGGCGACGGCAGACTTGCCCTCTGTGTCCTTCTTGTTGCGGAGAAGCTCGGCGATTTGGCCGACCTCGGTCTGCATACCAGTGGCAATGACAATACCAGAACCGCGGCCACGGGTGACGGAGCTTCCAGAGTATACCTGGTTAGTGCGGTCACCAATGGGCATGTCGGCTTCAGTAAAAACGGCATCAGGCTTCTTGCTGATGGCAATAGATTCACCGGTGAGAAGGGCCTCATCTGTGGCCAGATTAATGCCCTGAATCAGGCGCAAATCGGCGGGAATGACATCGCCAGTTGCGAGGACGACAACGTCGCCCTTTACGAGAGTCTCAGCCTTTACGGTGTCGGTGGTGCCATCACGAATAACCTTGCACTTGGGAGTGGACAGAGCATAGAGCGACTGGATGGTCTGCTCAGCACGATAATCCTGGACGAGTCTGAAATCGGGTTAGGTTAGGACGGATGGGGGGTCAACAAACGGCTTGGGGAGAGCCTTGAGAATTGAGGTTAGAACATACCCTACAATGATGTTGAGCAGGATGACTGCAACAACAACGCCACCCTCGATGTAGTCCGAGATGGCGAAGGATAGGGCTGCAACAGCAATCAGGACAACGGTCAAGGCGTTGGCAACCTGAGCCAGGAAGATCTCCCAGAGGGATGGGCCTTTGGCCCCTTTGATGGAGTTCGGGCCGTCCCGGGTCAACCGGGCGGCAGCCTCTTCGCTACTTATGCCATGATCAATGTGGCTGCCGAGATTCTCAGCAACCTTGTCGGCGGGTAGCGTGTGGGCTAGAGTTGGCTTTTCTATGGCGGTTTCTATATAACCACCTATAGGAGGCTGGTCGTCTGCTGGACTGGCAGGGGCCGACGAGTCCGACGTGGAACTGGCGTGGTGTGCACCATTCGTACTCTTGGCTTCGGTTTCTCCCATCGAATGGGTATGAGGGTAAAGCTAAGTAGCGGGGGAGAGCGTTGACGACAAGAAGCGAGCGGCGCTTTTTAGAGTTGCCGGCGGTACCAGACGACGACGTTGAAGTTGGAGATAGAGTTGGGTAGGGGTTGGAATCGATCCAAAGGATGGTAAGTTGGGCAACAAATGCGAGCGAGCGCAAGTTAAGTGAAGTGAAGTAGATGAAGGGGATTCCCAACAAAGGTAAAGAGAGAAGAAGAGGGAAGATAAGAAATGGTGTGCAGGAAGACGGGCTATTTAATCCACGACACGATGCTCCGGAGCCGAGCCACAAGCAGCCACGAGTGACTAGCAGCCAGTGGCAGGTGGGCAGGCTCGATTCGATTGCGGGAGGCAGGAGCAAGCCCGTTTGGACGGAGGTGGGGGGTCACCGCCTACCGCTCCTTCCACCTTCCACGGTACACGGTATGCGGCATGCGGTCTACGGTACGGGAAAGTGGAGGCACTGATCCACATGAATACTGGCACTAATGGCACTGTACATGATGGGGGGCAAAAGGCGCGAGATCCACTGCATTTTCCACACTGTACAGTGCCAGCACTGGCCACGCAGCCGCAGTCCCACAGCGGGGTTCCTTCCTTGCACCTTACCTTAAGCTCCGGTAGAGTACTCGTAGAGCAGTTGCTTCCCACCTAAATCCCGGCGCACTTTCCACTGGACAGGACTGCCCTAACATTCCCCATATCCTCTATAACGTTCAGCGCTGCTCAGACTCTGATTCACTCATGTGCCGCCCTGAGCATCAGCTTGTGCCTGGCTCTGCACCGCCCCGAATCATCACCTAACCAATCACTTTGTTGACTGTTGATTGTCTCAGTTGTCCAGACGTTCAAGAGGTTAAAGTCTATTACGGAGATTAACTTTGGGACCGTTTCCATGACCGCTGACAAGGTCGAACAGGGGCCATCTTAGGGCGAGGCTTGCCAAGATGCACTGTGCCATCGATATCAGCAGGATGTGATTGTGGGCGGCATCATCCCGTACTCACCGGGTCTCCCACAGCACAGAGCGCAGAGTCCAGATCGTCGTCTTGGTTGCCTCCAACAGACCTGTGCAGAATCGAAGGCATCGTGAAGACTATAAACCCAGCCAATCCTCGAAGAAGAATCGACTCCGGTAGCATCTTCAGCCTATAGGATGATGATGTTGCACAGAACAAATCGATACTAGTCTCGTCACGGCCAGATTCGGTGCTGCGTGGAAAGAAGGAGCCATTAAGCATGACATCAGAGTGAGAAGTGCAATACGTTTCCAGGGTTTTCCAGCATGTACTGGGCATCACCACTCGTACCCGTACCAAGTCTGAATGGTCGCAATGTGTGGTGGCACGCTAAACCCTTGGCATCGTTATGGGAGGCTTAGCAGGCTTTGGAGGCCTACTGAAGAGCCAATACAGGGAAGAGGACCGCTAGACCTCGGCGTGCCACTCGCTGTAGGCTGAATGGTGGCGCACTGTAAGCCGGGCGCTTGTGCACCGTGCCTTGATCTATCTGCAAGCACTAGGAGAACAAGTATTGCTGCTGCAAGCGGGTGCAGTCAGTGGTCACAAGACTGCTGGATCAATCGTGGTGAGTGGATTGCCCACTGATTCACCTTGATTGGCGACTCACAGTCAAGGTACTTCGTACCAGACTTCACCTATCCTCGCTCTAGTCAACTGGCAGCTGGATGCGCGTCGTCATCACTGATCATGGATGTACGCTTGTATTGCATCAATCCAAGCATGCGCGCTGCGTTGTACAGCATACGGTAAACACTCGACGTCAAACTTGAATCTGTCCACATCGGTCACTCTCGAGTAGAGGCTATCAATTCTGGCCCGAATAGGCTCGTGTGCCACACTCCAACGACCATGCAGAATATCCAATCCACATCTTCTTTCTATTATCAATATCGCTATTATGCCGTATTCTCAAGAGGGGCTACAGTGCGCATCCCATATCGGAGACATTCCGACAAAGAAGAAGACAAGGACTCGCGGCATCAATACTCGTATAGGCTTAATCGAACCTTGGGGTTGATCTGCACTCCAGCTCCATTATTCAACCTCAATTCCGGAGTGCCCCTCCCCCTCTCTCCCCTCTGTGGGGGTTTCTAACTCTAATCACGGCTCTCCGACTGCCAATCTATCCACGCCTTCCATATCGTTCGTTATAGCCCCATATTGTCCATGTGAGTAGTCGCATTAATACCGGAGCATCCCCTCGCGCAGTGTTGTGCTATGGCTCGGCAATCGCAATAGTAAGCAATGATATTCAGCCGACTGCTGCATTAGCCGTTTGATGCCATCGCGCCATTCTTACAGCGGTCGAACAAGACGCCTACGCCAAGCTTTATTCGAACGAATTGAGAGGTGATAATCATGTCATATTGGTCGCACGTGTGTCAAAAACTACTAATAACATGCACTCGAGATGCAAGACTGTCTTGTCCTAAGCAGTTTTCGTCATTGGCTCCCTCCCCGAGGATGGTCCAGCCATTCGAGGTCATGGGCAACCCCCATCAAGCCATCGTCTGCACGAGCGGGGCACTAAAGTTTAAGCATATTTCCAAGCATCATCCCGGGGGTCCATTATAGGCCACCCGACCCAGCTAGAGGGTGCTGTATCACCGACCTGTGGGTTCATCTGGTTTCCTTGATAGTTCGGAACATGTCCTTGGATGCCTCCCAAGTCTTGTCATTTCCTTTGTCGGTTCGTTCTACGCTATAGAGCTCGAGGTGGCTTCACCCGCTGCCAAGTCTTGTTTGTACGTTCTGGCCATACTCAGAATTTTAGGTGGTAACACAATAGCACAGTCGAATTGCCGAGGAGCAAAACATAGATGCATAAATGATTCCATGCATCTATAGCTGAGAGAATATGATCGCCAACACGTTCCCAGAGATTATGTACTGAGCTTCTGGAAAACATCGAGAAATCGGTCTCCGACTTCGGTACCCGCATATTCCGAACGGAAGTCCGCCGATTCTCGCTATTTCACCGTCCATCGCGGAGGGTCCACCATCGAATGCAAGGGGAAGGGGTTTGAGGCGCTCCCGATAACCCAGCCGTGTCCGGCCCGGAGGCCTCCCGGGTGGTGGAAGCGGAGGAGAGACATTGTCGCGTAGCATGGCATTATGCAGCTATGAGCTGGATATCCCAGCGTTGAAAGGCTGACAAGCACTATCTAATACAAGTACGGAGGTAGTATACTCGCTAATGGCCCATTTTTCAGCAGTACGGAGTACGGTGCATGAGAGACTGGTACTACTAAGTAGTAGCAGTAGTAGCCGAGCGCAAAACGACAAGGACCAGCCAACCGCGCGCATTCTTTTACAGAGAGACATGTCCCAATCAAGAAAGAAAGAAAGAATAATAAAGTGATGCGAGAGCGTGCACTGTGTGGATATTCTAGTGCATTCAGCGAGGCGGCATGCGGGCGCATACGCGTACACCTCGCCTTTGCTTCGCAAATGACTGGCTGCGAAGCCTCAATCGCCTTCGCCTAATATCGCCAGGGTCTAAAGCCTTCAAGTTTCTTCCAAACCCCGATTATGATAGTACGAGGAATCATGGGTCGCACTTGTAAAGCAGAAAAGGCGAAATCTAGAATCCTCGATGATAAATCCCGAGGTCCTGCGTTGCAAGGTCCCTGAATCGTATCGAGAGACCGGAGTTTAATGTGTTCCCAGATAGATTCCGTTGTTCCCGGCGGGGCTTTCGGCATGGATACCGAACGGGAAGCGGGACACACCAAACACGGCGTTTTGCGAACAAGCCGAGTGCAACGAGCTTAAACCCGTAAACTGCAGGTGCGACAACTACAACATGCCGAACGGCCTTTGACCGAGAAGACGATAATCCCCATTAATCACAATCGGGCCATGGGATGTAACAATGTCGCATCCGGGATATATTCTTTTCGATGTTTAATAGTTGTATGCTGTGTTATCTAACCTAATAGGTTGATGTACGGCTCCGGCCATGCTCCCCAGACCATAGGTCGGTCTCCGAGGCGGCCACTCACGGGAGCTAGGAGTTTGATCTTTCGGCGTTCTTCGTCTACGTCGGATACGTAGACGTAGCCCATTACGCTGGCTGAGCGTATTGTCTCGGGCGAATCACGAGTAGAAGCGTGCATAATAGCCAACGTCCAATTCTGCATTATGGACGAGGGCTCTTCTCGGACAAGCTCGTGCTGTCCGGAGTATCCGGGGTCTATGGAAAAGAAGTCAGCTGGTGGATCTCATGAAGGAAGAAGAGATGCAGTAAGATTATTTCGTACCGTCGGACAGTTTGAAGATGGCCACACTGCCGAAATCAACCTGCTGGATTTGCGGGCTGAGGGTCCTTTTAGCATCTCCGAAAAAGTATTCTTTAATAGCAGCTTCGCGCATTTGCTGCATAAAGATCGAGTCTCTGTATGCGACGCCATCGGACTTGTCGAGCTGGACTACTTGGATTGGTTCACCCAAGCTGGTCTTTTCGTTGCCGAATCGTCTGGAGAGCTCGGCGTATAGCTCGTTTGAGCCTATCACTACCACCACATTGACTGTTCCTCGCGTTAGCATCGTCCGCTTTGATCCATCCAGCTGTTCCCAAGGATCCTGACCTGATATTTCGTCCATAATGTGCGCCAGCACTTCGACGCCCTCTTGGTTATTCCCCTCGATCCCAGGCGTGTCGACAATAACCCCCGATGGCTTTACCTCCTCATCCTCACTCAACCTCCCACTCACCGTGCCCGCCAGCTTCCCCGTAAGCTCACGATAAAAATCTCCATCCTCCTCCGAACTCTTCATCCCGTAGTACTGCACCATCGGTAGCTTCACCGGTACACTACTCGGCCCGCTCGTCGGCGTACTCCCCCAGCCATCCACGGCCTCCGGATCCATCACCGAAGCAAATACACTCGCACTAATTGTCCCAGCAAGCGTCAACATCCCCTCCTCAGGATCCATATTCACCCCTATCGGCTGATAGCCTTGCCTCGTAGCATAACTCGTCAACGTCCTCGCCACTGTGCTTTTCCCAACCCCATGCGCACCAACAACAACCACCCTAGGCCCTTCCCTCCTCTCCCTCGCCGCAGCAGCCCTCATCTCCTGCAACTGCGCATGTAGATTCAACACCGCATTAGCAGAATTCTCCGCAGGTGTAGCATATTCAGCGACGGACTCGGCGTCGCAGTGGCCGTCGACTTCGAGCTCGCAGCCGTGCCAGGTGAGGATCTTGGATTTAGTGGACGTGAGGGTGTAGGCGTTGCGAGGGGCTAATTCGACACCGTCTTTTTCGGCCGTGCCAGTGAGGAGTTTGATGGTGATACGGGTACCGAAAGGTATTTGGAAGCGCCATTCCCAGGCCGGTCGGAGGACAATCGTTCGCGTGGACGTGGTAGTCGTCTATCGACAGAGCCCGTCAGCCGATTGCATCATGCAGAATAGCAATTGATCAAGATGGTCAATGGGGTAGGATAGTTTACCTGCGTTGGGATCTGTCCCAGGCCTGGAATCGACATGGCGGGCTACATTGATTGACGAAATATTTGGAGAATGGATGTTTTGACGTTGAAAGAAAGCTCGTGCGGCTCTCTTGAGGTACAGATTTCTGCCTACTAAATTTAGAGCTGCTGTCGAGCTAAGGTAAGCTCCCCCACCTCCAGACCGTTGTGCGACGTAAGGAAGAAGCTGCCACCGCCACCATTACCCTATATGGTGGGGATGCTACTCGCCGAGATGAACCTGTCTTTGGTCTTCGGTGAGATTGTGATGTGGGTGATGATTTGCGATTCCGAAAAGTATTGCCTTCGACTATGAACATCCTTTGTTTGTCTATTGACTGTTGCTCTGTTATGGTTGAGTGGCGCTCGCCCAGGAGTTATTATGTTGAATAAAACGCCGGGAGGTTACACAAACCACTTCGGTGTGAATAAAGGTGAGATTCAGACAGAATACGCGTATTAGATAAGTTGTCACAATCGAAAATAAAGGGAAAAGAAACTCTTTGAAAACATGTAATTTGAAAAATGCTAATTCATATAATCATCATAATGTCGCCCCTTTGAGGAGCCCTTGCGTCTATGCCCTCTAATCGCGCCGCGTCTTGCTCAAGGGTATCGAATCATGCGGCTTCGGGTATACTAAAGCACTGCCATGCATCAAAATCTCCGAACCTTGTCTCCTCATATACACCATTCGGTACATCCCATGCCTCTAATCACGACCGAGCTCTTCGAAAATTTGTTTCACGCTGCGGACGCCCAGCAGCAGACTTTCGTGCGGGTCATCACCGCCTTCCGTGTTCTTTGTTGAACTAGGCTCCTTAATCTCCGCATGTGCAAAGTCGATGAGCCTGATTTTGAACATGGGCGCTAGTGTCTCTTCGCTGAATTCGCCGTCGTCATCCAAGACGATGCCGCTATCAACGCGCTTGGTGGTCCAGTCCAAATCTCCAGCCTCCACAGCTTCCACGGCTGCGTTATTTTGTTCAATAGCTTTGCTCAGTGTCTTGCCGTCGCCCTCCATGACGATAAGCAGCGAAGCGGAAAACATTCGCGTTTCGAACTTGGAAAGTATCTCCTCCACTTCCTCTACTTGATGCGCAAGACCGCGGCAGACAGCTTTTGCGAGTTCCTTGTCGATTCCAGCCGACCGGTTGAAAACAAATTTGGAAATCTCTGAAGTCACATTTTCTGATGTGACCGTGTTTCGGCCGTAGTCCTTGTCGTAAATCATGAAACCATCCTCGTCGACTTCTGAATAGCCATCATTTGATCCGTGGTAGACCCTCATACCAGCCACGCGAAAGCCGTGTGTCTTGTGTGTTGTCTCCTCCGTAATCTTGTCCATTTTTTGCTTCTTCTTAGCAGGGGCATTGTCGGCATGTAACCGCACACCCATCTTCAGATCCAGAATATTGGCCTTTTTGAACCCTGACGAAGCGTTGTCTAGTACGATCGCCGTGTTGGTCTTGATCTTTCCTCCATTTGTAGGCACCCAGTCTCCCTCGGCAGCGATATCCTGTCCCGCAGGAACGCTTTTTGAGATTTGCTCCGTCACGGCGGCGCTCATCTGTTGCTTGTCCGTCTCCACCCCGCCAGCCTGAGAAATGACCCCCGTTACGGCCTCCTCGATCTTGTCATCTTCCGGATCCGTGAGCGTCAGAGTGCCCATAAACTTGGGCATGATACTCTGCAGCTCGCGGTATTTCTCCTTGGAAGGATCTGGATTTGATGCCTCACGCTGGATTCCCTCGTAAAAGTCGACTTCCTTTTGTGTGCAGGGCTTAATGAACAACTTTCCATCCTCGTCGCAAAGGGTGCCGGCACTATTGAAAGGGGCATATTAGCATTTTTGAACAAAACAAGTGATAAATAAGGCTTGGAAGAGGGCTGTGCTTACTGGCCGGCGACTGCGTGTCCATAATCACGCAGCTGGTGAAGCTGGGGTAATGATGATGTCTCCATGTGCGGCTACTCTGGAGTCGGTATATCTCCTGTGTATGGTGAAGAGAGCAAGCCTGAAGGTGCCTGGACCTTTTATACCACCGGCGACAAGTGAGAAGGGATCTTTGGCCCACGGAAAAGTCGGTCAGATGTCGGCGAATTGCTTGATGACACCAATAGCGGGACGAGGGTATCGAGATGAACAATAGGCGAGGGGTAACGTAACGCGAGTACGTAGTAAAGATGTTGGCAAAGAAGGTATGCGCACGCCAAGGGTCAAAAGAGCGTCCAATGAACAAGACAATCCAGTATAAGAGAACAGAGGTTGGCTCGGGGAGAAGATAGGGGGCAGCGCGGTAGATACAAATACGTGGGAGAAGAATTCGGGGCGCTCGCAAAGTGGGAGGTCGGATTCAGTAATTAGTGCGCCAGGCAGAATGGCTTTGGAGGTCTGACGGCGCAGGAGCCACTAGACTAATCGATCCTGGAAAGGGAATGAAATCATGGAACATGCCAGCCCAGGGTTTGAAAGTCGAGGGGCATCAGCCTTCACACCTTAAGGTAAGCCTCAATCAAGCCTCAAGCCTCAAAGCTGGGGGCGGATAATACAGCGGGGTCAGGCCAATATTAGAAGTGTTACAGCGGTGAGATCAGTGAGAATTAGTGGGATTGTCCTCCGTACAATACTAAAGTAGCCTGGGCTTCTGATCTTTAGTGGGCCGCTGATGGCTAAAATCCTACCTAAGGTTTCAGCGAGTACGGCTATGACTAGATGCGAGCAAGGGGCAAGCGTTTGGTCCCTGCTGATCATGGGGGGGTTTTTGGTCGTGGCTGGTGAACGGAAGCGGAGAAAAAGCGCATGTCCTTTTTCTTCTGAACTGGTGAAATGGTGCTGGAATCCTGGTTATCCATGTTCTAAAGGCCGATCTGACAGGGGCCGCTGTTGGCTGTGTCAGTGTGAGTGCCAGTGAGCAATCAGCATGTGGGTTGAATTTCTGGCGTAATCACTGAGCCACTGAATTCGCTGTTGGCAGGCGATTTATGTACGACGCCTGGGGCATTTATTGGTCTGACGAGCCAATCACAGCGCCGTCGCAAAAGTGCATCGGCGCATACCAGTGGCAGGTACAGAGTATTATTATTATTACCGCCGCGCAAGGCAGACTTCAAGTTACCACTTTCCAGCTTCAACCCTGGCAGCTGAGTCCAAGTCCCACCCACAGCAGAGAACGCCTCAACCAAGCCCTTCCCTCTTGGTACCAACAAGTGAATCCGACCGATCCGTTCCTGTGAGCCTATCAATGGATGGATCTAACGGTCGCAACAACGGGCCGCTATCGGTAAGGCGGCTCACCTCTTCATCCTTTACCGTCGTCGTCAACAAGCTAGCCCGGCCTGGCCTTTGTTGTGGCTATTCCACTTATACTGCCAATATTAGACAAGCCTCCAAGGAAGCACACCTTCACTGCCTCTAGCACCACGTAAGCACTTTGCTACTCGCCATTACATTTCCTAAAACGAACATTCGAAAACTTGGAGTCTGCACAGTATTCCGCCGAGACCGAAATCTTAGACTTCGGTGAATGGCTTACACCGTGTGGCACATAAGATGCACATCTTCTCGCCCAGTCCAGATCCCAGAATAGACAGAGGCATTGAATGAGGCGGGATAATGCGGATGTCTTTTTGTTAAATCCCTCCGGTCTTGTTTGTTTCTTCGAATACTGCAAGTCATTTAAATCTATGTGTAGTATTCCAGTATCCTACTGGTATCTTTGGCAGGTCAAGATGCTTACCGGTGGATCGAGGCTTGGCAGAAACAGCTGAGTGAAGCCATGGTAGATGATGCCTGTTTCTCCCTTCAGCTGTCCCTCAGGTTGCTACATGATCTTATACCGGTAAACGTTTTTGTAAACGGCATTTGTTGGCTAGTAGCCCTTGATGCTGCAGAGAGTCTGTCTGCGACTTACTGTACAACTTATGCGCTGTTATCTAGTTGATATGTCGTTTGCCGTCCAGCTTGCTCCAAATAAATTACGTGATGAGCTGGGTCTTGATCAAACGGCATTTGCGTGATTCCGCTTCGTGAATTCGGGCTTGAAGGTCTTGGGTATTTTCGAGGAGGGAGATATGTCAGGCTCACCTTCCGCTCAACCCTCTTCCTATGAGTGTGTTTTACAATGCCCTTTTGAGACCAGCAACGTTCACTTTTCAATTGAATCTTTCTCAAACTTCTTCGGGTTTCTTACCAGCAGAGGAGCGAACTTTGTCGTTGCACTATCACTGCAAAGATGGATCCAACCACCCAAGCTCCAACTTCAACGAACGAGGGCAACGACGCGCCGGCTTGCCCAGCTATCTTGGTAGAGCCCCCTAAAGGGACTCCAAAGACAGATAAGGGATTCTCTCAGGCGCCTACATTGACTACTTCAAAACCCAAAGGAGGCAAGAGTCTGGCGAAGCGCGGACCAACTGCATTGCCCCGGAACCGCGGCACAGGTTTCGAAGGTGGGTGCAACTATGCAACTTCTCCAACTAGACGGTGCGAAACGTTCTAAAAGCTAGAAGAATACTTTGCGGATCCTCCCATGACACCAGAGGAAGCTAGAGAAGAAAAAGAGGAGATTTATTCCGAGTAAGTACGACCAATATCAATGCACGCCCTGATAACTGACCAGTGTGCTAGCGATTTGCCATTCGAGGAGTAAGATTTTCGACAACACTTGAGGACCACCATAATAAATGTTCAATGTAGCTAATCAAGTCCCCTAGACGAATTGAATCATGTATTCAGCGCTTTCGCTCTCGCCGCCGTCTTCAAGGTGACCAGATCCGTTTCTTCAACGAATACCTGTTCCTCGGCGGCATCGATACCAGTCCCGCACCCTTCTCAGGCCATGACGCCAAAGATTTGAAGGAGCTCACACCAGCTGAGAAACGGAATCTCACAGCGAAAGACAGTGTGAATACCCATGGTGCTGATGAACGATTCTACAACGGCGATCGCGCCAAGTGGTCGGTCAATTTCACAGCGATCGCCTCTGGCTTCTTCTCGACATCCCTTGGGCAGTTCACTGGCTTCGAACCACAGACTATGGATGTTGCTATTGGGGTTGTGGAAAACTTTCTGCGTTATGTCCTTCACCATGATGTGTGCCCCGAGTTTGATCACGATGTAAGGCGGGCGCTCAATGTCTGCAAACAGGCTAGAGTGGAGTGGCCCTTGCTACTCCAGATGGGCAAAGCTCTACCTGGTCAGTTCAATCTTGCCGCCGCACAGGTCTTTGGTGTCCATTGCTGGGATGATTGGTCTTTTCACGGCTTTGAAAAATCCGAGGTGGATGCTAAGGTATCTTTGCTTACTTCTCTTGCCTTGATCGACGAGCCTGAACAATTCTCACGTCTGTCTGAGGACTTTGAGAAGCATTACATTGTCAAGGAGTACGAGCGGACAGTCGAAGTCACCGAGATCTATCCTCCGACAGCCGAAGTGACTGATCGTTTCCGATCTCTCACACTTAGCAACTCGTCCCTGTCTTTGGATCCAGTTGGCAAAGCAAAGTTCAAGAAATCCAAGATTGAAACTGATCAAGTATGCCCCGACCTGCAAGAGCCAGATGACGAGCTATGGCTCTACTTCGACAACAGCATCCTCTCGAATATGTTGGTTGGACAGAAAATGACTCTGGCCGTGTGCGAGACAGACACCAGGCTTATGTTTGTAAAGAAACTCCTTCAGGTCGTGCCCACCTTCTACACCTTCCTTCCACAGGAAATGATGCGGTACTACAAGGCTTCCCGCCCAAATGACCGTCCTGCACCATCGATTCACGATCTCCAAGACGGCCAGAACGAGACCGAGGATAAGGACTAGGCCCAGCATCGCGCGTAGATGATAGAAGCGTGAGCCGAGTGAATCATAGCGAGAGAGCGAAGTTTACGGTCGAGTCAATTAGACAAAAATCCTAGATATCTAACTCTTCAATAAGAACGACAGACGAGACCAGCGCTGTTTCTTTGGTAAATTTAGTGTTTGCGCAACGATTGATATGATTCCTAACAAGTCCAAACGCCCAATAATACAAAGTCCACGAAATCGCAATTGAGCCTTGAGTGGCGTACACGTATATAGCCCGGCGCAAAGGATCTTTACCAGCTTCGCCGAGCACATTCTATAGGAACCTACAAGCCATTCGATACCATGACAAGAACATTGCTGGTGGTAAGAGGCTATCGGTCCCAAATTTAGTCGTGCGACTGAATCTTGTTGTCTCCAGCTACAACATCGGCGTAGGAAGGCGGCACCTGTCCGTCAGAGCTTCCGGCAATTCCCTGCTCCTGAGCAGCATAGCCTTGGGACGGACCACCCTGCGTGCCGTAGTTGACGCTCCCCGCGGGCTTTGGCTGTCCCTGCACGATGTAGTAGACGTGGTGATGGTGCTGTCCCTCGCGATCTTGGGGCAGGCTCTCGTAGTACTGATCGGTGGGATCCGGGAATTTCGCGATGATGTACCAAGCGTGAAGGAGACCGGGAATGAAGCCGAGAACGCAGAGCAGGATATTGATGACAGAGTCGGCGCTGCAGATACCGCACTTGACCCAAACTGCGATCGAATGTTAGTGGCGGATGGCAGACTGCGACTCTTGCGGGGTGGGCTTACCGGGCAGTGGGGGGAAGAGGATGGCCAAAATGCCGAGGAAGATGTCGGAGGAGCACATAGTGATGTATTGCGAACGCGTTTGCTGAAGGATAATTCTGATAGCTGGATTCAGGTCTGACGATAACGGGATGAATTGTCGTGATGATGAAAGAGGGAGAATTGATGAGTGTCACCTGTGACGCTGTCGGCGACCAACTACGAGTACATACAGTTCCAGTGGCAGGCAGCCTAAGGAAGTTCGCGGTGGCAGTGCTTCCAGAACGCCTCAAAAGCTGCAGCGCCAGTGACAGTGACAGTGACAGTAACAGTGACAGTGAGACTGTTCAGCGCCTGCGCATACGTAATGACGGAGCCCACGTCACCCTGGACCAAAGAGGAAACGGGGTATCAAGAGCCCCACATCTGCGGGAAGGGTTCCTGCCATTCTATTCACCGACACTGACCGAGACACATTGCCTGTACCCGATGTTTAGCCTCGGTGAGAGTGGGACTTTTACCTTTGGTGTATTATTTTCTTGGGCGCATTTGCGACAAGTGGGCGTTGGCTTTTTAACAAGACACTCCACCCTGCCACTCGCAGGTGATACTTTTCTTTTTTCTCTCGTTTCTTTCTTTGTTTGATCCTTCCATCATGGACGATCTTTTGAATCTCGAGCTCTTGTCGCTCGTTTCGAAAGTAACGTCCGAGCTGCAGAACCATGTGGGCATTAGCGACAAGACTCTCGCCGAATTCCTAATCTCGCAGCGCGTCGAGAGCGATACCACCGATGGATTCCGAAAGAAGCTCGAGTCTACGGGGGCTGACTTCCCACCGAGTTTGGTGGACAGTATAGATCGACTAGTGCGGAGCATGCACCCAAAGATGAAAGGGAAGAAGTCGGCAGACCAAGAACCAGACGATCACCATACATCACGGACGATTGAAGAGAAGGAGAAGGTCTTCAGCGGGCTCTCGCTTCCCGATAAGCAAGTTGAGAATGGTGGCAGCGGCGGCGATGCAATCGATGATACCCTGGCGCTTCTGGAAGGATTAGAGGGCAAGGCCAAGAAGCCTGAGAAGTCGAGGAAGCGGAGTAGGAGCCCGAACGACGACCCGAAAGAATCAAGGCGGAGACGGCGAGACAGATCACGATCGCGCGATCGGAGGAAACGAGATAAATACCGGTCGCGATCACGCTCACAAGACCGAGGCGACGAGGATTGGAGGGATGGACACCGCGATTCTCGAAAGAGCCGCCGAGGCAGGAAACGCAACGACGATTACGAGGACGACCGATTCCGCAGAGCGCCAGAGCCAGAGATTGACGACGCCCCTCAACTGCACAAGATCTACGAAGGACACGTTACTGGCGTTAAAGACTTTGGAGTTTTCGTCAATTTGCACCATGTGAAGGGCAAAGTGGACGGTCTCGTTCACGTCTCGCGCATGTCGACTCAAAGGGTCAACAGTCCTTCTGACCTGGTATCTAGAGGTGACCAAGTTTGGGTCAAAGTCAACAGCGTAGAGGGCTCACGGATAGGCTTGTCGATGAAAGACGTGGATCAAAGCACTGGCGAAGATATGGAGCCCCAAGCCAGGCTGACGACCGGCGCGAACATGGAGGCATTGGGTGGAGGAGCGAGGGATGGATTTCAGAACGGAGGTCCAGCGATGCCACGAGATACCCTAGGACCTCCACAAAGGCAGAAGAAGAGGATGACCTCACCTGAAAGATGGGAGATTCGTCAGCTCATTGCTTCTGGTGTCGCCAAAGCGTCCGACTATCCCGATCTGGAAGAAGATTATAATGCGACATTACGGGGAGACGGTGACTTGGAGTTGGAAGAGGACGTGGATATCGAGGTTCGAGAGGAAGAACCTCCGTTCCTGGCTGGCCAGACGAAACAGTCTTTGGAGCTTTCTCCTATCCGTGTTGTCAAAGCGCCTGATGGCTCCATGAACCGAGCAGCAATGTCAGGGACAGCGCTGGCGAAAGAAAGAAAGGAACTGAAGCAGCAAGAAGCAGAAGCCGCCAAGAAGGAGGAGTCGAAAGAGAATCTTGCTCAACAATGGCACGACCCGATGGCCGATCCAGACAAACGCAAGTTTGCTTCCGACCTGAGAAATGCCAACTCGGCAGCCAAGACCGAAGATGTGCCAGAGTGGAAGAAGTCGATCAACCCAGCTGGTCAGACTTTTGGCAAGCGAGCGAACCTTAGCATCAAAGAACAGCGAGAATCACTGCCAGTCTTTGCTTTCCGAAATCAACTGATCCAAGCCGTACATGACAATCAGATCATGATTGTGGTCGGAGAAACAGGCTCAGGCAAGACGACACAGCTAACACAATACCTCGCCGAGGCTGGATTCGCCGACGATGGCATTATTGGGTGCACTCAGCCGCGTCGAGTGGCTGCCAAATCGGTCGCTGACCGTGTCTCAAAGGAAGTCGGATGCAAGCTTGGAGAGGAAGTAGGCTATACCATTCGATTCGAGGACCACACCAGCCCTGCCACGAGGATCAAGTACATGACCGACGGTATGCTCCAACGAGAAATTCTGCTCGACCCAGATATCTCAAGGTACTCTTGCATCATGCTGGACGAAGCCCACGAGAGAACCATCAGCACAGATGTCCTATTTGCGCTACTGAAGAAAGCACTCAAGCGCCGGCCAGACTTGAAGGTCATTGTCACGTCTGCCACGCTTGATGCCGACAAGTTCTCCATGTACTTCAACGAATGCCCCATCTTCACTATTCCTGGTCGTACATTCCCTGTGGAGGTTCTATACTCAAAAGAACCGGAGTCCGACTACCTCGATACCTCTCTCGTCACAGTCATGCAGATTCACCTTACAGAACCCAAAGGCGATATCTTGCTCTTCCTGACAGGCCAAGAAGAGATTGACACGGCGTGCGAAATTCTGCATGAACGTATGAAGGCGCTGGGCCCTAAAGTGCCCGAGCTGGTTATCCTGCCGGTGTATGCATCACTGCCGGCCGAGATGCAGAGCAAGATTTTCGAGCCCGCGCCATCTGGCAGTCGAAAAGTTGTCATTGCCACCAACATCGCCGAGACGTCTATCACAATCGATGGGATCTACTATGTTGTTGATCCTGGGTTCGTGAAGCAAAACGCCTATGATCCGAAGTTGGGAATGGATTCATTAGTCGTGACCCCTATTTCTCAAGCCCAGGCGAACCAAAGGGCGGGCCGTGCAGGACGTACGGGACCAGGAAAGTGTTTCCGCCTATACACTGAAGCTGCCTACCAGTCTGAAATGTTACCCACCACGATACCCGAGATCCAGCGACAGAACCTTGCAACGACGATTCTCATGCTCAAGGCCATGGGCATTAATGACCTTTTACACTTCGACTTCATGGACCCGCCGCCCATCAACACTATGTTGACGGCTCTGGAAGAGCTGTATGCATTGGGCGCCTTGGATGACGAAGGCCTGCTCACACGCCTGGGCAGGAGGATGGCAGACTTCCCCATGGAACCATCATTAGCCAAGGTAGTCATCGCTGCTGTTGACCACGAGTGCTCAGAGGAGATTTTGAGTATCGTCGCTATGCTCAACTTGCCCCAGGTATTCTACCGACCTAAGGAAAAGCAGTCACAGGCCGACCAGAAGAAGGCTAAATTCCATGACCCGCACGGCGACCATCTCACGCTCCTCAACGTGTTCAACGGCTGGAAGAACAGCGGGTTCTCCAATCCGTGGTGCTTTGAAAATTTTATTCAAGCCCGCGCCATGCGTCTCGCCAAGGACATTCGCAACCAGCTGCAGGACACGATGAAACGCCACAGACACCCCGTTGTCTCCTGCGGTCGCAACACGCAAAAGGTCAGACAGGCGCTATGCGCAGGCTTCTTCCGCAACGCAGCCCGCAAAGATCCACAGGAAGGGTACAAAACATTGATAGAAGGCACGCCTGTGTATCTACATCCCAGTTCAGCCCTATTCGGCAAGCAGGCGGAGTGGGTGATTTACCACACGCTTGTTCTCACATCGAAGGAGTACATGCACTACACGACAAGTATCGAACCCAAGTGGCTGGTAGAAGCCGCACCGACGTTCTTCAAGGTCGCGCCGACGGATAAGCTGAGCAAGAGGAAGCAGGCCGAGAGGATACAGCCATTGTACAACAAGTTTGCGGGTGAGGATGACTGGAGGCTCAGTGCGCAGAAGAGAGGGGGCAGGGGCGGTGGCGGTGGAACTTGGGGATAAGCATCATGTACATGGGCGGCGGGCGTTTAGCATAGTTTCAAACATGGGAATTGAAAATCAATTGTCTATTATCTTTCTTTGGGTTCCTGCGGAACACGAGAATATGAAGATTATGTGTATATGATAGGGAAGCTGCGTACGCAGTTCAGAAGAGGTGAATAAACAAGAGAAGAAACAGACGAAAAGAGGAGACCAGTTACTTCTATTAAACATCAGCTATGTGACTATAACCAGCTAAATTCTTGAGATGAAATAAACAACAGCAACATAGCGGAACAGCAGCAACGACATTAGCTACTGTCTTCTCCATCAACAAGCCCCTGAGAATCTCCGAGCTGTGTTCGCTGAATAGGCACAGCCAGTAGGGTCGACCTCTTCTGCCTCTCCAGCCCGGTTCTGAGTATGCTTTATCTATGAAACATATTACGGTCACTACTAGCATGCAGATAGTGCCGGGACCGCCCCGCTAGCGGATCGGAGCAAGGCGTCGAAGCTGTGTCTACATGGAAGAAAAGTGAAGACCAAAACTAAGAGGAAGGGGTAGTTTGCATTCATCAAATTCCAGAGCAAGAGTTTAAATACAGTAAAAGCTAGTCTAGCGTGCTAATTGCAACTTGGTCGATTTCATCTATAGACTCCTATGTAGAAGGGACGTCTCGCGACGGGCGGAGCAGCTAGGCGAGCTCTGTTGTGAATCTCTTGGTCCCTATGCCTTTTGCTCTAGTGATAAAGTTGATATCTCTTATACACACTCATTTATTTAAGTAGTCAGTTTCCTTCGTTTGATCAACCTTGCTCTTCTTCATCTTCTCTTCCTCTATTCCTCTTCTCTTCTTCTATTACTCTTCCTTTACCATTAAGAAATATTACGACTTAAAATCTCAGCATAGCACCTTGGGTTTCACCAACTTTCAATACAATATCTCCTACGCAACATCCTAGCACCCGTCTCGCTTACACCAATCCACTACAACAGTCAAGTCCCGCTGCAATCCACGACGACTTGCCTCTCCAGGGATGGTGGCTGTGGCAAAAAGCGACAGACAAATGAGAAGGATGTGAAAGCAGAGCCCGATGCCCTGCCTTAGATGGATCTTTTGAATATGTGATTACATATTAGCAATGCACTTTTGAACTTGAATTTACACGGGATCAAAACTCTTTGTCACTTCACGGTTTTGGACTCTACTTTCGCTGGAATTATATCAATTACGGGCTGAATATTGTACTCTGTTTCTATTTAAATCTTGTTCATTACACTCAGATGTATCTTGATACACTTGAGAGGGAAAATGTTATGCAAATCTCCCTACTCGAATGGGCTTACCAGCCCAAAATTCGTCTGTAATGTATACAACCCCTTCCTCGTGGGCCGATATCTCAACGTCGGATCCGGCTCATGCAAGTACACATGATTCTTCCCCTCGATATGATCACACCGATAACTCATAGCCTGCGAAATAGGCCTCAGCAAATCCGCCATGGCCATCATACTATGCCCCCTCACCGTCACCGTATTCGCCAACGACGTCGACACAATCCCCATGACCAAATGCAGACTAGCAATCGTCAGCAGCACCGCGTGCACGTATGACCAGTGCGGGATACTCAGTTCCACTCCCCTTACGGGCGTCAGACCCGGTGCGTTGATCCGCGAGTTGGCCATCGTCGTCACGCCCACTACACCCGTGGCGAAGCTAGCAATGAGCTTGCTCATACCTGAATCGCGGTTTGTCCTTCCCCCTTTTGGTTCGCCGTACGTCGATTCAGCTGGGTAGCTCTGGAACTGCGTCTCTGTGTCTGCAGAGTTGCCGTACTGTGCCGAGCCGTATCCCTGAAGCGCAATCGCCGCGGCTGCTAAGTTTGTCACGTTGACGCCCAGATAATGTTCGGGAATCTGGGCGTTATGCACTTTTCCAATGTCCACGGAGCAGCGGTAGTACCAAGGGTTCGTTTTGGAGGCTTCGAATGCTGAGATGAGTGCCTCGTGTTCGCCAAGGTCAGTGCTGCTGTTGACCATAAAGGTTGTCTGTAGATCGCCATTCCTCGCAGGAATAGGAATACGAGTGCGGGTGCTGTCATCGCTATCATCTTCGAGAATGGTAATAGAGCTGGAGGTACCGTCACCACCTTTGACGACCTTGTAACTTGCGCAGTCAACGGTGGTGGTCACAGTGCGGTTGGTCGCGACGGTAATTGCGTGTTTAGATCCTGGCACGGTAGTTTCGTAAAAGAGATACTTGCACTGAGTATCGCCGCAGTATATGAAGGGGTCTTGCTCGTCGGGGATCCATCCAGGGGGGAGGATGTGGTCGAGTGTGCCTTGATCAAAAGCCACGGCGATAGTTCCGTACCTGAACAAAAGTCAATGACAGTCTTTAAGCAAAGATAGATTTAGCATGCTGTAACAACATACGTATTGGCCGTGTATCTCTTAGAACTTAGTGTCTGCGACGGCGACGATAGTGCCTTTGTCGTCTGAAGGGTCTGCAGGTCGGCAATGGAGACCATTCCGGGTTTCCTGGGGGAGATGTAGCCGGACGATTCAATCGAGTACGTTAAACTGAAAGTTGCCACGGCCACTTGAGCAGCCTACTCAAAAAGAAAGAAAACAAGCCGGATCAGTACTTGTATGAAAAAAGATATTTTGGCGTAAATCACATACCACGTTGATCAAAATCCAAAACAGAGCCAAGAAGCGAGCTCGCCATATCCGCGAAATAAGGGCCAACTTCATAAGTTCACTCATATATTCAGCCTGAAGTATAAGATCCGCCTATGATCTCTTTAGTATACCACCGAGATGATCACTTCACCCAGACCAAATTACCCCCCATCCGATCCAGGTGAGTGAGTGAGCGTTGGTTAACGTACCTCGAGGATAGGCCAGTCTCGCAAGCTCAGCACCCACCATCGAAGCTCCCCAGCCATAGCTTTCAGCGACGCAACAATATTGAGAGATAGACAGATGGTGAGAGAGACGATAAGGGCGTTGAACTCGCGCTTCTGCGCACTAGTCATGGCCTCCTGATTATAATAGTGCACCAAAACGCCGTACATGGCCCCGACGATGGCTGCCGTCATCAACCACCGCGAAATGGTTAGAAACAGTAACTTCGGGAGCTGCTTCCTCTGTTCCGTCGTCGGCCCCTCACCGGGCTTCGGAGCCGGCGCTGCGCCCATCGTGGCTCGTGTAAGTACGTTCTGCCCCGATAGCCTACTCTTCAATCACACCGAGAATGGCACAAGTACATCAAGTAGGAGAAAAAAGGAGGGAAACGGAAGACTGGATAGATCGGAGGGGCGTAGCGCATTCTTAAATTTCGTCTAAATAATAAGCTTCATCATAAACGTTGCGCACGGCTCGGCCACAAATCAACCAGTATTCGGGGGAAAAAATAGACTTTCATCTGGGGCTTGCTAAGTCTTGAGGTTATCAATAACAACAGTCCCACCACATTGAGGGAAGTGAGAAGTCAAATGCGGAAGAGAAGGTCGAGACCTCCCGTGTGAGTGAAGTAAAGAGAAATTGCATTCCAATCAAATCCAAAAAATGTACAAAACATCTGGCGCCAACTCTGCCAATTACAACATCAGGGCGGCGCCACCAATAGCGGCTATCGCGCCGGCCATGATCGGATTTCTTGCTAGGCCTGGCACGGCGCCTGCGGTGGACTCGGGTGGTGGTTCGGTGGATGTAGCCACCTCCTGTGCTTCGGTCTGAGACACGGGGGCTTCCGTGATGGTCGACTCGGTAGACGACGCAGTCGATGACTCGGTAGACGGCTTCGGGTAGTGGATGAGTGGCTTGCCGACTTTAACGAGGGTAGAGTGGGCGGCGGCGGCCATCGACGACTCGCTAGTACTAGACGACTCGCTAGTACTAGACGACTCGCTAGTATTAGACGACTCGGGCTCGCTCGTCTTGGTAGCTGTCGGGCCAGACGAAGCAAGCTTCTTTGCGCCGGCGGTGATGGGTACGGGATAGACGAGATCAGACTGCCAGTTGGTGGTCATGGTCATGACAGAAGATGAAGTCTTGCCGGCCTTGACACGGGTGACAGCTTGAGTACATATCATTCCTTGCTCCTGGCCGAGGTCACAGGAGTTGATAAGGGCGCTGTTAAGACATGATTAGCAACAGCCTCGTCAATACTTGTCCTGACTTAGCACGTCAGTGAGTGAGAATCGTGCAAAAACGTACTATGCATCCATATCGCCTACACTCCTCCATGACCCTTCGCAAGCCCACATAGACGGGCCTTGGGTAACGGTGCTGACGGGAAGCACGCAGTCCGACGCCGATGTAGCACAGCCGAGGGAGAAAGTCGTCGCCGTAGGCTCAACATGCACAATCGAAGCTTGGACACCGTCGGGCTTCCAATTCTCTGGGAGGTATAGGTTGACTCTTGACTGGCCCCACATGGAATGATTCGAACCCTTCGACTTGGACTTGGACTGCGACTGCGACTGCGACTGCGACTGCGTGGGTTCGGCGGTGTCGCTTTTGCTGTTGCTGTCGCTGTCGCTGGCGAGACTGACACCGACGCCGGCCAGCGCGACAGAAAGACCAACAAGGAAACGCATCTTGACTTGTCACCCGAACGAGTGAATGGCGACAAGACAAGATATAGTGAAAACGAGAGTTGCTTGATGGCTCACAATGCCATTAGTGTAGAATGAGAGAGTATAGCGAGTGGACGGCGTAAAAAAAGACACGCCTAGAAGTTGACGATGCTCATGCCAGGTGTTGTTGTTGTTTGATGAGAATAACATCAGAGGACCAAGAACGAAGCCATCATGGGCTTACTCGAGGGAATTATGACTGAATCCCTTCCCCCCCACACGCGGCCCAACTCAACGAACGGGCTGCCTTGCCAATGCCAACGCCAGTGCCGACGTGCCGGGATCATGGTCGGTACCCATAGGAATTTGGCTCGTCATTGTTATTTTGGGAGGGAGTTTGAGGGATCGTGAAATGAGGCCTTCCTTGGTTTGGCTTGGCTGGGCCTTGGCGCAGCTGGATTGGGCGAAATTCACTTCCATTCAGGTAATGCGACAGGCCCTGATTGGCCCCTTTGGTCCCCATCCGCTGCCCCCCGTATTTCAAGTTTGAATGGCAGTGAACGACGTTCTGTGACGCTAAGCCACGCGGGCAGCTTGCAGGGCCTCAAGGATACTACCAGTACTATCTGTGTAGTATTAAGGTACATAGTAGCTTCAAAAAGTGCCCCAGAAGAAGCCCTACACTCACTTAATAGTACCCAGTAATTAAGGGACTTTCCAAGCGCTAAAATGGACACTAATGGTTTCATAGCAGGTCACTGTCTCTACGTGTCTTAGACATTGACTATCAATAATTCAACGGCGTCTTTAATAATTAAATAAAAGTTCGAAATAACATAACCCGCGCTGAATCGCTGGTTGACCGCCTTGCTGGTTCTCTGAGCTGTTTTCTGTCACATATCCCCGTCCGAGTGGTATTGAACGTGGGGACCCCCGGTAGTCAAACCCCTAGTTATCGGCTCTGACAACCTGATTTTGCATTATTATGATTGTTATTACTATTATTATAGCCTTTGGGATATATATACCTGTCAAATACGAATCGAATAGAATAGTAGCACCTCGTATATGCATTATGCCCACTTGGCAATGACATCAGGACAAACTACCGAAGTAGTCCTCCTTCATCCACGACATGTTACCAAAATAGTTACATCGTGATAGCTTCATCTAACCAGTCTATAAACGCTATTCATTTTTCGTAATGTATACCACTACGAGTAGATCTTCTATGTCTCGTACATGCTCGCCTCTCCCACCTTGCGCTTCCTCGGATTCTCCCCCCTTTCAGCAAACACCTTATCAAACACCTCCTCCAGCCGTCGCAACACCTCCTCGCTATTCAGCGCAACCTGATAATGCAGCACCAACCGCCCCGCCAGCATCGTCAACCCTACATCCTTACCCAGACTAACAAACCGCTCTGAACTACACCCCGCCGCTTCCAGATCCAGCCAGCACATGTTCGTCTGCGCCGGATGCACCAACGTCCCGCCCTTGCTCGTCCACATCCCCTCCACCTTCTTAGCAAGCTCATGCGTCGTCTTCAACAAACCATCGCTCCCATCAGGCTTCGTCCCAAACGTAGTATCAACAGCTACACGCGCCGCAGCCGTAAGCAAACCAGGCTGCCGCAGTCCTCCACCAATAGACTTCCTTATCCACCGACAATGCTTCATCGCCGCCGCTGTGCCAACAAGCATGCTCCCCACCGGAGCTCCCAGACCCTTAGAGAAGCACAAACTGACCGAGTCGAACAGAGCGCAGAACTCTGGCAGCGTTCCTGCTCCAGAGACGACAGCCTCCCACAGGCGCGCGCCGTCGCAGTGGATGCGGATGTCGTGCGAGCGGGCGAATTCTGAGATGCGACGGACCTCGTCGAGGGGCATGACCATGCCATTGAGCGTGTTCTCGAGGCTGATGAGCCGTGTTGGGCAGGCGTGCACGTCGTCGGATAGGACTACGTTGGCACGGACGTCCTCGAGGGTTAGGTATAGACCATTCTTTGGGACTACCGTCTTTACCAGTGCTCCTGTCAGAACGGCAACGCTGGAGAAATGACGTTAGTGTGAACATGATAAGGGTAAAAAGAATATATGTCGGGAGGAAAATGGAACAGAGAGACATACCCGCCAGCTTCATACTGAACGATATGCGAACGATGATCACAGAGCACGCCGTGAGGAGGTTGAGTAAGGTGCGTGCGGAGGGCCAACTGGTTCCCCATCGTTCCGGATAGCACAAAAAGACCAGCCTCTTTGCCTGCCAAAGCGGCGACATGAGATTCAAGATCCGCCGTGGTCTGATCTTCCTGGAAGACATCGTCCCGCAGCGTGCAGACTTGGATAGCCTCCAACATAGATGCCGTCGGCGTAGTCATGGTGTCACCTGGTATGATAAACCAGTTATCAGAAATATGAGAGACCATTGAAAAGGAAATAGCACTTACTCCGGAGATCAAAACCACCGGCACCTTTTTCGCCAATCCAGGCATTCTCGCCGGGGCCTGTCATCGTCGATAACCTTGATGCTCTCGTGAACGGGAATACGCCTCTTTGCGGCTTAAGAGGAAGACGAAGAAGCCGATTTGCGTGAGTGGCAGGGCTCAATGCTGGACGGCTCAAAAGGGTTGAAAGTCGTGCACAGGAAGTATTCATCGATGCGACACCGAGGTCCACGTACACCGACAATTGGCCTCGGAAGTGCAATATATGTCGGTTCCGGTCCAAGCGCCGGTCCCGACAATCTCGGAATTACTGTGCCAGTGGTTACGCCGACGGCACGGCGGGGGAGCACGGAGCTGCTACTTAGAGGATGCCGGAGGCTCCAATGAACAAAGGCGCCGATGGTGCATAGATTTTCTCGGAGTAAGCCACGACCTAGGATAAAGAGTACGGAGATGCTACATGTAGAAAACCTGGGGTGGTCATGATTGATGACAACGGCGCCCTTTGTTTTGCGGGGCAGCTCTGTTAGGGACTTATCTAGCACGCCGACATCGCCTGCCAATTCGGATCGGATCCGTGGCTAGCCGTCCGTTATGTAGGGACATTCTCACGATGATTATGGCTTTAACAGTCGGATAAGTATCTCCTTCATTCATAAAATCAAATAAATCTGATTTGATTTTTGGTGCGTATTCATTCCTTTCATTTCTCGCTCTCCACCTTACTTACAGAAGCAAACTCTACTTACTCAGCTAACATCGCCGTCCATAGCAAGTGAAATTGTCATGAGATCCAACGTAGCAACGTAAAGTTGAATTCGAACCGATAAAAGTCTATTTAGACAATTTCGACGGCCGGCGAAAAAAGCAGCGTTGCCTACAAAGCGAACCACTTCTAACCCTATGATTAATTCTACCTCATCCCATAACCCTGATAATCCAAACCAACGACTCATACAACCTCAGACAAGGCCACTAATTCCAAGACACGGCTAAACTAAAGTGATTCACTCCGACTCAAAACTACGCCGCACCGCAAATCCCAGGAACAGCCTTCCTACTGGGCAACACCAACAATCTCTCTCCCTCTCTCATCACATCCCAAACCTCCTATCACGTTTTCCCCCTTGCCACCCCCAACAGCAGCGGCCCGCCCTCAGATCTCTCTTAGCGCCAATGTCCATGCTTTCCCGTCAATATAAGAAAGCAGGGAGCGCGCGGGTAGCTGCACTGCCGATCCGTTCGAGGTCTCTCACCTCGAAATGATCTGGGAGCCATTCTTTCGGAAAGCAAAGCGATAGCATGTTTTAGTCGAGTGAGTTAAAATGAACTTTGTCTCTATCTCCTTTCTTTACGAGCACACACCTTTTCTACTGAACTCTCATCCTATAGTCACCTGTTCCCCCTTCGGCTACAGTCTCTTCTGGTCTCGTCCTCATCGCATCCTACCTTACCTTTACAATACGACACGCCACGGCTATTGCTACAGCCGGCAAAACATAACAACCCTCCTCTTCCTCCTCCGTGTGGAAGTAGTAGTAGTAGTAGTAGTAGTAGTAGGCAGGAGACTTTCTCGTCTCATCTTGCCGCCTTCAGTTTGCTAGGCCTTTGCCATGTCATGTCTACGAGTTGACCGTGCAACAAAAAAAAAAGAAAAAAAAAAAACCGCCATCCTCCTGCGCGATGCGCTGGCACTGCTGCAAAATGGAACCACACCCCCTCCTCCTCCTCACCCCACCCATCCAATCCCATTGCACCGTTGATCTCCCCAGAAGGTGAACACCCAGCCGTTCTCTCTTAGCAATATTGTAACTCCCCTCCTAAGCAATCAAATTGGTGAGTGTACAGCAAGACAAGGTTGGCATCAGACCATGAGGTGACTGTTGAAAACAACTCAAAGGAGGGGAATTCAACCCAAAACCACCCCCTTACAACCATGTACAGCTCCTCAAATATATGATATCAAAGTTGTTAGGTAGTAGTACACTGGGGGGTGAGTGGAGTCGTCCGGCCCCCCCTTGGCCCCAGGGCGTCAAAAGAGCAGCAGAGAGAGGGCAAAACGAGACGAACCACCACATCGAACCACGCCCGAAAGAGGGACACTTTTTTTTGATGATTTTTTTGCCAACGCATCAAGGTGGTCCGTGTGTTTTGCAGCTGCCGTCCGCACTTTCGCACTTCAAAAATGCGGGAGACGACCGACTTCACCTTGATTGTCGTCAACCTCCTCCATTCTTCTTTTCTTTTGGTGGTTTCCTCTTTTTCTCACCTTCAGAAGCTGAAATTCATTAAGTTCGGATTGCTCTTGTTTTGCTTCTCAGAACGACGAGCGCTCGCCAATCGATCACCCCTCGAAGCGCTATAACCCCGGCCGTGGCGCCCCCCAGAACATCCCAGTCGACCACTACAGGCATGCCCGTCATAGCCAACCCGGCTTCCCCGTGCTTAATCATGTTAGCGAAGCGAAACGCGAGGCAAAAGTCTCGCCTTATTTTACGGAATCACGCTACCCCTTAAGGCCGTTGGGCATCAATCGAGTACCGGGTTGCCAGGGCCCAGAATCTTTCTGAAGCGAAGCAAGACGCCCCCTTTTTGGTCGTGAAATCGTCAATCATCGTCCACTATCTAGTCGAAGCTGTTTGCGCTATCGAGTACAAGATCAGACATTACTAGCAGGTATTCTTTTTCCTGCCAAAGAAGAAAAAAAAATCGCCTATTACAAGCCAGAAAGGAAAAGAAAATCGTGTCGTTGGTCGTCAGGTCTTCGAGGCTTTCCCAATTGGCGCCGTTGGACTCCTTTTCCGAGTATCGCTCTCGAGCCAATTCAGTCTATGGGCCAGTACCGTGCCCCCACGGGCAGCGGCGAGCTTCTCGAATCTCCAGCAACCATCATCAAAAGGTACGCGATATGTGGTCTCATCTTCAACCGGTATCGCGCCGCCTCGGGAGGCTCAAAGTCGTGTATATAGGCGTATCCTTTCGCCAATGCGAATACGCCTTTGCCTGCGGGGCCGTGCCGCATGTCGCGGCCTCTTTCTTTGCTCTTGTTTGTTCCATATTACCAGAATTGCCTCCCCTTTCGACGCCTCGCAATGATTCATCGACGCTCAGCCAACGCCTAAAGAAAGGCAGCACCTCCAGATAAAAATAAGGAAAATCGCAACGTCCCAGCTCTCCATGCTCGCTCACCGGTTGGCGTACTTCATGAGAAAGGAGACCACGGCGTCCAAGTTGGTCTCCTCCTTGGCGCTGATGCCATAGCAGCAAACCTCGCGATCTTGGATCTGCTTCAGATCCAGCTCATCGATCAGCTCGTCAACGGACAGCTTCTGGGGGAGGTCGGATTTGTTCCCCAGAACTAGCAAAGGAATCCCGAGAAGTGTTTCGTTGCTCATCAGAGCGTGGAGCTCGTCTTTGGCCTGGGGAATGAGTTTGGTCTCGGCAATGTCGACTATGAACACGATGGCATTAACACCGCGGCAATACCTCTCCCACATGTTCCGGAAGCGCGGCTGCCCACCGATGTCCCAGCATTTTAGTGTAACATGACCACGTTGCACGCGCTTCATGTTGAAGCCAACCGTTGGTATCGAGCTACACGAGATGTGCGTTAGCGCTGCATTAGATAGCCGTGGCGAGAGCATGGAATTAACTCTCTCAGCATCGGCGCGACACTTACTCGAGAGTGAACTCTCCTCCCTGTAGCGCGAACGATGGTTAGCAGCCGAGCAAGAGAAAAAAAGACTTGGTGATTGTAGCACAGAAGGGAAGGATACCGGAGCAACTTACAGCGAGAACCCGCAGAAGCGACGTCTTTCCTGCGTTTTGCAACCCGACCATGGTCACCTCCATTTCCATCGCCCTATACACCCCGATCAGCACAACGCCCCGAACGATCACAAGCGTCGTTTTGTACGGTTCCAGAAGCCGTGTTATGCGCTTGGTTGATGCCGTATCACTCACCAAAACGTCCTCATGAGCCAGTCATAGACTCGCCGAAATATTCCCGCCATGTTGAGTGGTTTTTCTTGCGCTTTATACCGGGCAACGTCAGAGTTACGGAACAACCTTTCCGAGAGCAATCGCCGAGGGCGACGGGCAGAGTGTGGTCTACGAAGAAAATGGCGTGGGGCTGGCGTAGCTGTCGAACAGCCGAAGAGTTAGGTGATCTTGATGGCAAGACCTTGATTCGATGGAAAGGCGAGTTGGAGCATTCGAAGAAGCTCGAGGACTGCTTCAATATTTCCAGGTCTCCCGGGATCCTGCGTGTGCCTAGCCGAGCAGCGTAGGACGATGAGGTCGAGCCGTGCAACCGAGATTACCTTGGACGGACCGAACCGCAGCGATGTAGACTATAGATGGGGAATTATGGCGACTTCCCACGTAGTAGTCGACGGATGTGTGTAGAGCCCTCGAAAGAACCAGTCTCGATGACGAAGCGAGGTTGTAGTGAAGTCAAGCAACGTCGGCCGGCTTTCGTCTCGGGAGGACGGACATGGAAGCCTATTAAGGTGAGCGGTAAGCGACGTGCTCGCAAGGTTCAAGCGCGTAGACAAGGCTCGACGACGGGCGGCTGGGATAATTCGGAGCGCGTAAAAACAGGCCGGCCAGGTGGAGAGCTGAACAAGGGCAAAATCAAAGCGGTTGGCAAAGCAAGGTGAGGGTAGCTTGAAGTGATGGAGGAGCAAGGGCAGCAGAGCAACGCAAATCAAAAGCAGAGCAGAGCAAACGGACGGTCCAGCAGATCGACAAACGAGGGGCAGCTTTGCTCTGTTTCTGCTTCTCTGCCTTTACGAGTAGAACTTGGGCCTTTCCTTTCCTGCCCCATGTCCAACGGGTGCACGTACCACCGGCGGGCCTGCTAAGGACCTACCTACCTTAAGGTAAACCTGCTATTAGACCTGCTAGACCTGCTGGAGGGGCTACTAAAAACTTGAGGTAACAGGGTAAGGTAAGGTGAGGATACAGCGCCTACAGCGGTGTAAGTGGGGAGGGAATGCCGCTACTGGAGACTGGAAGCAAGCCCAAGGACGCACCACCAGCGCTGTCCTGTTCCACTGCCAGGCTTGGATTTAATACTACTAGTTGGGCCGGAGTGCCTCAGCCCCACTCAACACAGCACCGTCCACTGGCAGCACCACTCTGGCTGCCACCATAACTGCGCCCCAGCGCCGTTTTACAGGTGCGACTAATAGGTAGCTTAGCACTGCTATTAGCACTAGCAATTTAGTACATACACCCTAAGCCGCTACCCCAGCTTGAAGTTTGGTAGCTGAGCTTCGAGAAGACTACTACTATTACCTATACGCCCCACCCCAAATCAGAGTCACGGTGTCTTTGTCCGTTGGGAAGCCGGCAGAAGAGGATGGTCAACTAGCCGGGTCCAGGTGAAAAGATGGAGGGTGTCCAGGTCTTGAGGTCTCAGATCTGAGGTCTGGGTTCGCTGAGCTTTCACGCCGTCGGAGGGGCGTCATACGAGCTAGAGCTAACCACGGACGAGGAGGGGCCCTTTGGAGGGACGAGCCGTGCCTCGCGCAACAAGCCGTCGAACGGCGAGCCCTCCCCGACGTCCCCATGTACCTACAGAATCAGTATCGTAATAGATGGCTTTTATTTCATTTTAAATTACCCTGTGATCCCTTCTCCACCTTGGAGAGCATCAAGACGGATGGATGGATCTGGCAAACGGCGGCTACCGCCTTCTCAGAATCAAGCTCTGTCTTGACCCATGCCTTTCCGAGTTGCTGAGGTGTGACCACCTTGTGTTTTTGTTCACGGGTGACGGGAATGTACAAACGGTCGCCGCATTACGCATCAAACAACGTGGGGAGCCCAACATCCTGATGGAGCATCGAGACGACCTTAGCGTATCGCAGCGTTGCACTTCGGGCTGCCTGGAGCGAGTCACCAGATCTCGTTGCGTGCCAATGCTACCAGAGTCGTCAACCGCTGTAGCGTTTTATTCGTTTGCCGACAGCGTCTGGGCGATCAGCAGCCGGGGGCTTGATGTGAACCGGCCACATCCTCGACTTCGGTGGGTCATGAAAAGCCACTTCGGCGGCTGCGGCCACGGCCACGGCGGTCGGGATGGTGTCACAGACATGTCTGTCATCTTGACCTTGACGTCGTCCTTGATCATCGCAATGTCTTCTTATCCTCCGTGTGAGGCATGAAGGCCCGGAGTCGCGAAAACGTCAGCCCAACGAGCAAAGCCAGTGAGCAGTGGCTGCAGGGTCGCCTCTCTTATGCACCCCAAGTGACGCACTGCAGATACCATCGACTTCTTGGTAAGACCGAGGCACCCTCGAATCCAGACTGCAGGACACCACAAGGTCAGATGCCTCCAGACGCAAGTCATGGTGGGGATCGCCCATTCAAGCAGGACCTTTAGCTTAGTGTCTTGCTGCGGATGAAAATATTCAATTATTGCCGACTACAGCCTGTGTCCAGAGGGCTGCTTCGAAACTAGTAGTCGTACCGTAGCCGCAAAGAGGACCTCTGCTGGCATTCTCGGTGTAAGTGTGGCCATCTGTGAGACAAAGCAAGGAACATACGTCTGTGACGACGAATGAGCGTATCGCCCAGACTGTGGCGCTTCGGCAGATATAGGGCTGCTCCGTTAAAAAAGCTCTCAACTTACCTATAGTAAGCAGATGAGGCGTCTCGTCAGAAAGGTGCCTCGAATTCGCAAGTTAAGTTTCGACAAGCCTCTTTTCTGAGTGCTAATACTCGTACCGTTGACCATTTTCAGTGAAGGGGAGGTTGTGCAGCGGCAACTGACTAGATTTAGTGCGAGTATGTCGAGGCCATATGCTACCATTGACGGGTGGGAGTTCCTTCGATGATAAAAAGCCATTTGACTTCTTGGTCATCTTGTTCTTTCGCAAGGTAATTTGGCAAAATGCCTTCTTGATTGCATGATGACTTGAAGATGCGCGTGAAGGTGGGATTGGCAGCCGTTTTGGGATGGTGGGGTGCTTGTCCCGCTTTTATCGGTGTGCCATCGCACTCATGTGATCTTATCTTATCGGAGCCGGCAACTTTTTTTTTTTTTCCTCCCATGGCGGGCCAACACCAAGAGCACGCAGAGTTGGATGCCAGTACTTGCTTCGGCCTCGCAATTCCTCCATTACACAGGGTTTGAACCCTTGTCAGCGTCCAGCTCGTATCGACTGAGTACACAACCCTCTTTCAACCGATCCTGGGAACGAATTGAGCGGCAATCGTTACGAGCAGGGCGACTGGCCTCACCACATCCGCCATGGCACCCTCTGCCACAGACACAGAATGGGATCATTCCTACAATACCCTTCGACGAGAGGACCTCTTTAGAAACCCACCCTCAGATCATACAGCATATCCGGCACTTCAAGCCGCTGTAAACCCCCACATAGAGTCGTTCGATCGCATCTTCCATGATGATAGCAAACATGGTCTGGGCCTTCTCGCTCACGGGATACGAGATATTGGCACCAAGGTGTTCCTTGATGGAGACGAGCGGTCTGGTCCGGAGGGGAAGAACATATTGAGGATTCGCTACAAAGATGTGTCCCTCTCAAAGGCACAGATCCCGCCATCTAACAAGCTGGCCAAAAACCGAGAAATTTTCCCTGCCGAATGTCGAGAACGACATTCATCATACCGTGGGAGGCTCTCTGCAACCTTTGAGTACCAGATTAACGGAGGCGACCCTGTCGAATTCGTGCGAGAGCTTGGTCAGGTGCCCATCATGCTAAAGGTGAGCTTGTTCCACTATTGTGAGATTCGACGACTGACCGGTCATTAGTCGAATCGATGTCATTTGCAGGGCATGTCGCCGAAGCAATTGGTCGAACACAAAGAAGAGTCCGAAGAGCTCGGAGGCTACTTCATCGTCAACGGAATCGAAAAGATCATTCGAATGCTGCAGTTGAACAAGCGAAACTTTCCAATGGCAATCTATCGCCCTAGCTTCCGGGGTCGTGGCCCTGGATATACGCCATACGGTATTATACTCCGATCAGTCCGACCCGATGAGACTTCTCAGACCAACGTCCTCCATTATCAGGATGATGGAAACATCACTTTCCGCTTCTCATGGCGCAAGAACGAGTACCTGGTCCCCGCTATGATGATCTTGAAGGCCTTGGTGGAAACAAACGATCGTGAAATCTTCGAGGGCATCATTGGTCCAGTGGGATCTGAAGCTTCGAAGAACACTTTCTTGACAGACCGTGTAGAGTTGCTCCTACGAAAGTACAAGACTTATCAGCTATATACCAAGTCAGAGACCCGCGCGTTTTTGGGCGAAAAGTTCAGAGTCGTGCTTGGGGTTTCTGATACCATGACCAACTACGAAGTTGGAACCGAGTTTCTTCGACGCATCGTCCTTGTTCACCTGGGCAACATCGACGTCACTCCAGAGCAGGACACTGACAAGTTCCGCATGCTATTCTTCATGATTCGCAAGCTCTACTCCTTAGTGGCTGGGGAATGTGCTGTTGACAACCCCGATGCTATCCAGCACCAAGAAATTCTCCTTGGAGGTTTCTTGTACGGGCAAATCTTGAAAGAGAGATTGGATGAATTCTTGAGCGTGAACGTCAGGATGGCGCTGAGAGACCACTTGCGGAGGAACCCTAGCGTTCCTTTCACATCTGAGGATTTCCGCAAAGACTTCCCGAACACCATCTTCCGGAAAGCCAACGAGAATCTCGGTCAACTCTTGGAGTACTTCCTTTCGACAGGAAATTTGCAGAGTCCATCAGGTTTGGATCTGCAGCAAACCGCTGGCTTTACAGTTGTCGCAGAAAAGTTGAACTTCTTGCGTTTCATCAGTCACTTCCGCATGGTTCATAGAGGTGCTTTCTTTGCGCAGCTGAAGACGACTGCTGTGCGAAAGTTGCTGCCAGAGTCTTGGGGTTTCATGTGCCCCGTCCATACACCTGATGGTGCTCCCTGCGGTCTGTTGAACCATCTTGCCCATAAGTGTCAGATCTTGACAGACTCTATCGATGTATCGCACCTTCCGGCCCTTGCCACTGAGCTGGGACTGGTGAGCACCTCGTCTGCCTTGATCGATGAATCAGTTCCAGTCATCCTTGATGGCAAGATTCTTGGATACTGCCGCCCTAAGGAGGCGCTGCGGATAGCCGACTGCTTCAGGTATTGGAAGGTCGAGGGCTCGCGCAACGTTCCCCTTGAACTTGAGATTGGCCATGTGCCTCCTTCTGGAGGCGGCTCATACCCCGGTGTATACATGACTTCAACACCAGCACGCATGATTCGGCCGACTAAGTATCTGCCTCTGCAGAAGCTGGATTATGTTGGGCCTTACGAGCAGCCTTACATGACTATTGCTGTCGTGCCGCAGGAGATTGAGTCAGGGCGGTCGACGCATGTTGAAATTGAGCCGACCAACATGCTCTCTATTCTTGCGAATATGACTCCCTTTTCCGACTTTAATCAATCTCCTCGTAATATGTATCAATGCCAGATGGGCAAACAGACTATGGGAACACCAGCGACTGCTCTCAAGCATCGTACCGACAACAAATCATACCGGATTCAGACTGGACAGACACCCATCGTCCGTGCCCCTCTCCACAACACCTACGGCTTCGACAATTTTCCTAATGGCTTCAACGCTGTCGTTGCTGTCATCTCCTACACCGGATATGATATGGACGACGCCATGATCTTGAACAAATCCGCTCACGAGCGAGGATTCGGACACGGGACCATCTACAAAACCAAAAAGATCTCTTTGAAGGATGATTCTCGAACCAAAGCTACAAAGAGCGTTGAAAAACTGTTTGGGTTTGCTCCTCACAGCCATATTCCCGCTTCGCACCAAGGAATGCTAGACGAGGACGGCTTGCCACATATTGGTCGGTTAGTCTCAGAAGGAGACATCATTTGTGCTTATCATACCGTGACACGAGACTATAATGGCAATCTTGTCAACCTCGACGGCATCACACACTACGAAAAGTACAAGGAAGCCGAGACTGGTTTCGTCGAGGAGGTTAGGTTGATCGGGGCTGAGACCGGAAACGAGCCTCTTCAGACCATCTCTCTTAAGCTTCGTGTGCCACGAGCGCCCATTATCGGAGACAAGTTCTCGTCTCGTCACGGCCAGAAGGGTGTGTGCTCGCAGAAGTGGCCTGCTACAGATCTTCCATTCTCGGAGTCTGGGATGCAACCCGACATCATCATCAACCCTCACGCTTTCCCCTCTCGAATGACGATTGGCATGTTTGTCGAGTCACTTGCCGGAAAAGCTGGTGCTCTGCATGGCTTGGCTCAAGACTCCACGCCCTTCAAGTTCAACGAGGAGAACACGGCAGCGGAGTACTTTGGTCATCAGCTGATGAAGGCTGGGTACAATTACCATGGCAATGAGCCCATGTATTCCGGTATCACAGGCGAGGAACTCGGCGCTGACATCTATATTGGACTTGTGTATTACCAAAGGTTGCGTCACATGGTCAACGACAAGTACCAGGTTCGCACTACAGGTCCTGTGGTGCCTACAACGGGCCAGCCCATCAAGGGAAGGAAGAGGGGTGGTGGTATTCGTGTGGGAGAGATGGAGCGCGACGCACTGCTCGCCCACGGAACAGCTTTCCTGCTCCAGGACCGTCTTCTCAACTGCTCGGACTATTCCAAATCTTGGATCTGCCGCCGATGCGGCTCGTTCTTGTCTGTACAGCCTACAGTGTCGCCGTTCACATCGGGTAAGAAAAAGACGGCTAGTACTGTCCGCTGTCGTGGTTGCGCCATCAAGCTCGACGACAGTGAAGGTATTGACTTGACGGAGATTCAAGGGGAGATCTGGGAGGATGGCCAGGGCCACTCTTGGGTCGGGGGAGACCAAACCACACAGGTTGTGGTCCCCGGTGCGCTCAAGTACCTAGACGTGGAGCTGGCGGCCATGGGCGTCAAGCTCAAGTACAGAGTAGGCCGGGGAGACGAACCGCGAAAGGGACCGATGCGGCCAACAGCATTGGCTGCTGCTTGATCTGGGAGTATGAAAAGCATTGTCTAATTTGGGATGTAAGGAAGAAACGTGTGGGGGATTTCAGGAGCATCTTTGAACACTTTTGTACATATTACTCGTTAATACCACAAGGCATGAGACATGAGTTTAGACATTGCTGCCCTTCTGCGCTAGCAATTAACTGATATTATCTTTTTGTCCCACCATAGTGTCTGGATCATATTTTCAACTCATCATTTGGTGGAATACTGTATTTACATGAGCCTTTAAGGGTACTTTTTATGGCGTTCCCAAAAATGGCGAGTTTAACAGATACCAGTTTTAGAAAGAACCTTGCATGCGAAAAGAGATACCGGACATGGCTTTATTGCCGTTTGTAGTTGTTTCCCGATCGCCCGGCATCAGTTCTGCCTTTCTTGTGGTTGTGTTACCAGACCTGTATACACAATGCCGTTTGAGTACAAGACCCGGCAAAGGCGGCCATGCCACCGAGATAAATAACTGGTTTTTCAGCCGATGGCTGGGGAGATGAATGACTATAGTGTGCAATCCAGTAAGGAAGGTAAACAAAGTATTCGAATCTAAGCTAATACTAGTGTTAACATGTCTTTTTGCTGAGGCCGGACATGAAGTCCGAAGACAGGAGAAGCGGTACATTACGAGAAGGAACGGATCTATAACACGCGGGTTGCCGCCTTCCTTTAAGTAAATCCATTTAAGCACCTCAGCTGAAATTTCGCTTATTTGTTTGTCATCAAATCATGTGGGAAGGCGCCAAGCGTCATTCATTCATTCATTCATTCCATAGACTGCTTCCTTCCTGTATGTGCGTCAAACAAGCAGCTCTCCTCTTAGGTAGGCATCCATCGCCGTTGACAAGACAAATCCAACCATCGAGTTTGTTTCCCAACTCCTTTTCCTCCTTTCATGTCTTTCTTGTACTCCGTCTTCTGGCTCTTTTTCCTTCTGTCTTCTTTGGAATGATGCTTATCTTGGAGTCTTGGGATTGATGATTCCAATCTCGCATGCGTTCAGTTGTGTTGTGGTTCTCAGCATACAAGTGAGGATCGCGCGCATCTTCGAAGTCCACACTCTTCATCAAGTCCTGAGTGAGATACTTCCGAATCTTCTCAATAACCACACGAGGTACTTTGAGTTGGGTTGAACTCGGGCGGATTCCTCTGCACGTGTACAGAGTCTTTCGAATTTGGCTCAGCGTGCGTGTTGACGAAACTGATTCCATGTAAGGCCTCTCACATAGTCTCATCCGCATCGACTGAGGTAACAGCAATCAGTCCGAAGCACCACAGAGCTTCAACAAATATGAGGGAGACTCTCCTGTGGTGCTTTTATGCCCTTTGGTTAACTATTGCTCAATCGCCGCCTTACGATTTTGGCCTCGATATTGAAAGTATCACGCGACGACAAGATGAGGACAGGGTCATCGTGGGACGCTTGCCACTTGCTGCTAATGGAAGCGTTCCGCACCGGCGAGATATCCGCCAGATGCACAGTGATCAGCACCAGTGGGATCTCTTTATCCTGGCACTGAGTATGTTTCAGTCTGTCAGCCAGAGCGATCCCCTTTCGTGGTATCAAGTAGCAGGTGAGTGGCTTTTATGGCCCATATCCCTAAGGAACCTGCAAGAGGTTTTCCTTGCGGCTTACAACCTACTTCAGGAATACATGGCGTGCCTTTCCGTACTTGGAACGGTGTTGAGCCCGCCTCTGGTGCAAACATGTCGGGCTACTGTACTCATAGCTCGGTCTTGTTCCCAATGTGGCACAGACCCTACCTTGCGCTTGTCGAGGTGAGACCATTCGAACAGAGGAAGCGACATGTCTGACAAGTAAAAGCAAGAAATCTTCAGGCTGGCTACCACCATTGCGGGTATGTTTCCGAATTCAACAGAACGCCGGCTCTATCAGCAAGCTGCTTCGACCATACGGCTGCCTTACTGGGACTGGGCAGTGGCCGCGCCTCCAGACGCAACGCACTTCCCGGAAGTATTTTGGCATCCCACTATTCAGCAATATGGGCCCCGCGGTGTCCAAACCATTCGGAACCCACTTTATTCTTACGTCTTTAATCCGGTGGAAGAGGATGCCATGATCTGGAGTCCTGTAAGTAAGCGGCCACCCGCCAAGTGCTTCTTGAGCTAACAGTGGCAGCTGAGATCATGGGGGGAAACCAAGAGGGCGCCGGCAACTAACATCAGTCTTGACTCCCCACCTTCTATGAATGAGCAAGTCAACGAAGCTCTGTTGGCTAAGTTGCCTGAGATTCAGCAGCGATTATTTGTACTGTTCTCAGGTTACAAAGACTTCAATTCATTTGGCAACAAGGCTTGGGCTGTGTCCCAGAATCTTTCATCACTTGATTCTATCGAATCCATTCATGATATCATACACATTTTTGGGGGGCTTCGGGGTCACCTCACCTATGTACCTCTGTCTTCTTTTGATCCTCTATTCTTTTTACATCATGTATCAACCGACCGACTAATTGCCATGTGGCAGATCATCAACCCCGATGCCTGGATGTCACCTATGGCTGCGGGGGAGACCAGCTATAACACTCTCAGGGGAGAGGTGCAAAATTCAAGCACATCCTTGACACCTTTCTACATCTCTGGAGATGGCACCTTCTGGACTTCAGACATGGCGCGCAATATGGAGATTTTTGGCTACACGTACGCTGACACTGACGCCTCCTTGTTTCCCGAAGAAGAACTCCGCGAATCTGTGAACAGGAAAATCAGAGAGTGGTATGGCGGATCAAGTGCAATCTCTCTAAAACAGCGAACAGGGCCGTTAAACTTGAAGCCTCAACAGCTAGGGGGTGCGAGTGGAGTTCCTTTCAATTTGAAAGACATGAAGCCAAACGTCAAAATCAACGCCGAAGACCCTCCAGCTCAGCACATCATCAAAAATGGCCAATACATAGAGTGGGTGGTCAATTTGCGGACAGACTCCGGAGCCCTTGATGGAGGCTTCTCTGTTCACTTCTTCCTTGGAAAGCCGTCGGGCAACTGTCACTTGTGGAACACTGCTCCCAACGAGGTCGGCTCAATAGACATCTTTGCCATGAAGCATCATCACTCCACAGGCCACCAGTCCAAGATATCGGGAAGCTTGCCACTCACTTCAGCTCTCATGAAGATGGTTGCGGCGGGAAGGCTTTCGGACCTTCAGTCAGACTCAGTTCTACCCTTTCTACAGGTGGCTCTACAATTTCGAGTTTGTAGGAGAGACGGCATGGAAGCTGATCCGCACTTTGTACAAGACTTGTACGTCGCAGTAACCGCAACCGAGGTTGAGGTCCCTGATGCGGAGACGGAGCTGCCCCAATGGGGGCGCACTATGAGAATGCTTGAATTATGGCCTTGATATTAAGACTTGCAGCTGGTGCTTCATAATGCGTAATGTGGTAATGTGGTCATATGCTTATATATTCAAATAGCTGTACAACAAATGAGTCCCATTTTGGTCGGAATTGTCTGCACTCTTAATGAAATTGCGTCTTAATTGTTCGTTTCTGGGAAAAGTAGTTCCAAGTGCTTCCAGCAGCTACTTATATCGAAGCCAATACTGTCACAACTTTGCCATTTCTCTGCCAAGCTTCCAAGTCCTTCCAAAGCCCGAGTTTCATCTTTCAAATTCCACTGCTCGGATATACTTTTTCTCCTGATCTCCAGTTGACGTTTCTATGTGTTTCCTCTTGGAATCTCCATTCGGCTTTCGAATAAGACCCCTAAGGCCCCGAAACACGTGGCTGTCCTGGTCCCTTAGTCTCCCCCGAAGGCCGATGAGGCACACCATACCGAAACGGCAAACGATACTCCGTCGTAGTCTCCACCCAACCATCCTCACTCTTATCCTTCCCAGCATCATCATCATCATCAGTAGCAGTCGCAGAAGCAACGGAAGTGATGACGACGGAAGACACAGTCGCCGTAGGATTGAGCCTGTGCATAGTAGTCTCGCTGGTGGTTGTGGAGCGGTAGACTACGTCGGAGGAGACGCCTGGGCCGAAGAAGCCTGATGGTAGGAAGGGCACGGTGGTGGCTGCGGCGTCGGCGGCGGTGGGAAGGGAGAGGGTTGGGGTTGTGAGGGTGAGGGTGAGGATGAGGAGGATCTGGATTTTTTGTGTGTTAGCCTGGTACTTCGCCTTTTTTGCTTGTTTAAGGGAGTTAGAGAGGTGTGCTTTTACCTTTTTCTTGAGAGCCATCATTATGGAGGGAATGTTTGTGCTGTTGGTGATTGTGGTTGGTTTGTGGTTGTGTGATAGATTTGAATGTTGCGAGGAAGTGTGTGTGGTTGAACGTGAGTATCTTTGTGATCGAGGTGGATGAGAAGAAAAGAGAAAAAGCAGCCGTGATATCAAGCTATGCACCAATCTCGTAACAGTCAATCTCCCCAAGGAAACAACAAGTTGAAATGAGCGAGATCTGAGAACAAGGTGACCACCATGTCTTCCTGCCATAAGGGGTCGACCTTTCAGAAACGATTCATTCCTCCTTCACTTCTCCTCTTTACTCTGCTGACCGCCCAGGAAGAACTGTCATTCAAAAGGCTCCTATCCATGACGTTCATCAACATCAGATGAAGACGACCAAGATACACCGACTTAACTTACAGTCACAAATTCGACAGGAGTCTCGGGGGGGGGGGGGGGGGGGGGGCGGGGGGGGGGGGGGGGGGGGGGGGGGGGGGGGGGGCGGGGGGGGCGGGGGG